>BLKM01010449.1:305296-400370 GCA_013340265.1 Coptotermes formosanus
TTAACCTTTTAAAGCCTAGCGGTAACTTTACGTACCACCAGGTTTAACATTAAAAAATTCTACGTGGTGCCCACATTGCGTTTATGTGTTTTGTACGGATCTCAGAACAAACAGCAACTTTTGCCTTATAAAACATTAAGAGATTGGTTTTTATAACCGAAGTGGAGAGTGTTTACAGCGCAGTACGGACTGAGTCCTTATATAAAACAGATAGGCTTCGTCTTTAAAGGTTTAACAGGACAAACATGGGACTTTCAACAACAGTAATGCTACCTCCGAAATCGAGAGTCTTTAAGAAGTACTGTATGTTTTTTGTCAGTCTTCAAAGGTTCCTTTCCTGCTGTAATGTGTCTATCTTCTCCTTAAGTATTACGCAGACATGTGAAGTTAGGAAAAGAGTCAGTCTTTTGTTTTCTTATCGGTTTCTGCATGCAGAAGGCAACATTTTGATGGCCTTTGCGATACGGCACATGGTTCGAGGAAGACTTTGTCGGCGAGGAAATAGACCTGAATTCCCACTGTGAGAGGATGTTGAGGCGGCATACCCAGAGGGCATCGTCGCAATCTCTCTTCCGCTGTGCAATCGTATTCGTGTTCGTATATTCTCCATAAGCGGTATCAAAATCAAAACCCGCAGGAAATACGTGAAGAAAGTTAGATAAAGGAACGTGTCTTCCGTCTATCTTTCCGTATGTTTCATTTGAAGAAGTTCGAAACGGATGTACGATACTTAGTTTTCGGTGGTGAGTGGTGAGTTTTAATTTTAGGTGCGTTCGTAAAATCGCAAAAAGCGACTATTGGCTTCATCATGTCTCTGTTGGTCTGTCCGTTCATCTACATGTGACAACTCGGCTCTCACTGGAGGGATTTTCATGAAATTTGATATTTGGGCACTTTTTCGAAAATTTGTCGAGAAAATCAAAGTTTCATTAAAATCTGAGAAGAATAACGGGTACTTTATGTGAAGAAATATGTACATTTATTGTAACATCTCTCTGAATTCTTCTTAGAATGGGGAATGTTTCAGACAAAACTTGTAGAGAAAATCAAAACATACATTGTATGTTCAATAACATTTTCCTGAAAATCGTGCCGTTTACGAGGTAATGTGGAAAAATATGGTACAGCCAGACAGGCACAGATCGCAATATAATACGGCGCGGAAAAGAAGGGATTTGCATGTCTGATAACTAAGGCTACAGACATCAACTCATAATATTAACCGTTTAAAGACGAAGCGTATCTGTTTTATATAAGGACTCAGTGCGTACCGCGCTGTAAACACTCTCCACTTCGGTTATAAAAACCAATCTCTTAATGTTTTATAAGGCCAAAGTTGCTGTTTGTTCTGAGATCCGTACAAAACACATAAACGCAATGTGGGCACCACGTAGAATTTTTTAATGTTAAACCTGGTGGTACGTAAAGTTGCCGCTAGGCTTTAAAAGGTTAAATCGTTATTGCTTTTCCACCGCAAGAATGGTTACGCGAACGCGCCTTATTATTACGTTATATGCACATCTCCTGTCTTGTAGTTTTTATCGGCTGAATGTTTCTGCTTGCAACTGTAGCTGAATTTGTACGAATTTAGTTAAAAAAAACTAGCTACTTGATGTAAGAATAAGTGGCACTGGATGGAGCTGGGTGGTCAGCTTCATGCCCCGGTCACCTTGCCGTAGGTGAATGTGCCCCGTCTACGGTTTGGGTAAAGGCTTTGTGGACCCCAGAGTTGGTCCAGTGAAGAGACAAATCTGTTGCCCGTGGCGGGAATCGAACCACGAATTTTTGGTCGCCCAGCCCACAGCTTCTTCGCTATGCAGACAGAGCTGTCACAGCGCATGGCAATGCATAATTTCTGTTTTTGTAAAGCCATAAAAATAAGCAGTGCGGGGAGCAGTAAGAGACGCTGACGTCACGTTGTCAGAAGTCAATTGTTAGACCAATAGGATCGGCATTTGTGATCCAGATATTTCGTGTGTGGAATGAAACTGGTTATCGACAGGCCTTCTACTAAGTGAAGTTACTGGCAAACGGCACTTGTACACCGTCAAACATAAACTTTATTGGTAAACATGACGTGTTGCTTTAACTCTGAACACGTAGGCTCTATGTTTGGACTCAGTAATGATAAGGCAGTTTTAATAAAACATAAAACTGTAATTTTAAAATTGTGTAAATAGAAAATATCTCCCCCTCCTGCTTCTGCTTCTTCTTCGTCTTCTTCTTCTTCTTCTTCTTCTTCTTCTTCTTCTTCTTCTTCTTCTTCTTCTTCTTCTTCTTCTTCTTCTGTAGCGTCACTATCCAGGAAGAATAAGCGCCTCCCTAGTTGCTCACTTCCATCCATCCCCATCCTGCGCTACTTTTCTCTAATGAAAATGCCCATTTTTCTTGTATCAGTCTCTACATAATCCGTCTCTGTAGCCTTCGGGGGCCCCCCCCCCCCCCGCGTCGTTTATGGTGTAAGTTGGCTTGGTACATTTTGTTTGCGTTTCTTGCATCTTCCATCTTCTGTAGATGTTCCATCCATCTAAGGCTTTGGAGTTTAATAAAGTTACCAGGGTTGACGTCCTTTTATAAATTTTCAAGTACAAAATATCTCATTACCAGAAAACTGACACATGATATCTTATATTTCAACAATTGTAAAATTTTATATTTTTATAATTGTATTATATTACCCTGATGACGACTAAGTCGAAACATATGTCGCTTCATTTGATGTAAAAGTTTTGTATTTTAATGTACCATTTTAATTCTTATCAAAACAAATTTGACAGAGCAACATATTGGTTTGATTGTAAAGTTTAAATCTCTGTTATTAATACATTTGAATACATTTGTGTACAGTACTTTTTACAAATTTTATGTTATCGTCCTGAATATGACCAAACTAGGTGGCAATTAGTTGCCACGTAAAGCGTATAATATACACTAGTTGTTTCGTACGGTATTCACTTCTTCATAATTACAATCAACACGAGATAATAAACACAAAAAAGGTGGGCGAGTATCATGTATCAATACAGACAACATGGCTGTACGCCAGACATCACAGTTAACCGAAGTTACACTGCAAAATTTATGGTTGGGGTGAAGGTATAAAAGCGATATAGGAAAACAGTACTTGGATTTGCCAGTCGAGGAGCGATAAATCGAATGAAGTCAGCATAGTCGGGACCATGTTTCGAGATATCGAACTTATGAAGACGAGCCACGCTAAATCTTTATATGATTTTAGCGAATGTGGATCATATCGCATTTTAGAACAGACAGCTGTAATTGCTGCTGCTGCTGCTTGGGTGTGGAAAACGCACGTTTAACATATATTAAAGTTCCAAATTTTAGTAATTATTTACAAATCCATAGGGATCCCACGATAGTGTATGACATTTGAACTCATAAATTTTCTGGAATTTTCCATCGCACTTGTTGAAATATGATACACTACGTACCGGGGACAGTTTCGGTCCCCGTTTTCAGGCTTGTTTTTCTCCAAAACAGCTGTCACTACATGATAATTACTTATACTGCAATTAAGTCTCAAAACGTATTGTATTGTACCTTAATAAATACGATGGAAAAACCCCCATAAATTGTATAATTTCAAATTGTTTAGGAACTTGAGAATTCAACAACACCGCTGGGAGAATCTCAAATCTCACATTAAAACTTACAAACATAATAAATTTAAACATTTTAATTTGTGTCCAAATATTGAAAAATTCGCATATATGTACCAATTTTGTGAAGACAATTATTAAATGCTTTTAAATAATGAAAGCGAGTTTTAAAAAAAGATTGCTCATTTGACACGTTATAAATCAGCCAGGTGACGTACTGAATATGAAGGAATGTGCGTGCGTGCTTTCATAATTTCCTATTGGAAATAAATCTTTATGGCCAGGCGAATGTGCGTGAAGTACTAATATTCAACATTGTTTTACCCGCAGAACCTTCGAACTGAATAGCTAATGCGTGGGTTTCTGAGTGAAAGATTGCATGGTATGTGGAATGTACAGAGCAACGACCTTCTAAGCTAAGTACTGTGCCAGTTCTATGCCTTATGTTACACGTGTCCTAGCGATTTTAACTAGAATTGAGACCGTAGCACAGATCTATAGTTACATCTGTAATGAACAGCGTAGGATTTACAAGTAACAAGAAGGTGATCATTTCTGAGGTGTAGCGTCGTGTAATTCGGTAGATCACGTGGGGTCTCTTTCCTGAAGACAGAGCTTCATAATCACGAATGTCGAAGGCCCCCAACTCTCGGATGATTAACAGGTTCATGTGCCCCATTCCCGAAATTGCAGTGTCCATAGATTTCGATTTGGATCCCATATTGCCTTTGGATTTTCATGCCGCAAAGCGAATGCTACACCATAGCTGTTACGCTCGTTCACTGCTTCCAGTAGCGATTACGCTCTTTGCAGTACACGTAACATTCCTTCCATTAGCGGCTACACTCTTTCCACTAGTGACTACACTCGTTCCAGTAGTGATTACACTCTTTGCAGTACACGTAACATTCCTTCCATTAGCGGTTACACTCGTTCCAGTAGTGACTACACTCGTTCCAGTAGTGATTACACTCGTTCCAGTAGTGATTACACTCGTTCAATAGTGATTACACTCGTTCCAGTAGTGATTACGCTCGTTCCAGTAGTGATTACATTCGTTACAGTAGTGATTACACTCGATAGAGTAGCGGTTACACTTATTCCAGTAGCGGTTAGTCTCGTTTCAGTAGCGGTTACACTCGTGCCAGTAGCGGTAACACTCGCCCCGGCTAACGCCCATCTAGAACCTAGAGACTGCTGCCTACTTGCAAACCACTGCCTGATGACAATTCAGATCGTCTTTGCATCCCAAATAGGGTTAATTCTTGTACTTTAATGAGGGTCATTTAATGGTCTAAAATGTAAGGAATTATTAGTGTTGTTTCGGATTTAGTATTTTTCCTATTCACGTTATGACAGTTTCTGAATTATTAGGTTCGACATTTTTTTTTTAATTTATGTTCGAATGAACCGAATGTGTTTCACCATGAATTCATGGAAGCATCAGAGCTTAGAGAGTAAATTTATATTCATATCATAATTTAGATAGATTATACCCTGTATTCTAATATATAATACTAAAAATTAAAACCCTAATTATATTATTTTTAATATAAATTGGACACATATATTACGACCAAATTATATTTTAAATACATGCATTTATATGTGTAATATTACTAGACCATTACTAGATCATTAGTCCTAAATTAGTGTTTGAACAAAATCACGAACTAATGCACTTTTTATAAACAACCATTAACAACAAAATTGCATTATTTTGTAATTTTTTTCATATATTGAAAATGCACGATGAAAAAAAAAATATGTAGCTGTAAATTAATGTTGTCTGCACTACGAGCTTTGGCTGCCGCCATTTGAGTACCATTCACCCCACGAAGAATTCAATTGGCTTGCCAATTACGATGCACACCGTGATATTTTCTACATGTATAAAAGACGACTGTCCGCCTTCATCACGGGGAGTTTGGCTTATGTATAACGCAGGTAGGACAGATGCAGCAGACGGCACTTCTTGTACTGGCTAGTTGCACTCAGAGTTCAAGAGGCAAACATAACATACCCTTAAAAATTAGGGAAGTGAATAATTAAGCTCTGCTTTCGCCTACACTACTCACATCCCTGACAGCTCAACTAGACCAGTTTTTGCATTAGAGTCTGCCTTCAGTTTAAACGTGGAGCCGTTTGAAACTTTGGTATTGCAAAAAAATCGGCGCTATTCAATTTGAAGGATAGAGTTTTCAAATTAGAGAGAGAAATATCATTATTCATGAACCTTACTTTTGTTTCATTCATGCTTATGAACCCGACATATTTACATGTCGCTTCCTTGCATTAATATCTGCCTTCATTTCTTCTAATGGGTCCAGACATGGCGGGTTGAAAATATTTTGGTGCCGTCTGCAAAACATGGTTTGGGTCTCCGATGGGTAAGAGGTTATTGGCCATAAACGTCTAAAATCACAAACTGAGAATATCCCAGACCTACAAAACACAATATTTGTGTTGCCTGTTAACACAAAATGCTCAAACCATGTTGTAATTAACCCTTTAACCCTTTAAAGACGAAGCGTGTCTGTTTTATACAAGGACTCAGTGCGTACCGCGCTGTAAACACTCTCCACTTCGGTTATAAAAACCAGTCTCTTAATGTTTTATAAGGCAAAAGTTGCTGTTTGTTCTGGGATCCGTACAAAACACATAAACGCAATGTGGGCACCACGTAGAATTTTTTAATGTTAAACCTGGTGGTACGTAAAGTTACCGCTAGGCTTTAAAAGGTTAATGGTTAATGCAACAAAGGATGTACCTGCCTCCCATCTCGTTTGAGTTTAGTGACACACTACAAAGATTACAAGTCGATTGTATTTATATTTTATAAATTTTATATCATTTGTGAGATCTCGAAAAATTTTGCATTTTTACCTTGAATTTTAAATGTTTGTATAAACAAACACCTGAAGATGATCGGCTTGGTCGAAACATGTAGTATTTGAAAAATAATAGTAAATACAGGTTATGTCAGACGGAATACAGAGTGCTGTTTATATGAGAGGTCTGTGTTTGGTATGGGTCCTCCTGAAATTCAGTGGACGTGTGAAATTCAACTTCTTTATATTTTGAAGCCGTAGGCACGTGCCGGCTTGGACCGACTGCTTTGGCCAGCGAATACATTCACCCTTCCTACGTGGTCACGGCTGTTGGCTGCTCCAGTAATTATATTTGTATTGTACTTACAAAGAACGCGTTACTCGAAACCGGGTCTTGGAGCGTGGGACTGGCTACAGACGGCGTTGCCTTGGAACTGGTTTTTTGCAACTTGAATATTTCATGGCGCTGTAAATTTAGATTGTGATCTTCCGTGTTATGACGCCGTGTTGTCCTGCAGCACAGCACTACATCATAGCTGAGATAATCACAATGCAAAATATCCTTTTCAGCTTGTCATTAATTCTTCAGTCATTAATAATAACAGTTTGTTGGTTTCGGTTATTGTAATGCCTGGGACTGCTGCCTGATTAACCCCGAGTTGTAACCGTGGTAAACCTTCCACCATTAAATACATGCTGTACTTATATATCTTTTATCTAACCGACCGACCAACCAACCAACCAACCGACCAACCAACCAACCGACCGACCAACCGACCGACCGACCAACCAACCAACCAACCAACCAACCAACCAACCAACCAAACAAACAACCGACCAACCCACCGACCAACCGACGGACCAACCAACCAACCAACCAACCAACCAACCAACCAACCAACCAACCAACCAACTAACTAACTAATTAACTAACTAACTAACTAACTAACTAACTAACTAACTAACTTCATGTAGCAGAGGCCTTCTTGAGAAGCTAACAATTTCTCAGCTAGTCAAGAAATTCCCCGAATTTTATGGAACCCCGAAGTTCATTACCGCATTCACAAGAGCCCGCCACCTTTCCCTATCCTGAGCCAGCTCAGTCCGGTTCATGCCTCCCCCATCCCACTTCTTCAAGATCCATTTTCTTTTATCTTAATAAACGTCTTGTATTTAACTTTGTTTAAATGCCTAGACCCGTAACAAAGGCTTTATTAGCATATCATAATATTTTTACAAACTATCTCCTGGTTCATATATACCCATTTTGTATTTGTTTCTTCAGTTCTCCATTTTGTAGTTCGTCTGTCATCACAAGTGTCATCGACCTGGCTGATGCAGTGCTCTGTCAGTGGTCCCCATATTCTTATATGGTCGTATCTGTGGTAATTCCATGTTAGAATGCTGCTAAAACTGCAGATATCACACTGAGACAATAATAAATTTCTGTTCCTTTAATTCCAGCGGGTTATATTTCCTGCGACGTATGACCATGTTTAACACCCATGCAGAGTAACATTTGCTGCAGTTTTGTTCGTTATATTCGTCAATTTTATATGCTTCACATGTCAGTGTAGCTTGGCGCGTCTTTGGACTGCGCATCGAAAAAAAAAGGCCTACAGATATTCAGCCACTTATAAATATAAGCAATCACCGACAACCGACAATGGGTGATCCTCCAGGTTGAAGGTTAGGGGGCACTAACAAATTCTTGTAAGAAAACACAGTTGTTACAAAATGTTAGGTTCTTGATTTTTGAAGTTCTGATATCGATTGGTGGTGGTGGTGGTGGTGGTGGTGGTGGTGGTGGTGGTGGTAGTGGTGATGGTGGTGCTAGATCTAATAGTGTCACTAGTTATAAACTATCAGAAAGGCTTCATGCAGCGCCATGTTGGTCACGGTAGATTCACAAAACACGTAGCCGTGTTCTATAAAACACCGTTGAGGTGACGTCATGCCCCTAACAGGCAAACTTACGGAATAAGAGACCTGCGAGATGAACGAGATTTCGCGTATAAAGATCCTGGTAACCATCATTTGACTCTTATCTTAATTTAACCCTTTAAAGACGAAGCGTATCTGTTTTATATAAGGACTCAGTGCGTACCGCGCTGTAAACACTCTCCACTTCGGTTATAAAAACCAATCTCTTAATGTTTTATAAGGCAAAAGTTGCTGTTTGTTCTGAGATCCGTACAAAACACATAAACGCAATGTGGGCATCACGTAGAATTTTTTAATGTTAAACCTGGTGGTATGTAAAGTTACCGCTAGGCTTTAAAAGGTTAATACCAATCTCCACGCAACGAATGAGTGTTGCATGTGCCAATGACGTCAGACTCAGTATCACGGCTGAAGAGACACAGTGTTATCTTCTACACGCAGTCATGGAGCAAGTAACAATGCGCGTGCTATGCGTGAGTTCAGGCTTCCGCCTCTGTGTAAATGAGGTTTTAGACCTTCTCGGATATTGCGCAGCGTTGTATGGTAGTCACCGACGTTTCGGGACGGCCTATCGCTTCCATTTTCATGTCGTTTTTATTAACCTTATAAAGCCTAGTGGTAACTTTACGTACCAACAGGTTTAACATTAAAAATTTCTACGTGGTGCCCACATTGCGTTTATGTGTTTTGTACGGATCTCAGAACAAACAGCAACTTTTGCCTTATAAAACATTAAGAGACTGGTTTTTGTAACCGAAGTGGAGAGTGTTTACAGCGCGGTACGCACTGAGTCCTTACATAAAACAGATACGCTTCTTCTTTAAAGGGTTAATGATGAGGGGCCCCGCTCCAATGGCCACTCCGCTTAGTAATCTGGGGGCCCGCCTTTTGGATCCCCACCCGAACACCATCTATCCTATTCTTCCGGACAAATGTTTGGGTCACGTCTTTGAATAGACCACTGCGGATTACAAATTTTATATAACTCGTATCGTGCATAGTCATTAATCAAATACAATATTTGTCCAACTAATGCACTATTACTATTGTAAATATCTTTACATTAAAATATTTATATGTGGATCCGACATGAATCCCTGAAGATGATCCCAGCCGTGATCGAATCATGTCGGATCCACATATAAATATTGTAATATAAACACGTTTAGAATAATAACAGTGCATTAATTGGACAAATATTTACTTACTGCCGATTACAATCATTTTTACGGTCCCTTTACAAACAATCGGACTTTCGTCCACCACATATCTAAAGTATCAGAAAAGGCGTCGTTAAATTTAAGCAAGAACCAAAAATAAAAATAACCTTTCACTACTACGGCTACTGCTACCACCACCACCACCACCACCACCACCACCACCACCACCACCACCACGGCCAATAATCCACTAATATTGCTACCACTTTTCTGTTGGTAATACACCTACTACCACAGCCGCCGCCACTACTATTACTGCTGCTGCTGCCGCCACTACTACTACTGGCCCTACAGTCCACCGTGAGCCTTGGCCCATTCTAAAGTTGCTTTCCATAGCTCCAACTGGAATTCTTAGAAGCGTCTCGACGGTTAAAAATTTTATGGCGTGGAGCTGTTTACGCCGCACCCAACCTCCAGTCTGGATGACCAGGATGTCTCCTTTGGTCTGGGTCATCACCTTTGACCTGCTGCCGGCCTAGCTCTGAGGATCCTTTGACTGTGCAAGCTCCATCACTACGCCAAAGTGGACATACCTTGGAGGGAGGGGGGAATATACGTATTGCTAAAAATATTTTATCTGGCAGCTTTCAGAAATGTCCTGCGCCTGCAAAGTTATCCCTGTGCTTACCGTAAGGCATCTGGCGGGGTCGAGGTACAGCTTCATTCATTCTGAAGCTTGGCACTCACACGTCATGAACAGTGAGTAAATAATGAATGGACGAACACGTCGTAGTCTTTCGTCTGCCTTTTAAGAAAACTTCACAATATTACCCTTTTTCCCTGCCCCCCCCCCCGCCGCCGCAACCGAACCCACAACCCACGTTGACAACGAAAACCATTGATTGAAAAGTGTAACGAAGGGAATATAGAGTCTGGGTAATGTCTTTGTTGTTTGACAGTGGCGCAAGGAAGACATTTCCTTCTAAACCAGTGCTGTGATCCTAACACATACAGTACAGTACGCGAGTTTTGAGTTTTCGCTGCGGTGTATAGCAAGATTAGTTCCACAAAGTCTCCAGCTTCAGGAGGGCATGTAATGTTAGCGAACCTAGGCTGATATCACAAGTCGGAAGAGTGCGCGAAATCGTGTGCGCGTAGACCAGTGTGTTTCTGCAGTCAGAGCGGTGGAGATGCCAATATTCGTCTGCTTACGTAGCAGCTGCAATCATGTGACTGAGGTAGGAGGGCCGTAAGGTTTGTGAGACTCGCTCTGAAGGTTGTCATGAAAAATGACATGGAATTTGTGGATGTAACCTTCCTCTAGCTGAGGAGTTCCTTATGGCATATGACGCTGTGTTAGGTAATCAGACCCCGAAGTGCCGAGACAATGTAGCACTCCCATTTTTAAGGATCGAAATGTCAAGATAGAATTTTGAACGTTTTGACAGTTACATGAGGACAATACTTTGCCTCCAAATTACGGGATCTGTTTACCCACTGAAGCAGTCTAATATCCAGTAAGAATGGAATTATCGGTAAGTAGACCAGGTTCAAACCGATCCCAGTGGCCGCGCGGTCTAAGGTGTTGACTTTCGGCCGAGATCTTGCTGTGATCGTGGTTTTGAATCCCACCGGGGGCATGGATGTTTGTCTCTTTTGAGTGTTGTATGTCGTCAGTTAAGAGGTCTCTACTTCGGGCTGATCACTCGTCCAGAGGACCACTGTGGCGTGTGTCTGAGTGAGATATATAAACCAACAAAAGGAGGCGGCCTAGGCTCAATTTGGGCTGTTGCACCACAGGAAAGGAAAGGCAAGGCTGCACTCAAAATTGTGATGTCCTGGATTTGACTTGCGTAGTGAATGAAACACGAAGCTAATAGACCTGCGTGTCAATACCTACCAGTGACACGCCGACACATTCTCCTATCGGTAGTAACCAGGGCTGTGGAGTCGGAGTCGGAAGGAATTTTGGGTGGAGTCGGAGTCTGTAAAAATGTACCGACTCCGATTCCGACCTCAGTCTAAAATCTTAACTAGATACTCCAACCCCAGAGCCCTGACAGCTACAGTAACCATTAGACTTATACTTAAATATAGGTTATAAGTCTAAACAGTAGCCTGATGATTCACGTGGTGGTGATGAAATGTCTTATAGGTTTACCGTTATTAATACATACTGAGCTTTTATGAAGGAGTCGGAGTCGAAGCTTTTGTGTATCGACTGCACAGCCCTGGTAGCAACAAGAGTTGAATGATTGGTTCATGCACAGAACAAATCGTCAAACTGGCAGGTAGAGCGGGTTAGAGGTAGAAGAATGGTAACCAGTAGGCCTATCGTACTGCATCTCTTCAAGAAGAAAAACAGAAGAAGGCTCTTCACGCGTGCGTTATCTACAAAAGAACCCAATGAATTTAAAACAGTTCCTTTTTGCTTTGCGTTGTTCTGTTTTACCCAAAGATTTCAATCACAGATTTGAAGTTCTCACAGCGGTTTTGCTGAAGATTCAAGTCTGTTAGGAATGTTAACGACGCTGCCACTGCTGAACAGTTCCTGAGTTTCGGAGGGTCTGCGTCAAGCAGTCCTATAAGTGCCGCTTCAGAGGCTGCTTGCCTCTCAGAATGAAGAGGCTACGATCCGTCAAGTGTAATTACTTACCCCTCAGCACGACATAACGTCCCGTGTAACTTGAATCCTCAACATTTCGGTCGTCAAGGATATCTTATTTCCTGCTTTTCTTGGCATATTCTGCATCATACCTTCTTACGCTTAAAGGGAAGGGCACGGACATTGTTTATGCGTGGGTTGGAGGTGATTATATATAATTGAGATCAACATCAGTTTTTAGAAGGTTAAAATAGCGCGCTGAGGAGGATATTTGGGCGTAAGAGGAACAAGGCGACAGGGGAGTGGAGAAGACTACATAACGAGGAACGTAATGACCTGTACTCATCACCAAATATTATTCGGGTAATCAAATCGAGAAGAATGGGATGGGCGGGGCATGTAGCATGTATGGGGAACGAGAGGTGCATACAGGATTTTGGTGGGGAGATTTGAGGGAAGGCGACCACTTGGGAGACCCAGGTGTAGATGGGAGGATAATATTAAAATGGATATTCAAGAAGTGGGATGGGGCATGGAGTGGATTGAGCTGGCTCAGGATAGGGACAGGTGGCGGGCTGTTGTGAAAGCGGTAATGAACTTCCGGGTTCCATAAAATGCGGGGAATTTCTTGACTAGCTGAGAAACTGTTAGCTTCTCAAGAAGGCCTCTGTTTCATGGAGTTAGTTTAGTTAGTTTTAGAAGGTTAAATCTTTGAATTTATATAAATATTTTGAGAAAACTGATCGTAGCATTATACATACGCAGTTAGTTTATTATTTGAGCCAAGTATACGCAACATTACAGTACAATACATATGGCGCAGCGCTTCCAAACACCAGCTTTTTGCAATGCGCAGCCCATTCAACCTTAATATCTAGAAAGAAAGAGATCTCGCTAATCTGCGTGCACTAGTCTGCTAGTAATTGCACCCGTTACACTGCAACCTCTTCTTGTCCCAGTTGTCTCGCGTAGTGCCCCGTTTAGTGCTCGCTTTATACGAAAATATGCCTAATTCGGTGATTATATATCATTGAGATGAACGTCAGTTTTTAGAAAGTTTATCTTTGAATTTACACAAAAGTATTTTGAGGAAACAAATTGTAGTAATATGCGAGAGGGTTTAACGAATTAACAAACTTGGCACTTTCAAACCAGAGTCATGACATTTCATTGTACTTGTCTTTTGTAATTTCACAGCTGACACGTCAGTGAGTATTTCAGACGTACTTCCAGGGTGACATATAGGCTGTCACTGTGTCTGAGTAATATGTAGTGCACGACCGAAATTACTGCCAACTTAACAAATATAAAGTCCCGTATTCATTACCACGTAATGCCAATTAAAGTTTTCGACTGCTTTTTCTTAGCTCTACAGAAGAGAGTTTTAAGTTTGATTCGCTTTGTGGGTACGCACACAGTCAGCACGCAGTCAGCTCACGGTCAGATCGCAGTCAGCTCACAGTCAGCTCACGGTCAGCTCACAGGTAGCTCACGGTCAGCACGCAGTCAGCTCACAGGCAGCTCACGGTCAGCTCACGGTCAGCTCACGGTCAGCTCACGGTCAGCTCACAGGCAGCTCACGGTCAGCTCACGGTCAGCTCACAGACAGCTCACGGTCAGCACACAGTCTGATCACAGTCAGCTTACGTTCAGGGATAAAATTCTGTGGTTGTACTTGAATGCATCTCTTCACGCCACCCTTTCCCCCTCACGGGGCGCTCAAGTGGGCAAGGGGTATTCTTCGAAAGAATATTTGGCCCAAAACTAAAGCGGTTACTCCCAGATTTTCCTTGGGTACAGTTTTCAACATATTTAAAGCGAAATTAACTACCGTTCTCTACCCCAAGGGCCCACAGTGTGAGTACTGTACCCAGATCACTAACCGTAAGCTTGTCCTGAGCGCAGCCACAGTGCGGACAGGTGCACACCTCACAGCAGGTCCTCGCCACTTAACGCCTTCAAAATAGCTTCGCCGAGATTGTGCAGTGCCTAATTTTGATTACTTTCACGTGCCTTATTTTGTATTTGCAACTGGTGACAAAAGAACCCGAACTAATGATGAATTGCAGGTTATGCATAGAAAACCAAACATTGTAACAGCAATAAAAGTGAGAAGACTAGAATGGGCTGGTCATTTGGTAGGAATGTCTGATGGCAGGACTGTAAAGGAAGTATTTCTGGGGAAACAAGATGGAAGAAGAAATCAGAAAGACCAAAATTAACCCTTTAAAGACGAAGCGTATCTGTTTTATATAAGGACTCAGTGCGTACCGCGCTGTAAACACTCTCCACTTCCGTTATAAAAACCAATCTCTTAATGTTTTATAAGGCAAAAATTGCTGTTTGTTCTGAGATCCGTACAAAACACATAAACGCAATGTGGGCACCACGTAGAATTTTTCAATGTTAACCTTTTAAAGCCTAGCGGTAACTTTACATACGACCAGGTTTAACATTAAAAAATTCTACGTGGTGCCCACATTGCGTTTATGTGTTTTGTACGGATCTCAGAACAAACAGCAACTTTTGCCTTATAAAACATTAAGAGACTGGTTTTTATAACCGAAGTGCAGAGTGTTTACAGCGCGGTACGCACTGAGTCCTTATATAAAACAGATACGCTTCGTCTTTAAAGGGTTAAACCTGGTGGTACGTAAAGTTACCGCTAGGCTTTAAAAGGTTAAGGTGTTTAGTTAGACTGTACTGAGAGTGATCTGAAATCGATGGGTGTCAGGAGCTGCAGGAAGAAAGCATAAAACAGATCCGTGTGGGCTATCATTCCAAAAAGGAGGCCCTGGTTTAACTGTAAGGACCATATGCCAAAGACGAAGAAGAACAGTTGGCAAAACTGAACACAGTGGACAAAAAATTTGAACAATTTCTGCAGCTCCATGTGATCATCTTCCGTTAGTTGTCCGCTGTAAATACAGTACTGTTTCTCTAGAACATGAGCATAATTTCGGTAAAGCGACTTTTGTGGCACACCCTAGTACATTCAGATCGCTTAAGCAAATGGTACAAGAGGAAGTCATACATACATAACTTGTTTCACACGCACACGTATACGCGCACAAACAAACAAACAAACAAACACAAATAAACACACCTTAATTGGCTCTCATCTTTATCCCGGCAAGAGGAAAACCTCTTCAGCCATATGACATGCAGGTGAAGGTAAAGCAGAGGCAGAGTTGTCCCTGTCCAAGTTATGAAAGCATAGAATGGAGTGGTTGTATAGCTCCACTCATTCTTAGTGGCAGAACTGTAGAGGGATGAGTAATAAACTTCAGGTCTCGGCCTCTTTTATGACCGAAGAAAGCGTCTACGCTAGCCATTGAATAGAAGACTGGGTGGATCCCAGAGTCCGTCTGAACATTCCCCTGCTGGGAATCGAACCACCATTCGTCGGTTGCCCAGATCGGACACTATGAAGTGCTTGAAAGATTTAAGGTAGCGGTACAGAACTCTCGCCTGGGATATCGCCCACACTAAAACGTTTTTGTGGTTTCCCTCAGGCTCCACGCAAGTACTCTTGCTTACGCAAGAGAATGCAGTTGACCTTCACATCGTGGGTGGTGGGTTATCTTTCATAAACAACGAACGGTAGGCTTGCAAACCACTGCTAAGGTCAACTGCAAACTCAGTAACGTTACTCTACGCTTCTTCCTTCACGTCTCTTCAAGTACGCATAACGTGATCATACCTTCATATGGGATCATTGAAGGTAAATTAATTCTGCAGTTGGTGCAGCGTTATTAAAACATCCAGCAGTCATATACAATAATTCATCGGCCAGTGCAGGTGTTAGAGGTAGTGGTCATGGCGTGTTGATCAAAACTGCGTTGTTGAAACTTCTTATGGCAAAAATTCGGTCATGTGCAAGCGGATGATTGTGCTGCCCCCCGCCCCCCCCCAAATACACACATTTTTGCACAATAAACATTTACACAGTGTCTGGGTAGCTGATGCTGCCATTTTCCGCGGAGGTTGATTGCGCGTTTGCTTGCATGTATTGCAAATCGGCAGATTCTTTTCTCCACATACTTAATTATATTCAACCGCGTATAAACAAAATCGCGTTAGGCGAGGGTTTACAATATTATCTTCAATCTGTGACTCGTGCAATGCCCACTGTGTGATTTTTGTTTTGCTTGTGGGTTTGCGAACTGGAATGTTAAGTTTGACCACCTTTTGTGCCTCAAGGGGCTTGGTGCTAGGTATTTCTAGCTTTTTTCCCCCTTGCCACTGAAGAATGAAAATGGTTACTTTTGGCTGTAGCGGTTAAAAAACCTTAAATGTGTACTTAGGTTAGTAGGCCACCCCCCCTCCCCCCTCCCCACCCGCCCGGTTGCTTTCCATCAGCCTCTTCCCGATGACTGTGTGTCAGTCGACACGATATTATCTCTTACCCGGATGGCGCCTGCCCTTCGTATATTTCTGAAGGAGGGTGAGTCTGGTGACGGACAGACGGGGGACAGAAGTGACTCAAACCATCCCCCCCTCCAGACTGTGCCATGTTTTTGCCGCCCCTTAGTTTGTTTGGCTCCAGGCAACCCTCTGTCGACCCACTCAGCCACCATACTGTTACAGATGCCAATATTACATCCTTTATTTATCAGTAAAAAAAAAGAATGCTCCTAAACAATATTTGTAAGAATGAATGACTAGCTTCAATAGCGTGTTTTTTGTCAACAAGAATTTATTTATGTATATAGTACTTATTTTGTCTGAGATCTTGGCTATTCTAGGACGTTACGCAGCGTTGATTGCTACACAGCGTTAAGCTGCATAACATCCCAGAAGATTGAAGATCTCATTTGTACCGTGGCAGAAGCCTGAAATGTCACTTATTTATTTATTTATTTATTTACTTTTCATTCATTTATTTTAGTGAATAACACGGGGATTGGGAGAAATCCTTTAAATGATAAATGTAATGTGTTCCTGTATATGCCATAAAGGCGTATAGGTGGAATAAATGTATAACTCCTGTCATTCTTAACCTCGGCACTGGATAGAATGCGTGGTCAGTTTTACGCTCCGGCCGCTTTACTGCTGACAAAGAGCCCCGGTAGCAGTTGAATAATAGGCTGGATGGGCCCCAGAGGCGGTATTGACGTTTTCAAAAAAGAAAAATATTTTACCCTTGCCAGAATTGCAACCCCGGATCATCCAGCATATATCTTGATCACTACATCCACTACTCTTAAGAGTTCTTATTTTATGCATTTAATGATTTCTTTGAATAAAATTAAAAAACTGAACCCTAAGGACGGGATTTAGATGTGGGAGCGGGAAGTAACAGTTGGTTGGGCCAAGCAAAATGATGTAGCGTGTTAACACACTAGACTTCTGTTCCGGAGATTCCGCCTATCGTCCAGTCACTATTTCAGTCTGTACAGAATAAACACAACACTACCTTCGTGCGCATTTTTATTATAACATTTTAAAATTATTAATAAACTAACAATTTTGTAATTTTAATTTTCGCTGTAAAGGGAAGGCCTCCACCTCAGCATATATTTTTCTTTTGTGATTTTGTGAGTTTCTACCTGATGATGACCAGTGTACGCGGTCGAAACATGTAGTAGGATAATAAAAAAGGAGCATGAACATAGTTTTATGTTTATTCTTTAAATTTTGAAATAGTTATTATATATACGCAGAATGGAATGATGATCCCAGAAATATATATAGTCCAAATGCAGGGCGGTACGACGGCTGCCCTGAGACAGTATTGTCTTCAGTTTGCCCAGTCCGCCCAGAGAAGTGCCAGGATAGTGTCTCAGTTCAGGCCGCCATCGCTTCATCCCTTATCCTTCCCAATTCCCTACTCTTCAGTCACTTATCATTCGACGTTAATAAAGTGAGCCGCTGAGAGCGTCATTAATTAAACCATGAATAAATTAATAGTCTACAAACGACACTGCCATTAAACCTAAATGGAATTTCGTTTCATATCTTCATAATACAGGGACGTTATTTTATCTGACAATTATCATTAGCCACTTCCCCTCATTTCGTTTAACTTACAAAACCTCGACGTCGAAAAATCAACGTGTGTGTTGTGTGTGACGCATATCTGCGTGCCAAAGAAAAAAGTTGCGAACATTCTGTTGCAGTATGGTGAGTAGAAACCTAATGTTATCTACAACACATTGAAGTAACACGAGTGAACCTCGACTCACGGCAAACTGGAGTAGCAGCGAACGCTGCGTTGCCTGCCGCCACACGTGAGTTATCGGATACAATAAAGCCCTGTGCGTTTTTAGCGAAAGAGAATTGTATTTCTTTACACACAGGGCTTCTGAAGTACAGCGACGTGTTCTGTGCGCAGAATCAACCAAATATCTCTACAGACACTGCCCGAGTGACGTAATGTCATGGCGAGATAATTGGCAGAAATTTGCCTTCCCTATGATGCATTTCCCGGTCGCCGAATTCCAGATAGAAAAATGTTTTTCGTAGAATTGATGAATGCCTGAATCAAGGATCAAAATCCGCGCTCACTGCAACAGAGAGCGGCAGAAGAATGTGAGTCCGTACACCAGGTACGGGCAGTGTTGAATGACGCTGCTGAACCTTCTGGGACCAGCAGGCCGAGGGACACAGCTGCAGAAAACAATTCTGATTCGACTGTTTGGTGGGTTCCTGCTTCAGCAACTCTTGTATCTTTACCACCTGCAGCGAGTGCAAGTACTGTGCTAACAATAGGAACCGGGAAGAGAGAAGTTCTCTCAGTGGCTCCTGCAGCAAACCTTAGTTTCTTTCCCCCCATGTTTTTCACAGACGAAGCAAAATTTACTTCCGATGGTATTATGAACTTCCACAGTCAAGGTTTGTGGTCGGCGTCAGTCCACAGAAAATAATTCTGTTGCTACTCCAACAAAGATATTTGCTGAATGTATTGCTTGGAAGAATAAAAGCTACACCGATAGGTCTTTTAATTTCGTGGCACAAGTCCAGGGTATCTTTTATCCTGTGTTTTGACGCATTGTTTTGCCACAGCTGTCAGCAAAATGCACCACCGCAGTAAACAGCACGTATGTGACCCACGAATTATGGTACACTACACTGTTTTAACATTACTACTACAATATTTTTTAATCTCAAATACACAGAACGATGCATGGCCCTCAAGATCACCTAACTTCAACCTGCTGGATTTTTATCTGTGACACCGCCTTAAAAATATAGTGTGTGTTGCCGATGCTAATGATGTAGCAGAACTACAACAGAAGATGGAAAACATATAATATTTACATCTTGACGCATCTGGAATTTTTGAGCTCATGGGAACACAAGGACAACAATTCGTGCATTGATTTTAATTTGTTATCTTTGTTACAGCAGAGCAGTAAAGTGCAACGTCGAAACCCACAATCTGCAAATAAATATCTTCCTTTGGACTGATTTATAGTACCACTTTGATGTGATTCCCTGATGATGATCCCATAAGGGATCGAAACATGTAGCAGTGTTCAAAGTGATACTGTAACATAAAATATCTAAGAACAATACAGTGCATTGCTTTGGGCTGAGTATTGTGATGTATGTGTGTGGTGATTTTATGTGGTGATTGTGTGGTGTGATTGTGTGACTGTATAATTATGATAGTTTGTGCGCGTGCTTGATTTTCTTTCATAGAATTAGGCAAATGATTTCGATATGTGCTTAGAAGTGAACAAGGTCGTTAGATGCATTAGTAAGGCATCGTGTTCTCTCTTTACAATACAGTGTAATTAAGAGAAGACGGTCTATAATCCACTGGCGATAATTTACTGACTCACATGTTATTTAAAAGATGTGACGTCGAGCTTTGTATCAGAAAACAAATAAGCTCTAATTTACAATAACACCTAATAGGAATTCTGGATGCCATGCGCCATGAAATATTTACGAGTATACCCCCCCCCCCTCCCCAGCCAGACTAGGCGCTATTTAGAATTCAGTGTACAAATAGGAAAACGCTTTAAGACCCACATTATCAACTCATATGTATGCTTTCTCCAATCAGTCATTCTTTGGTTCCAACGGCAAGAGGCGCCGGCTGGGCGCCAGTATGCCTATTGATATTTGTCCTGAAGTCACGTGACAGACATTGTTGCGTGTGGCGCTGCCAAACAATAAAGAATGGAATTAGACGTGAGGCGTATAGCACCGGTTTTGGTAGTAAGACCATAAAATAGTAACAATGGCCCTCCTTGTTTCCGAACCTCGCCACACCTTTAGGAAGCCGACACGTACCACCACAAAGACCGGTTACTGTCGTGCAGTACTTGTTGCACGAAGTACGGTGAATAAATTCATCAAAGGGATTGCCCATCCTTCTGACTGGATATTTCATTCCGAAAACTAATAAACGTATTTCGATAAAATAGATTCGAACTCGGTTATAACAACATAGGTATATGTGACACCTCGTCTATAGCGTCAGATATTCTGTGGTACCAATTAATTCCTTACTCTTAACCATAACGTTACACTCTTCGGTTTTAACAACACTCGTTTATAACGACACAAAGTATTCGGTTTCCTTCTTGGCGTTATAACCGAGTTCGACTCTATTATATTAGATTCTACAATGAAACTTCCTGGAGTTTTTTATATTTACCCAAAGAAAAGTGAGAGTTTTGAAATTAAAATTTCAAAATATTAATGATAAAAATTGTTATCTGTACTCATACTAATTTATTTATGGCGCTACTACCAAAATTCCCTTGTACTTTCTAGCACGCCACTCATGTAAAAGTATGAACATTTCGTAGTTTTGGAGTTTTTTGATATTCGCCTATTTAAAAATGTCTTAGTAAATTACAGATTTAGGTCTGTATTATAGATTACATTTTTAGGCGTTTTCGCAAAATTGCAAAGAGTGAATATTAGCTTTGACATGTCCTGTCTGTCCGTCCGTCTGTACGCATGGAACAACTCGGCTACCACAAAACGGATTTTCATAAAATCTAATATTTGAAGATTTTTCGAAAATCTGTCGAGAAAACCCAAGTTTTATTAAAACCTGACAAGAATAACAAGTACTTTACATGAAGACATATGTACATTTGTAACAATATCTCGCTGAATTCTTCTTAGAACGACAAAAGTTGCAAACGGAAGTTGTAGAGAAAATCAAAACACATATTTCATGTGCAGTAACTTTTTTCCGAAAATCGTGCCCTTTATGAGATAACGTGGAAAAGTATGGTAGAACCCGACTGGCCACAGATGACAATACAATACGGCGCATGCTCTTTGCATGCTGGATAACTAAGGCTAGCGACACACACACTCAGAATATGTAATACTTACTGCTTATTCACAGCAAAAATTGTTACGCGAACGCGCCTGAATATTACGTTTGTACGTACATTGCCTCTCATGTTTGAAAATAGATTGTGTTTGAGAAAATCGGTGCTCTTTGATGTGAACTGTAAGTTGAGTAATAGGATCTATATACGGGTCTGTATAATCCAAAATTAAATACTTTCAGCAAAGACTTGTTGTGACTCATCTCGTTGATTTACGTACACAAGGAAACGAAGAAAAAGAGTATTGTTCTGTTTGTGTATTACGTAAGACAACGAGATGAAACACGTGCAGTTACTGCTTGCAAGTGTAGCTTCCATCTATCAACACAAGACCACCAAAAAAAAAATATATATATATATAACTTTAACTTCCTTTAACCAATAACAACGTTCCCTCTAATCTTTTTTTACAGCTGCGCGGACCTGCTGCTGCTCTGAGCAGAAAATTTTTACACGACCTGACGACTGTGCTGCACTTTAAAATTTTTTTCTTGTAATATGCATAATAACAATATTTACAATGAAAATTAAAAAATTCCAGCTTCGCGGCAACAATTCAGTGTGCGCGGGAGAATTTCAGTTACTTCGCGGCCGCGAATCCGCGCAGCTTTGAGGGAAAATTGACCAATAACGTCTTCGTAATAACTTTAGTCCCTGAATGTGCAAATTTTATCACTGACGTTACTTCCCCGACTTCAAAATTTACTCAGTAGGAATAACAGGCTTTCTTTTTGGCCACTTGCAATAAATTTTATCGTGAATGTCTAATACCAAATTTTTTCGAAATCCTTCCTGTAGTTTAGTAGATGGAACCTACTGACAGACAAAGAGGACCCCTCCCCCCCGTAAAATCTACTCAAGCCTTCAGATATATAAGTCACATACCAGTTTTTTTAAAGCAAGGATGTAATCTTCTTATGCCTTATATAAACCTTTTTATTTTGTCACAGGTCTTATTCGAATTGTCTTTGGCCAGTGGTGATTGTATTTCTGGATCCTTGAAGCAACTACACGCGATCGGCCGACCATACTATCTTTCAGTGATTGCTTATAGTTTTACAAAACATCACTATCGAAATGTAGGAACTGCTTTCGTCGCCTGCGATTATGCTAATCGTGTTGATGGATGCGTTTGTCTAAGGAAATAAAAGAAGTGCACTACAAGACCTGCTGCTGCTGCTTCCACTCAGCTGTTAGCCTGTGAAGAATCTGCACGCTAGGACTACGCAAGATGCATTAACAATTATTCATTCTGGCTGTGAAGTGGCAGGTATCTGGTACAGTGGAAGCAAAAAGTTTGTCTGTCCGTGGGAAATGAACCAGGATTAACGCTTCATCCCATCTGACCGAAATCACGCGCACAGACCTTTTTTGTTAATGACTTATCTACGTACGGTAGTGTAAAGCTATGTAATTCTGCAATAAGATAAAGATTTGAAGTTTTTGTGTCGGAAAATGGGAATATTTCCGCGCTTTTGAATACCTAAAGCAGAATACGAAGGACGAGCTCTGATTTGGGCCTTATCTGTGGGCACTAAATTGAGACCATATTTTACTTTTCACTGACAGATTCTTTAGGCATGGTTTATCAAGCGAAACACACACACACACAGTATGAAATGCATAGTAGGGATCTATACTACAGATATTTACTCACGAGAAAAACCTTGACCTTGGTCGCCGTGGCAGAATGGGAAGTTAGATCGTTTGAGTGTTTATGAGGAATAATCGATACAAGGTGTTGCAGTTAACACCTGTGAGTCTGTAGCTCGGTCGTATTAAAAATCTTGGTTTTACACTCATAGAGACATATGTTTTTGACAGGACGTTCATTTTTATCAAAAAGTCAGCCCGGAAATAAAAATACCTGCTAATCCTGTCAAGGTTCAAGCTGTTCTGGTGAGTAAGTGGCAGTACGTAATTTTCACATCGAGTTTTTGGTGTGATTTTTATTTAGGGACTTGTAAACGGAAAGAATGTGCTATTTATATGTGTGTGTGTGTGTGTGTGTATGTTAGCTTTCTGAACGGCGAATTTTATCTGCATCACATAGAAAGCAGAAGTCTATGTTAGCGAAAATTTCCCTCGAAGTCCCCCACGAGAAATGAATTTTCTGACAAAATTTAGTTCTGAATGTAAGTAGTACAGTGTAATATATATATACACATATATGTATGTATATGTAATACACACACACACACACACACACACCGCTATGACGAAGCGCAGCGCTATCAAACTTTAACCTTCACATTAGCCACACTCTCCGACCGACTTGTCCCTAGTACTCGCTAGACTGGGGCACGCAGAGAGACGGTTGCTTGAGGCACGGCGCCACAAACCAGAAGGTCGCGGGTTCGATTCCCGATGGTGTCATTGGAATTTTTCATTTACATAACCCTCTCGGCCGCACTATGACCCTGGGGTCGACTCAGCCTCTAACAGAAATGAGTACCAGGAATATTTCCTGGAAGGTAAAGGCTGCCGGTGCGTAGGGCTGACAACCTTACCACCTTCATGTGTCGATTGCCTGGAAATGTGGAAACCTCAACCTCCTGGAAACCTAAGGGTCTGTCCAGGCTTGTAATGGGACTGCTTTACCTTTACCTTTACCTTTACCTTTACCTTTAACTTTACCTTTACCTTTGCCTTTGCCTTTACCTTTACCTTTACTCCCTAGACTGGAATTGTTGTGGACCCGGCAGCTGGTTTGGGTATGATGACGAGAAGGATTCGTATCCTGGCCAGGAATAGAACCGCGGCACTTGAAGCACTTTAGGAACTGAACTGTTACAGCCTATAGAGTAAAATTTAGATTCTATTAATTGTGCTGTAAACAGTGCCTCCATTTGTCGGAGTAAGAACACATGTGCAGTCATTATTCCTACGTATTATTCTCGTTTCAGCATTGTGAGATGCCAGAATTTTATTACTGCGTCGACCTCTTCTTTAGACGTCATGTTGAAAACGTCCGTTAAATTGGCAACGGATTCAGCAACAGCGTGGGATCTATTAATGGCGTATAAAGTGATTCTTATAGCATCGTGCGTTGAGGGCTCAAATCTCTACACTCGTATTAATTCGTTTGTAAGTGCGCCGTTGTTATACAGAGCGTCTAATTTATCGTGGCCATGAGCGCGACTTAACTTAGTGCGCATTAAGCCTGTATCCACCACGAACATAGGGAACATTAAGACTCTTATGTGAAATAATATAAGTTGGAATGTAAGGGGAATGAAGGGTTAAAATTACCGACTCCTGCACTCTTCGTATGGCATAAAACTCCCATGACAGCTGCCGTGATATTGGACACGATAAAATAGACAGTCTGTATTATGTAGGCTGCTGAATTTTTGGGTGTGAAGGAAATTCTGTCCAGTTATTTTTTAAACACTTCAGGCCGTGTGTAGGTCAGTTACCGGCGAACGGCTTTATGGGAGAAGTTGAATGTGCAGAATTTAGATTTAATGCTAGCAGACATATAAACGTCGCTATTTTTAGAAAGACTGCGAATGATGTGCTCCGTAAAGCAGTACACAGATTCTACCAAAGCTTGCCTTACTTTCAACATGACATGCGTTTTAACGGTAGACGCTCAAATGTAATTTTCTTTACGTTCCTTAGTACGATATTTCATATGCCAATTTTTATGAAACTTACAGATGCGCAGTGACATTATGCGCAGATCTCTTGTACCGAATTTTATTTAATCGAACCTAAAATAAATGTGAAAGTACGGAAGCAAATGAAATTAATTTACGTCCTAAATAGAAGTGTTGTCTCCACTGCACTCTTTCTTAGGAAATTTACAATTACGCATCAGAAATACGCGGAGATATCCTGTACCCAGTTTGGTTGAAATCGTCCAAAAAATATGGGGAATACTGGTAGAAATTTATTGACTCCCGTAAGTAAAGTATGGTTTTCACTGCACCGATATTTGTGGAAATTTTCATCACTGAATAATATTTCTTTAAGATATTCCGCACTGAGTTTTACCAAAATTGGAAGAAAAATGTATAAAATAGATCAAAATATCATTAAGCCCGTAAGCAAATTATGCCTTTCACTGCACTCCTTTTCACGAAACTAGCTATGACGATACAGAATTGCGTGGGGACATCCTGTACCAATTTTTACCGAAATCGATTAAGAAGTACGAAAAGTAGTGTAGAAAACCTTTGACGCTCTAAAGTACTTTTGCTGAGCCGATTTGCATGAAAAGCACTCTCACTCTACAAATTTTCATAAAGAATTCACATTCCAAATTTCGTGAGAATTCAAAAGGATTTAGTCTTCGATACTAATTCAGGAAGACGAGCGGATTGAGGGAAGAGCGAAGAGGCGAGACTGGTTGACGCATATGGCGTTCCTACACCGTAAAGAACGCCTAATAAGCAACTGTACAAAGTTACTTAAAGCCGTGCAGGAGACGTGGAGTGTCAATTTATACATGCATGTGTTTATTTATTTATTTGTTTATTTTTAGTTTATTTAACGAGACTCGTGAATTGAGACTAGAGAAAGTCGAATGACTGGGCAATAATGATAACGAAGTGGAGGGAATGTGGAAGGAGACTGTGCAGTCCTGGTATAAGGTGCTACCCAGGTGTTTGTTTGGACAGACTGAAGGCCCCTATGATAAATTTTATGATGTTTTGTGTCCTAGTAGAGATTTGAGCCAGACTTCTCACGAATATGAGTCAGAAACACAAGGTCCGAGCCACCTTAATGAGTCATCAGGTGTAGGATGCGCCGTCACCACTTCTAACAAGCAAAGTAAGACACAAAAACTAGAGGGCACCAGCACTGTAAGGCACACACAGTGTAGCACTTGTGAAATAGCTGGAAGTTGTATTGGAATTCTTCTTGTGCGAGGTGGAAAATAAGGCCTTGGCAGTCGCATTGCTATCAGCAAACCAGTGCCATGGCCTTGACACATGTATCAGGAAAGTAAGGTAATGGCGGTTACGGAGCTGTCATCAAAATAAGACCATGACAGACACATAACTATCAGCAACATAAGGTCACGGCAGTCACATAACTATAAGCAAAATAAGGTCACGGCGGTCACACAGCTATCAGCAACATAAGGTCACGGCGGTCACATATCAGCAAAATAATGTCACGGCGGTCACATAGCTATCAGCAAAATAAGGTCACGGCGGCCACATAGCTATCAGCAAAATAAGGTCACGGCGGTCACATAACTATCAGCACAATAAACCACACACTGCCTCAATAAGTGTTACGCACGTAACAGGTGAGTTGCAATGGTTGTCAAACACATAAAAAATCGGTGGTCACCTTAATAAAATAATGTTCGTCTTCGTAGTTTGTAGATTATTCTACTTTGTACGGGAAATAGCGAGTAACAACAACTATGGCTATAGTACACGTGTAAGTAAGGTGCAGCGAAGAACCCTCCCAGACTGCATTCTGTCGGCAAGTGGAGTCATGTGAACTTTCTAGTCGACCGATACCGACCATTGCAGTGTCTTTACATACAAGTCATGAACTGACCACAGCCGTTATGGCGAGTGTAAACTAATGTGTTTGGCTCGTGTCCCTGGCAGGCGCCCGACTCTGGCGCCACTCTGTAACATCAGTATGATAATATGACGACCTGTCCTCTGTCTTAGTGACACAGTCAACAAAGGCGCCGGGAACCCTGGCATTTGTCTTTATTCTGAGGCATCTAATTAGGGTCAGTGGAGGTGCGGGCACATTCCAGCGGGAACAAATATTGCTCCTATAAGTTATCAATTAACCCTTTAAAGACGAAGCGTATCTGTTTTATATAAGGACTCAGTGCGTACCGCGCTGTAAACACTCTCCACTTCGGTTATAAAAACCAATCTCTTAAAGTTTTATAAGGCAAAAGTTGCTGTTTGTTCTGAGATAAGTACAAAACACATAAACGCAATGTGGGCACCACGTAGAATTTTTTAATGTTAAACCTGGTGGTATGTAAAGTTACCGCTAGGCTTTAAAATTTAAACAAACTACAGTCGAACTCGGTTATAACGTCATGCAAGTGACTGAATACTTTGTGTCGTTATAAACGAGTGTCGTTATAACCGAGGGGTATAATATTATGGTTAACAGTGAGGAATTAATTGGTACCACAGAATATCTGACGTTATAGACGAGGTGTCGTATAAACCGATGTCGTTATAACCGGGCTCGACTGTATGACCAGCGAAATTGATGGCTTTGTTTCCTTTTTAATCCCACCTCTGTCTACCTACTCATTGTAGGTGTAGAGGGTTATTGTTGCACCTGATCACACTCAGACACACACAGTCGGTAGGACTCCTCTGGACAAGTGGTCAGCCCGACGCAAAGACCTCTACCTGACAACACACAACACTCACAAAAGCAGACAGCTATGCTCCCAGCGGGATTCGAACCCGCAATCCCAGCAAACGCCAGGCCGCAGACCGATGCCTTAGACCACGCCGCCACCGAAATCGGCGAAATTTTGATAACTAATCCTTTTATTTACACGCCGACGTGTCTCGGCAATAACAGACATCCGTTGGTTCGGCAAATGTCAGATGCGTCACCGCTATGTAGGACTATATCCTCCTTTTAATTGACCCTCTTTTGCAGGTTGACCGGGCGGAGTTCTTACGTAGTCTTCCCAGAGACTTATTGAGGTCTATTACACTCTAATGAGGCATTTGGTCTAGAAGCAAATGCGGAGAAGAAATCTAAGGTTCTGTTATTCTGAGATAAGGCGCTGCGTCAATCCATAATCGGATCCCGACATTTCGTCAACAAGTGGTACCCTATATACTGTTGAAGATCAGGACATTACTTTCCCTCGAAAAGTCTGGATCTGATTAGACTGTGACCCAGCGTCATTTCACAGAAGAATGGAATCTTCAGCTACGCCATGCGAAAAACTCAGATTTCAAGAACGACGTTTATTCTACGTTCTTCTACGTAAGCCAGAGATCAAGAAAAAACATAACGTGAGGATAATAAATTAATTCTTTGAAAATGTAACTAAGTTCAGATGTTTGGAAAGTACAGTAGTATAGTGCAGTTAGGATTATATGGCACATGCGCAGAAACCAGATTTCGTCTTTCGGCGAAACGGACGGGTCCATGTGACACAGCAGGGGCGACAGTTCAGTCTACTACTGGCAGCCGAGGTGTGTGGGTCAGCTCCTACAGTTTGTACTGTGCTGGAAAGGCTATGTTCCGCGGTCTTGTGAGGCATGATGGATACCCTTTCCATTCACCTGTTGCCCCTTCACTTTCCCACACACGCGCCTCCGTGTGCCATGTCATAATAATCGTGCTGTACATCAAAATTAGATGAATAAACAAATTTCGGAAGATTAAATTCTTTGGAAGCTCGCGACTTCTCAGTTCAGAATCTTTCGTTTTCTCCCTTAGCTGTCTGTTGGACCATGGAGTAAAACACACAGCACTCTTGCCTTTAGTCTCAAAATATTAGTGACCGCACTGTGTCCAGTTTCCCACGACCGGCGTATCTGAAAATGCGTCAATATTTGTCCATTGTACAAAGAATCTGGGGGGTGCGTAGTTGGTTGAGGCACTGCGCTACAATCCGGAAAGGTCACGGGTTCGGTTCCCAACGGTGTCATTTGGATTTTTCATTCACTTGAACCTTCCGGTCCCACTATAGTCTTGGGGGTCGACTCAGCTTCTAACAGAAATGAGTACCAGGGATATTTCCTGGGGGGTAAAGGCGGCCGGTACGTAGGGTTAACAACCTTAGCACCTTCATGTGTCGATTGTTTAGAAATTTTGGGACCCTCAACTTCCCTGGAACCCTAAGGGCCTGTCCACGCCTGTAATGGGACTGCTTTACAGTAAGTCTGCTGGCATAAACGTCTGCGAACACGTAATCGTAAAGGGATCAGTCATGTCCGCTCAGTTTATACGAGTAGCGAGCCGACAGGAAGAGGCGAATGATATCGGCCTGGTAAGGATCGTATATAAATGAACCATGATAATGCAGCAAGCGTAGGCACGACATCTGGGCTCTTCGGTGATATTACGCAGCGTAGTAGTAGGCCAACTCTATACCGACGTTTCGGGACAACTTATCGCTCCCATGTTCAATGGCCAAGAATTCCAAGGAGAAGGTTTTTTTCTTGGTAGAGTCGTAATTCTGTACCGACGTTTCGGGAAAACTTATTGGTCCCATGTTCAATGGTCTAGAAGCCGCAGAAGAAAGGCTTTCATCTGGGACTTCTTGACCATTGAAGATAGGACCGACAGGTTTTCCCGAAACGTCGGTACAGAATTATTACCTTACGCTGCGTGATATCTAAGAAGAGCGCAGATATTATTTACATAGCGGCTTAAGCCTGAAATCATTGATGGTTCCTTTGCCTTGTCTTACATTTACGGTCAATCAGTGGGAGAAAAGGACAAATGGCCAATATTTGTACATGTCTACCATTACCAGGACCTGGCAAGCACCTACAAGAGATAAATGTTTGTCGAGTACACCATTCGTGGGAAAACAGCGTTAGATATGTAACTTCTCTTACAGCCTGAACCCTGAGATAGTGGTTTCGAATCCCATCGGCTCATGGTTGTATGCCCATGTACGTATTTTATATGTGTATGGTGTTCTCTGTAGAAAAAGGCCTTACGACGAGCTGAACCCTAGTGCAAGAAGTCCCAGCGGTTGTGTATAGTCCACACGATTCATACATGCGGACGACGCGAGTGCCTGGGAGTCATTGGCCTTTAGCTGCATGCAGAGACGTATCACCTGCACAACAGGACAACATATTCACTACCTTCTTCCCCCCCCCCCCCTTAGTGTGTGATTTTTTAACATGTGGATGGTTGTGAGTACCCTGTGCACCTTTGATTGAAACCCTCTCTGATGATGACAGTAACTTGTCGAAACATAGGTAGGGTTCTATGGAGTGTTTAATACACGCTATATATGTCACTACAGTTACATTATACAACATAAAAAACGATGTGTATATGTTCCACTATTGTGCGTTTTTTGGTGCTAATAAGTTTAATTTCACTACTTGCTGTTTTATACTAGCGTGATACTTGTTACAGTGGACCTTCGCTAATCCGAACTCCAATAATCCGGATCTCCATGTGGTCCGGACATTTTTGGGAAAACTGTATTTCAGTATTTCTCATTTAGATTATTATTACAGTACATACATATTACACATCCTGTGGTTTGTCCTATTATTCATTGTCTTTCCACTGTTTCATTCTATTCTTTAAATGCCTTGTAGGCTTTTCCTACACTACAATAATGTCTTTTTCTTTTTCATTTTGTAATATACAAATAATACTTGAGACCTACACTCTTCTAGAATATTACGCAGAATTACATGTTAATCCTTTACCGACGTTTCGGGACAACATATCAGTCCCATCGTCAACGGTCAAGAAGTCTTGGGGGTTTGGGGGGACTGCAGCCTGGCAGCCCCCCTTTGGGTGCACCCCTGTAGGATAGATAATACCGATCAACATAGGCAATGTAATGTAATATTGCGGCTTGTTCGCTTAACTATATTTGCCATGGAGATGCAACAATGCGCTTCTTTTCTATTATTGTTGACATACATGTTGCTGTTAACAATGTAAAAGTGTTCCGTGTTGGCATGGGAACGCAGCAGTTTGTTCCCTTTTTATCTGTTTTCGGGCTACGAAATATTTCGCACTTCTAATTAGAACAAACCAATAATTATGCACAAAATTCACAGAGTTATATTTACATTAACATTATCCCTACATGTTTCAATGGGCATGCCATCATCTTCAGGGGATACAAAATGTTACAGGCACCAAAGGATCAAGAAGTGTAAATTTTTCACCTTAATTTTTCACCCTTCAATTTACACTTCCTGATGCTTTGGTACTTGTAACACCCTGTATGCCCTGAACATGATGGCTTGTCCATTGAAACATGTAGCGATAATGTTAATGTAAATATAACTGTGAATTTTGTGCATAATTATTGGTGTGTTCTGACTTGTAAACATGCACGGTACACAACATACAAAATTCATTTCGCCCTGCTGTCAACAACAAAAAATATACCTAGCTCATCATGTACAGTGCCTGATATTGTTGCGCGATTTTAAATGAACTTGGCGTTTCTCTAGAGATTTTCGTAAAAGCCTCCAGTATCAAATTTCATGAAAATTCGTCCAGTGGGAGCCGTGCTGATAAATGTGGACAGGCATGACGAAGCTAACAGGCGCTTTTTCGCCACTTATGCAAACGCCCGTTACAAACTGATATTACAGAAGGATCTTGGAAGTGATGTTCTGGATTAACCTTTTAAAGCCTAGCGGTCACTTTACATACCACCAGGTTTAACATTAAAAAATTCTACGTGGTGCCCACATTGCGTTTATGTGTTTTGTACGGATCTTAGAACAAGCAGCAACTTTTGCCTTATAAAACATTAAGAGATTGGTTTTTATAACCGAAGTGGAGAGTGTTTACAGCGCGGTACGCACTGAGTCCTTACATAAAACAGCTAAGCTTCGTCTTTAACCTTTTAAAGCCTAGCGGTAACTTTACGTACCACCAGGTTTAACATTAAAAAATTCTACGTGGTGCCCACATTGCGTTTATGTGTTTTGTACGGATCTCAGAACAAACAGCAACTTTTGCCTTATAAAACATTAAGACATTGGTTTTTATAACCGAAGTGGAGAGTGTTTACAGCGCGGTACGCACTGAGTCCTTACATAAAACAGCTAAGCTTCGTCTTTAACCTTTTAAAGCCTAGCGGTAACTTTACGTACCACCAGGTTTAACATTAAAAAATTCTACGTGGTGCCCACATTGCGTTTATGTGTTTTGTACGGATCTCAGAACAAACAGCAACTTTTGCCTTATAAAACATTAAGAGACTGGTTTTTATAACCGAAGTGGAGAGTGTTTACAGCGCGGTACGCACTGAGACCTTATATAAAACAGATACGCTTCGTCTTTAATGGGTTAAGCACAGTGAAAGAAACGGAAGATCAGGTGTTATTTTCTTAGAGCAATCAACAAGAATTCGTTGGACTTCGTGAACAGGCCTACAAAAGCTCATTTATTCTGGCCAACTGAACTTCGCCTCTTACAATAACGCGTACAATATTATTATATCGTACGCCTTATGTACACAGAAAATATAAAGGTTGGATCCTTGTCTGAGCCGATCCCAGTGGCCGCGCTGTCTAAAGGGTAGGTCTGGGGCAGAGCGCTTGCTCGGTTCGTGGGTTCGAATCCCACCGGGGGCATGTCTGTTTGTCTCTTGTACAGTGTTTGTGTTGTCAGGTAGAGGTCTGTACGACGGGCCGATCCCTCGTCCAGAGGAGTCCTACCGAAAGTGGTGTGTGTTTGAGTGTGATCAAGTGAAATACAAACCCTCTACACCTACTGTGAACAAGTAGCTACAAGATGGAAGGAGAAAAAACAAAAAAAATATTGTTTGATCCTTCTACAGCGAGCTTAATTAGCGTTTCGAATTAATTAGCGTCGACACATAAAGTAGACTGGGGGGGCACGCGATACCGCATTTGGCTGAGACACTGCGCTACCAGCCGGAATGTCGCGGGTCCGATTCCAAATGGTGTCATAGGAATTAATGCTTCTGGCCGCACTATGGCCCTGGGGGTTTGACTCAGCTCCTGACAGAAATAAATACCAAGGATATCTCTAGGGGGTAAATGCGGCCGGTGCGTAGGACCAACAAACTTAACACCTTCATGTGCCGATTCTCTCGAACCCTCAGGGCCTGTACAGGGATTGATTTTCTGTACAAAATAGACTCACATTTTATTTAGATGAAACTAAATGTTTTAGGAGTTTTGAAGATCATGCGTCCATGATGAAAATTAAATCCCCGTACACATCGCACGGGTAATGGTACCAACAACTTTGTCTTATTTTCATATTTACGTATAGAACGTTCGGACCAGATGAATAGGAAATAACGGGAGAACGGAGAAATATACGTAATGAAGAATTTCATTGTTTGTGTCTGCCAAAGGACGGCGACGGGTAGCACATTTGTGCACCGGATCCAACAGTTTGTAAATAACACTGCAATTCAACATATTTAACCCTTTAAAGACTAAGCGTAACTGTTTTATATAAGGACTCAGAGCGTACCGCGCTGTAAACACTCTCCACTTCGGTTATAAAAACCAGTCTCTTAATGTTTTATAAGGCAAAAGTTGCTGTTTGTTCTGAGATCCGTACAAAACACATAAAAGCAATGTGGGCACCACGTAGAATTTTTTAATGTTAAACCTGGTGGAATGTAAAGTTACCGCTAGGCTTTAAAATGTTAACCATTTATCCAAAGCAAGAATTATAATGAACACGGACAAAGAGCGACAGGAGTAAACAAGACCAGAAAGGTCACGTTCAGTGAACTTTACACTGCAGACGGAAACACAGCAACATAACTTGCGCATCCTATTTAACCCTATGCTAATTATTTTACCTATTATCGCAACAAATATGACACCGCAATATCTCTTGGTAAAGGTAAAGGTAAAGCAATCCCATTACAGGCCTGAACAGGCCCTTAAGGTTCCAGGAGGTCGAGGCTCCCAGATTTCAAGACAATCGTCACATGAAGGTGGTAAGGTTGTCAGCCCTACGAACCGGCCGCCTTTACCTCCCAGGAAATATTCCTGGTACTCATTTCTGTTAGAGGCTGAGTCGACCCCAGGGTCGAAAGTATTATTCCAATGAAAAATTCCAATGACATCATCGGGAATCGAACCCGCAACCTTCCGGCTTGTGGCACAGTGCCTGAACCAACTGCGCCACCGCGTGCCCCCCAACATCTCTTGGTTAGAATATAAAGTTGAGGTCTCAATCATTAATCTATTTTCATGCAATTATATACAGAAGATTTCGTGATTTTTATATTATTAGCCTGAAGATGACCAAATTGGGTCTAAACGTGTTGCCAGAATAAAGTATGTAATATACAGTAGTTACGTTTGACGGTAATTAATTCCTTCATTATTCATACTTTGTATTTTCCACCTAAAATTTTCAGCGTGTTTAAATTAAAGGGGAGATGGATGGGACGTGTAATTTGCTAAGGTATTCTAGTAGGAAATCAAGTGAAGAAATAGTTAGAGCCTACTGGTAAGAACAAGGCAAAGACTGGAGGATACGGCGTCAGTGTGAATATGTTCGGACAGGCTAGGGACAATCTCCTATTGTGCTAATGTGAATACAGGAACACAAGCAGGCCACGTAGGGTCGCGTACCGTGCTGATATGAACACAGTAACACCAACAGGCCACGTAGGTCTCGTAACGTGCTGTTATGAGCACAGTAATACAAACAGGCCACTTAGGTCTCGTAACATGCTGATATGAACACAGTAACACAAACAGGCCACGTAGGTGGTGAAACGTGCTGATATGAACACAGTAACACAAACAGGCCACGTAGGTGGCGTAACGTGCTGATATGAACAGAGTAACAGAAACAGGCCACATAGGTCGCGTAACGTGCTGATATGAACACAGTAACACAAACAGATCACGTAGGTCTCGTAACTTGCTGATATGAACACAGTAACACAAACAGGCCACGTAGGTGGCGTAAAGTGCTGATATGAGCACAATAACACAAACAGGTCACGTAGGTGGCTTAACGTGCTGATATGAACAGTGACACAAACAGGCCACGTAGGTGGCGTAACGTGCTGATATGAACACAGTAATATTGCTTCAGTCTCCGCCGCAAGCATGCAATTTGTTGATTAGAAGAAAACCATTCTTAGTTTCTCCAGATGCCTCTGCATCACTGTGGTTAAGTGGCGCCTGTGTTCTTCAGTACTTATGTAAAGAAACAAGTGACTCAGGCTTTCAGATTTCATGTAGAATTTTTTTGTAAAGGTGAGGTAAGACTAAAAGCACGCCATATCATCTTACCGGTTTTTTAACATATGTACGTATTTATATTGTGCACATGTTGTGCAACCCTGCTATATGAGTTTTGTTTCGTTTGTTATGTACATAGTCTATTTTTTGTGTACTTTACTTAGACCAGGGCTACCAATCACGAAAAGTTAATAATTAGTCTGAAAGAAAACAAAGACAGTAGAAAGGGAAAAAGAAATATGAGAAAGACGAGTAGAAGATGAGATGGGTGTATAGTCATTTTTCTTTCTACCTGATACTGGTTTTTTTTTCATCTAATAAATTCCTAACATCTTCTTAGCATAAAAAACATGCTTATTAGTATAGAGGCCGATAATGGAAATTTGCCATTCTATCAGAAGTTCTTTCAGCGTGATGTATAATTAATCCTTAATTTCAGCATGTGTGCCTAGAAGTCTTGATAGAGGAAGGTTAGGTAAGACGATCCTTGAGGCATAACACTGAGGACCTTGCTACAGAAGTCTGGTAGGAGATCAAAAAATAACCTTTTAAAGCCTAGCGGTAACTTTACGTACCACCAGGTTTAACAATCAACAATTCTACGTGGTGCCCACATTACGTTTATGTGTTTTGTACGGATCTCAGAACAAACAGCAACTTTTGCCTTATAAAACATTAAAAGATTGGTTTTTATAACCGAAGTGGAGAGTGTTTACAGCGCGGTACGCGCTAAGTCCTTATATAAAACAGATACGCTTCGTCTTTAAAGGGTTAAGATGCATGGTGTCCAAACTAAAGAGAAACCTTCTTATAGGATCTACATTAAAAAGGTGGATGTGTTACCTAACTTACCGCATGTTAACGCAGACACTGGACGCAATATTTTTCAACTCTCTTCTCGCTTGACACTTGTTGACCAAATAATTCAAACTTGTTGTCATCATTATCTACAAATTGCCAACACTGCGCGTTTGATGACTCCTTTAACTTGTCCTCTATATGTGTGGATTATCGTAAATCTGCGTATTTACTTGACCGCTCGAGTAAACTCATCTCTAAGACCAGGTAGCAAAATTTTGACTTTACCATTACACACTGCCTCACAGAACCAGTTACAGAACCGTACTCTCGCAGCATAATCTGCTTCCTGGGGGTTTTGCACAGCTGTAAATGTATGTGTTTTCGAACGAAACAATCTTGTGGATGGCGGCACCGATGGATTTAACACACAGGTATCGTGGGATAACCGTCCTAAAAATGTTCTTAAACGTGCATCTGCACTCACTCCACTGTCACCGAATGTTCCTGCTGAAAGAATTCGTCGTGCTCGCTTTCGCTTCGCCTTTACGAAGGAACTTGCGGATTGAAATGAAATCACCTGTTGATTCCGAACGAACTGAATCGCCGGGCAAGAGACTTATAAACTTACTGCGAGAGTTTTATGGTATTTCTTCCTTATACAATTTCCAAGAATAAAAGGGCGCTACAAACCGGAAGGTCGCGGGTTCGAGTCCCGATGGGGGTCATTGAGGGTTTTTCATTGACATAATCCTTCGGGCCGCACTATGTCCCCGGAGTCGACTCAGCCTATAACAGAAATAATTACCAGGTTCGTCTTCTGGGGGATAAAGCTGGCCGGTGCGGAGGGTTGAAAATCTTACAGCCTTCATGTGCCGATTGTCTGGAAATCTGGGCACCTCAACCTCCTGCAGCCCTAAGGGCCTGCCCAGGCCTGTAATGGGATAGCTTTACCTTTACCTTACCCATTGAGTAAGAGGTTGGATTTTCCCAAGAGCAGGTCTGAATGTCTTAGGGGACAGGCAAGTCTGTTTTCCTGCTGGGATTCAAACCCTGGATCGTACACCTCGTAGACAGTCACTGTACTGACTGAGCTACATGAAGTTTGGTATGACGTATTGCCTTTCCAAGTGTAGACGGACTTCAAGACCAGTAAATAATATTAAATCGCGACATTATTTGGAAACTTATAACTTTTTTGGGGTGTAACAAACAACAAAACGTCGGCAGGCAGGCGTAATGAAGTCCAGAGAAGAGTCTGCTGTCAACAATTCCGAGTACAAGGGACTGAACCGTAGACAGAGCGGGGAGTTTATGGTTTAGACTCTCCCGTCTTCCACCAACTATTTCAAAAGACATGAAAAACAGTTCTGACAGGACCTGCTTGAAGAGATTTATGTTAGCAACGTACCTTACTTGCGAATGTAGGTGTAAAGGAATAGAACTGTCATTGCGTTACAGTAAGATTACTGCTGACGATCTTCCGCTTTAATCGAAGTTAATACTACACTCTAACACGGTTGATACTACACTCTAACACGGTTGAATACTGCACTCTAACACAGTTGAGTGATATGCTCTAACACGGTTGAATACTACAGTCTAACGCGGTTGATACTACGCCATAACACGGTTGAATACTGCACTCTAACACAGTTGAGTGATATGCTCTAACACGGTTGAATACTACAGTCTAACGCGGTTGATACTACGCCATAACACGGTTGAATACTGCACTCTAACACAGTTGAGTGATATACTCTAACACGGTTGAATACTACAGTCTAACGCGGTTGACACTACGCCATAACACGGTTGAATACTGCGCTCTAACGCGGTCGAATACTACACTCTAACATGGTTGAATACTACGCTCTAACGCGATTGATATTACACTCTAACACAGTTGATACTACACTCTAACACTGTTGAACACTACACGCTAACACAGTTGATGTCTCAAGAAGTCCTCGCTGTATTAAGCTACGCTCTAAGTTCCATATTTTACGTAGATGTGTCATTGGTGACTGACAGTAAGCCCTAAATAGATAGTTTCATTGCGTAGCCGGTGGGATCAAAAGTTTGATGTGAGTTTTTGTTTTGGTCCCCATCTTCTGTTCACATGAACATCGTGACTTGAAAACAATGGCGTAGCCAGGATTTTTCAAGGGGGGGGATCATAAGCGGGATGTGGGGTCTGCAGCCCTCCGTCCTCACTGCAGGCAAATTTTTTAAAATTCTGTTTGTGTCATCAATTTAATTGAATTTTTAACACCTTTATAATATTTGCATTGCTGTGGTTTCAGTACAGAATACTGTACTAAACCAAGATTTGATCTGAAGTTAATGGAATATTTGCAGTTATTTTTCTAGCAAAACTGTTATATAGAACATGGTACACAGGAATTAGAAACGAAATTTTTATGATTTGAAATTACATTGCAGCAAATGTTTTAATAATTGCAGGCCCTGTATTACCTTTAATCCGTACACATAGCTTCAATAGCATGCATTTTAATGACACTGAAATTCTTCAGCAGTCGTACGAGTAGTTCATTCAAAAATATATTTATATAACTGACTTATAAATTCTGTCTTAAATTTTATAAATACACAACATATGTTTCATAATCGTATGTATTTTTCTGCAGTATATATATTTACGTGAGTATATTATAGCATGTTTCAGTATTCATATCCAAGGGTATGTATTAGAAATTCAACAAACAAATTTGGCCTGATTTGACACTATAGTTTGAAATCTAGCTTACATATTTAGTTTGTCATCTTTCTTCTTTTCATCGTCTGTTGGCAGTAGGAAGTTTTAAATGTAGATTAATGGTAGACCTTTGAAACTGTTATTTCTCGTAAAATTCAATAGATATTTTCGTGTCCTTGGAGGTACAAATTTTGGAAAAGGGCATATGTGGCGCAACTGATCAACCCCAACGTCCATCTTCTACGCCACTGCCTGAAAACAAGTTTCAGAACTCTTCTTAAATCTGCATTTACAGCTTGTCTTTTGTATTTATTAAATACAAACCACCTGGACATGCAAGTTAAAACTACACTGCACTACAGTTTTCTAACGTTCGCCCATTAACCAACTTATTTTTATTATCACATAGACTTTCCAGTTAACTTCGCCAGTGACGGCCTCGCAAATTTCATACGCTGAAACAGTACATACACAGGGCATCTTACACTAGGGGTGTTAAACTAAACATGGGGTCTTAAACTAGGTTCAGATAGAGCCAGAAAGGCTGTAAGGTTTCATGACGGCATATACTCATTTACCGAGTGAATCAAGGCAAAAGGACGGATTCTATTTCGATTCAGCGAGTCTGCAAGCTTCTGGTGTGAGGCCGTATGGCCACGAGGGATAGAGAAGGAAGACGGGATGATATCCGAAAGAGACGCGCTACGCAGAAGCAGTCTGGTTTGTGGACTGGCAAGCCAGTTCTTGTACACACAGTCTGCTGGCTGGCGACGGCTGGCCTGGCCCTGCCAGTTGAGAAACGGATCTAGAGACAGGCGGTTGGTTGCTCGGTGCGCGAACGTAGCATGCGAGTGCGGGAAGTTGATTGTGTGAACCCAGTTCAATATTTCCATTAAACGTTAAGAAAAGATACAGTATTTCCTGGCACTTATTTGTGTTGTTGGTGAAAGTGAGTACCTTTATAAAAAGATACATTTTAAACTTAAAACGTGTAATGAATATATTCAGTAACTGAAGAAGATCGACGTTCCGCTTTTAACCGTGGTACGTTTCAGCGTGTGATGCAGGCAAAACATTTTTTTGTGTTCTGTGTTAATATCACACATAATATGTGCACAACAGTTTCAGATATAATTCTTTTATAACCGTTTTAAGTAAAAATATGCAGGCTGTAGCTTAGAGGCTGAATTCTATAGCTGGCGTAACGCCGGCGCCTGCAAAGTATTTCCCCAGTAATCATCCTGTTTGTTTATTAAGGGCCGTCCACACGCTCCGTCTTTCACGTTACGTTCTTGACTGTGCAAATAAACTAATGTGCATCCACACGGTTCGGACATCTGACTGAAGTTATATTGAGAGGATTTAAGCGGGCAGCTTTCAAAAATGTCTACTTATGTTATTGACGCTGTTTTTTTAATGATATAATTTCATACGAACAAAAGCGCTAGACTTTAACATTTTAAAGCCTAGCGGTAACTTTACGTACCACCAGGTTTAACATTAAAAAATTCTACTTGGTGCCCACATTGCGTTTATGTGTTTTGTACGGATCTCAGAACAAACAGCAACTTTTGCCTTATAAAACATTAAGAGACTGGTTTTTATAACCGAAGTGGAGAGTGTTTACAGCGCGGTACGCACTGAGTCCTTATATAAAACAGATACACTTCTTCTTTAAAGGGTTAAACATGGGGTAAATAATTGGTAATTATAAGAAACGTGAATCTTCACAGGACTTAATTATGTGACGTACGTTCAGAACAGCAAGATTGGCATCATTAATCATTTAAGTATTCAGAAACATTTCGGCTTTGCTTTTACACAACGATTGGTGTTTAGTTTGGGGTCTTATGTGTTGTGAAAACCTGTAGTCATGTAGATGGTTAACGACGTTTCGTAGAAACATGCCGCCTCCGTTTTTAGTACTGAAAGATGTTTTAGCTTTAAGAAATTCATGCCTCTCCTGTGGCTTGGATTCCTGCTCTTGAACGTTTGGAATTCCGGAAAAGGCTATTTCTGTTTCTTGTTTTCCCACACTTCCTGTTAGGTCTGAATGCATTCCCCTTCGCGTGTTTTTTTTTTGTTAAATCCAATCGCACCTTCGCCTTACAACACTACTTGGACATAATCCTTCAACCCTGGAAACAGAGGCAGCAACGTTCGCCTAAACGACGGTATCCACGCGTAAGACAACACGGTTTCACATACCCGAAACTAAATGCTAAATACAGTAGAACCCGGTTATAATGACCTCGGTTTATACGACATTCGCCTATAGCGTAAGATGTTCTGTGGCACCACCTAATCCCTCACTCTTAACCATAACGTTACACTACTCGATTAGAACAACACACGTTTATAACGACACAAAATACTCAGTCGCTATCATGATGTTGTAACCAAATTTGTATTTATGGGTTTTGCCATTATATCACCAAAAATTAATGGAATGCTTGTTAAAGAAAAATTAACTGCCCTTGAAAGACTTAGTTATGTAAACGCATTTGGTATTTAGATGAAGATAACGAAGGGTTGGTGTCTGTTACAGCAGCTTCTTAAATAACCGTTTCTTTTCGTAGTCCTTGCCTCTTCTACCTACTTGTTCACAGTAGGTGCAGAGGGTTTTTCATTTGCATTTGATCACACTCAGGCACACACCACAGCCGGTAGGACTCCTCTGGACGAGGGATCGGCCCGTCCCAGAGACCTCTACCTGACAACATAAACACTCACAAGAGGCAAACATCCATGCCCCCGGTGGGATTCGAACCCACGATCCCAGCAAGTGCTAGGCCGCAAACGTACGCTTTATACCGCGCAGCCACTGGGATCGGCTCTGAAGTAATCACCGAGTGTTACTGTGAGAAACTTGTCCGGTTATACATATTATGGTACACTGAAAAATCTGTATGCGAAGTATGAAATAATCACGCAATTTTTGTGGAAATTTTTTTGTTTCTTGGAACGGTAATTACCTCATGTATTGTAAAGTGTGGTTGAGTCTCCATAACAAATTTATACATTTTTATGACTTCCAACAGAAACTCATTTTTTTCGAAATCCTAAAGTAAATTGCACGCCACAGATACCATCGGTACAGCCACCTTCCTACTGACAAGACGAAATTGAAGGGGGGACAGTGTGGCCACGTGTCCCAGTAAATGCGTATATAAGCCACAGTTTTTATCAAGCATGGCAGTAGTTACACCATGCCATTCTTTTGGGGGCCGGGATAGCGTAGTAGGTATAGCGACTCGTAACGGGGTGGTGGACGGTCCCGGGAATCGAATCCCGGTGGACGCGAGATATTCCACACCCATCCAGATCGGCCATGGGGCCCACCCAGCCACTTGTATAATGGACACCGGTCCTCATTCCCGGGGGTAAAGCGGCCGGAGCGTGGCGTTGACCATCCAGCTTCGAGGTTAAACCAACAGTACAGCTACGCCTCTACTTCTCTTCTGGGCCTTTGCTTGTTGTAGGGCGAACTCTACCTTTTTAAAGCCATTCTTTTGGTTTGTGAAAACCATTTTGTAGTAAACACGAAACTAGGTTTTGCAAAGGCAAGAGGTAGCAACGGATGGAGCGTGTTCATGGCGTTTTTGTGTGCAGAGTAATTTACATCAAGAAGAATGAGATGGGCGGGGCATGTAGCACGTATGGGGGAAAAGCATACCGGATTTTGGTGGGGAGACCCGAGGGAAGGCGACCACTTGAGAGACCCAGGTGCAGATGGGAGGATAATATTAAAACGGATCTTCAAGCAGTGGGATGGAGGGCATGAACTGGATTGAGCTGGCTCAGGATAGGGACAGGTGGCGGGCTCTTGTGAATACGGTAATGAACCTTCGGGTTGCATAAAATGCAGGGAATTTCTTGACTAGCTGAGAAACTGTTAGCTTCTCAAGAAGGCCTCTGCTCCATGGAATTAGTTAGTTAGTTAGTTAGTCAGTTAGTTAGTTAGTTAGTCAGTCAGTTAGTCAGTCAGTCAGCTAGCTAGTTAGTTAGTTAGTTAGTTAGTTAGTTAGTTAGTTAGTAATTTACATTGTGTTATTCACAGCAGAGTCCGTGGTTGGGCAGTGATATTACCTTGCCAGTGGTTGCAACAATTAATGGAGATGTCATAAAATGCGAAGAGATGTCGATGTGTGATGTATGATGTGTGCATTTTGTGGATAAGTCGTGGAAGTTGCAGAAGAACTTACGATGTTGAATTGGGATTGGCGACGTGTAGATTTCCCACAGTGGCTTTCTTTTCTCATCTGTCTTGCAATCACCGAAACATGTGAAGGTCTGCATATGGCTACCACTACCACGCACGCGTCTACATCAGAACTGCAGCCTCCGACGTGGAACACAAGAACCAGTTCCCCAGGTATTTTGACATTCAAATACATTCACCCCTGTAAGCAGGGTAGTTTGTTATTGAAATTTAACTGTTTTGGGCGAAGAATGTGACATTTATATCCCAGTTTCCTCTGGAATGTTTATATTGAACTGCTGAAAGACCTAGCTGAGTGAGTCATTTCTCCCCCTACCCCCTTCGTGTCTTACTGTTTTATTTTGCTTGATGAACAAAGACATTGATAAGACACGCGAGCGACAATGAACAGTACTGCTGCAGGTAGAAACTAGACATGAACTGAGAATTGTAGCTTTTTTTTTTCAAAGAAGTCCAGTAGATCTTTGAAGGTGGGGAATTTTGTGTGAATGGAAGTTAGCAGATCGAATCCCACGTGATAAGTATACTGAAGTATTACTTTATCCATAGTGAAAAAGTGTAATATGGCTCAAATTCGATACCAGTGTACTGAAAACTGATTCGCTTTCTCTTTGTGTATTAATTTCAGCTAAACCTTTGTATTACGTCATTTTAAACCTTTAAAACACAACGGTTAACTCTGTCAGCATCAAGCGATCACTTCTCTAACATGTATTAAAGGATTTCCCTTTGTAATGGCGATGTTGTGTACTTCCTGTGAAAAAAAGGGACAATTTATAAATAACGGGACATTATTTTATATGATAATTATCTCTAGTAATTTCCTGTCGGCTCGCTTACCACATAAATTATAGCCGCTAAGTGGCCTACCCGCACGCTGGTTCGAATAGTAACGATAAGTGACAAACGATATTGGTCAGATAAAAAAAGACCTCTATTATTCAGATGAATTCCAGACTTCAGATATTTAATAGTCAGTACTATCCGTAACCCTTATATTTACATTTACAAAGAACAGAGCGAAGGAACTGCCGAAAGATGAATTCAGAGGAGAGCAATCTTTATGGAGGCAGGTTTGATAGGCTTACCCCGGTCAGGAAATTGACAGCCTGCAGGCTGGACGACGGTATTCGTTTCCCGACAGGGAAGAATTCTCTTTCGCCGCTATGTGCAGAGCGACTCGGGGTCCTACTCTTCCTCCTAATAATACCGCATCGGGTGCTGTTTTCTTGGAGGTGTAATTGTGTGACCGTGATGCAAATCAGTTACTGGTACGAAATCCCTAGTACAGCAGTCCCTCCGTCATCCGGGCTGTATGGGGGAGGCCAGTGGCGCCAGTTATAATAGGGGCAACTGGAACCATTTCAAAATCCTTCAGAAAATACTTGAGCAGCGTACCGGGAAAGGACGGTATCAAGGAACTACAGAAAACAGCTGTACTGGGCACAGCACACACACTGCGGAAAGTGCTAATGTAGAAGCACAAAAGGGTTTAATATTGAAGACAGCGCTATATGCACCATTAACAGTACGCGCGGGATAGCTGCGGCACTGTGTACCCTAGAAACGTGGTTTGTTTCAGGTATATAAGTGTGAATACCCTGCATAGAGGGGATGGTGATGATGATGATAATAATAATAATATAATGTAATGAATGTTTTAGCGTGCAGGCTTAACAGCACAAGTGTCAATTATAAGGCAAGCACAAGAAGAGGTATAAAACACAAAACAATACAAAAACGTGATAATTATTATACACTCTAATAATTTGTGGGAAATACTGGCCCTATATTTGGTCCAAAACTGTATGCATCACCGGGGGATCGAGATTATAGAGGGACCACTCTACATCGACCTTCATTCTCCCAGTACTCAGGTAGAGGAATCTGTGTAACGACGTTTGGAACACGGCGGATGCCAACACAACTAGTTGTATGTTCCAACTCAGCTGTTTTAACTGTTGCAAGAAATCGTAATGGATGCGTTACTGAATGTAAGAACGGTCTGTCTTGTTCTACACATTACTGCTCGGTAAAACCTGAAGTTTTTACTTACATTAAAAGCTGTGAACATCTCATCACATCAACTGGTGTTTTCTTCCGTTATCATATTTGATCTTTCAAGTAGCATATACATATATGAAGCTATGGTATACACGCTTTAAACATTTAATTAATACACGCACGGTATGAATAACATAAAAACACGTTAAACAGTTCGTTTAAATGTAAAGTTATGCTGTGCTTAACTGAGCCATGAAGACGCATGGGAGAGGGTAGGCGCTGCACAAGGTACTAGACGCTACATGTGAGTGAGACGCTAGCTTTTATGTGTCAGCCCTTCCGTGGCAGAAATTGTCCTTTATACCTGCATTATGACAATGGGTTCTGGTGCGGACAATTACATAGATATTGGCAATGGCGTTGGATATTTTTGAACACGCATATGTGTAACCTCTTCTAAAAGCGTGCGTGCGTGCACGCGCGCGTGTGTGTGTGTGTGAGAACAGCTGAGGAGGATATCTGGACTAGAGGTTAGCAAATAGCCCTCAGAGTAGGTTGGAGAAAATTGCATATTGAGGAATTTTTTCTGTAGATGATTGTAGGATCAGGAGTCCACATAACTAACTAACTAACTAACTAACTAACTAACTAACTCCATGGAGCAGAGTCCTTCTTGAGAAGCTAACAGTTTCTCAGCTAGTCAAGAAATTCCCCGCATTTTATAGAACCCGAAGGTTCATTACCGCATTCACAAGATCCCGCCACCTGTCCCTATCCTGAGCCAGCTCAATTCAGTCCCTGCCTCCCCATCGCACTTCTTGAAGATTAATTTTAATATTATCCTTCCATCTAGGCCAGGGTCTCCCAAGTGGTCGCCTTCCCTCAGGTCTCCCCATTAAAATCCTGTATGCACCTCTCTTTTCCCTCATACGTGCTCTATGCCCCGCCCATCTCATTCTTCTCGGTTTGATCACCCGAATAATATTTGATGATGAGTACAGATCATTAAGTTCCTTGTTATGTAGTCTTCTCCACTCCCTTGTCACCGTGTCTCCCAGGAGTCCACATACCTTCCAAAAATGTAGGCGCCACGTCCAAATTCTTGCGCGAGAGGGGCAGCATAAAACATATTGCACTGTGAGGGCCCACAATTCTGGAATGACCTGTGAACCCAGCGTTATCTGTTGCGTTGAGCATGTGAACTGTACACATTTTTGTGTGCAAGAGAAAAGCTAGTAACTGTGCTCAAAATATTGGGCGCTGCCTTATAAAATCTAGTCTCCGGGGCGACTAGAGGGCAGGGAATTTTTCACCCCTGATTAGACTGATGAAATCAAGAAAGGAGGATGAAATTAAAGGGGTATGGTACAGATGAGAATTGTGTGTAGAATTTTGACTGCGTAACGTGAACTGAAGAGACAACTTGGAAGACCTGGTTGTAGATGGGAGAATTATATTAAAATGGACTATAATGGTTAGGTTTGGAAGGCGTGGCCTCATTATTTGTCTCAGTATTGGGACCATCGGCCGGCTCTTGTTAACACTGTAATGAATGTTCTTTATAATAATCAACCAATGCACTAGTTAAAATACATATATAATGTATATTAAAGACCGCTTTCAATTATAGTGAATTGTGGTATCTGTGGTTTAGGTTTTCGAAATATATTAATTGTTAATTTATCTTTGATCTATTAATTACCAGAAACAAAGATAAATTAACAGTTAATATTTTCCGAAAACGTACAACCACAGATTCACTATAATTTAAAGGGGGCTTTTAGTATACATTAAGTACTGTACTTTATCTAGTGCAGTTGTTAAGAAGGTTTGACATGATGCACTGTGTATATAATATAAAGACTGTAATGACACTTTTTGTTCCATAAATGGCTGCCAATTTTATCAGAAGCTGAATGCCTGTTGATGTTCTATGAAGTTGGTTTTGTTTGTGTGGTGAATGTTTCGTTGCAAGGCACCAGCACGTTCTCCCACCAAAAAACCTTACTGCAAAGATGACTGTGATCATGGGTAAACAAATCCCTGTTGCAGGGTCGCCCGGACGACTGAAGTTTCTTACGGGGCGCCTAATGTTTGTATGTTGTGGGTGTAGAACCCTGGGCATGACCGTCTAAGCACTGTAATTTATAATTCTCAGGTGCCTTCGCATGGTTGCGGAAAGGGACTATTGACTTCATAATTTCTGTCCGTTTCTCCGCATGTATTACCTCGACTCCCACTGGACGGATTTTCGTGAAATTCTCTACTGGGGACTTTTCATGAAAGTCTGTCGAGAAAAATCCAGATTCGGTTAAAATCGTGCCAAAATATCGGGCACTTTACATGAAGCTCTCAGGAGAGTGTAACTCGGTTGAAACGTCATGAATCGGGCTGAATAATTTGTGTTGTTATAAACTAGTGTTATTACAACCGAGTAGTGTAATATTATGGTTAACAGTGAGGAATTAATTGGTACCACAGAAAATCTCACGATATAGACGAGGTGTCGTATAAACCGATGTCGTTATAACCGGGCTCGATTTTAGGTTTTATTGTTGCCGGCGACATTAAATCGCCATAAAAGCGATATCTTCGAGTGGCATTATATCAGGCTGTTACAGTAGCTGAGGAGGTATAAACATTAAGCGAACGCGCCACAATACTACGTTATACATATATTGTGTATCTTGTACTTGGTAGAGAGTTCGACCACCACTCATATCTATCATTATTGTATGTACGGCACAACTCCAATTATCCGGACGCTGGTTATCCAGAACGCCAATTATCCGGATCGGCTTGTCCCTTCAGGTAGCTTTCTCGAGAATTCTACAAAACTAATTTGCCTTGAAACTGCGGGTTATCGGATCGAGTACGGTGCTCTAAAGTGTTATGGCTTACGTAAATAAATATGCAGCCTAAAAATAACGGTTTTTAGAAATTTTTTTCCACTTTAAACTGCCATTGGAGCCTGTTTTCAAAGAAAAATCCAATTATCCGGATTTTCTGCATATCCGGACGTCTCGCGCGCCAAATTAATCTGGGTAATCGGAGTTATACTGTGTTTTGTTTGTGGTCGCCATTGTAAAATTACAATTCATTACCGTCTTGATTTCTGTAATTTACGTAATGACAAGGACGCCGCCTTCATTCCTATCTGTGCTTGCAGTACTTAGATAAAGCGGTAAGTCACAAGTGCAACCGTGCGAAACGCTAGCTCGGACCTGAAAACAACAAAACTTACATTTAACACGTAACTCTGCCTTACTCCATCTTGGCAATAACGTCAAGTACCGTTGGTCCGCCTGGGAGAACAGATGACCTTTCCCTTCCCATCTCCTAATGAATGCAACCAGCAGGAATCACCGTGAGTAAAAACGTGATGCTTGTGCTGCGTGGATCAAATCCATTCGAGCTTGCATTCCTGCGTCTTGAATATGGCTGGCTGTACACTCAACGGCCGTAAAAGAAACTCATTATGCTACCTAGAATAATAAATTCCAACGTTTCGAAAGAATACATACTGCCTCGCTCTTAAGGGTCACTGAATGTAGTTTAGGTGGATACTGAAATGATTGGGGAATAGGAAATATATCTTGTATTTATAAAGGATGCAAGGATTCTGGTTAGCCACAGCTATGTAAAGTAGTCGGTATAGCAACTCGCTACGGGCTGGACGGTCCGGGGATCAAATCCCTGTAGGGGCGAGATTGTCCGCGCCTTTCCATACCGGCCCTGGGGTCCATCCAGTTTCCTGTACAATGGGTCCTGGATCTTTCCCTGGGGTGAAACGGCCGGGGCGTGGGGCTATCCACTCCACCCCCTTCTCGTGCCGAGGCTAACGAAAGGGTACAGCTATACCCCTACTGCCCCTTGGGCCTTTGTGGCCTGTACACGGATCCCTTTACCTTTACATCTATGGAAATGCAAGCGGTGGGGGGGGGGGCAGTTATTTCATGCTCCACATATTCCCTACAGTTGTCTTGTAGCAGCAGTTTTATTTCCAGCTACGGCAGAAAGCTTAGCTTTTTCTCCCCTACATGTTTCAGCCAGTTATTGTAGCCGTCACCAGGCAGCCGTAATATTTTAAAGACACAAGCAGTGAATCATATGTCAGTAGATGGTAAACATATATACAGCAGCATCATACAACAGTCAGTAAATGTACTTGATTAGTAAAAACTGTTCAGATTAAAATACAAGTGAAGTGATCAATGATTTAAAGCCTAGTGGTCACTATTACGTCCTACCTACCACCAAGTTTAATACCAAAAGTTCTACGTTCTGCCCACACAGTGTATTTATATGTTTTGTGTGGATCTCAGAACAAACAGCGATTATTTCCCTATACAGCATTAACTGACTGGTTTTTATAACCGAGACGGAGTGTGTTTACTGCGCGGTACGGACTGAATCTATATGTACACACCTAAAGCCCAGTGGTTACTTTATGTACCGCCAGGTTTAACATTCACAAATTCTACGTTCTGCCCACACAGTGTATTTATGTGTTTTGTGTGGATCTCAGAAGAACAAACAGCGATTGTTTCCCTATACAGCATTAACTGACTGGTTTTTATAACCGAGACGGAGTGTGTTTACTGCGCGGTACGGACTGAATCTCTATGTACACACCTAAAGCCCAGTGGTTACTTTATGTGCCGCCAGGTTTAACATTCACAAATTCTACGTTCTGCCCACACAGTGTATTTATGTGTTTTGTGTGGATCTCAGAACAAACAGCGATTATTTCCCTATGCAGCATTAACTGGCTGGTATTTATAAGCGAGACGGAGTGTGTTTACTGCGCGGTACGGACTGAATCTATATGTACACACCTAAAGCCCAGTGGTTACTATATGTACCGCCAGGTTTAACATTCACAAATTCTACGTTCTGCCCACACAGTGTATTTATGTGTTTTGTGTGGATCTCAGAACAAACAGCGATTATTTCCCTATACAGCATTAACTGACTGGTTTTTATAACCGAGACGGAGTGTGTTTACTGCGCGGTACGAATTGTATCTTTAATATGATTCAGGTTAATATTAGTCTTTAAAATGTTAAGGTCAGTTGTTTAGCATTTTAAAGCCTACGCATATTCTCAATGTTTTGACCAGGATGCACAAGTCCCAGGCGCCAGACTGGACTGGTGATTATATTTTTTTTATGATGGCGCCGAATATATGTGGGTCCTCAGTATGGAACTGGCTTCATGTCACTCTTCTGGCGGCTAGAATTTTGAGGTGTCTGCTAGATGTTTGGAAAATTTTCGTATTTCTGTATTCTGTTTTTAATTTCGAGAATTTACGCTATAGCGCGTCTGAATGATTTTTTAATAATTAAATTATTCCCTCCCGAACTATGTAATTAAAATTGTAGCAGTGTTTAGCAAACTGTGCAGTCCTTAAATGTAATCGCTCACGCTGTTTCCTCCTGCACGACCAAAACGTCAGATGTACACGGACCGTTTTTCAAGTGGCGCGTGCCATAAGATAGAAAAATATGTGTTGATATTTTACGTGTGTATTATTTTGGCAGGCCCTGTTTTGATTTCTTAAGGTTTTTACCTAAAATTTCGGTGTTAAAATCTGTTGAACAAAGTGATAAAATCTGCGGAAGGATAGAGTAGGCCTCTTTACCTTAGAAGTAAAAATATAATTTCTCCCTAGAACAGGCTGTGGAGGCCCAGAGGGTAAGCAGACATACAGTTCTATTCTTTCTTTAACCCCGGCGTTAAGTAGGGGCGGCTGCTCAACGCCACGCCTCTGCTGCTTTACACCCAGGAAAGAGACCCGTTACCCATCGTGTACTAGGCTGGCTGAGCCCCAGGGTCTCTCTCGACGGGTGCGGAAAATTCGCACCCACCGGGACTCCATCCCAGGAGCGTCCAGCCCGTTAGCGAGTTGCTATACGGACTGAGCTATCCCGGCCCCATACTATTTACTTTAGAACCCTGAAACACTGTGTCAGTGGTACAATGTGACAGTGTCTTGAGATAAGTTACTTACTGCACGTGAAGAGACAGTGTACTTTAACTCACCTTTACACCATGAGCAATATCAGAGTAATGCCAGTGTTAATGTAACACGTTCGATCCCAGGCCAATCCATGTGGGATTTATGGTGGACAAAGAGATGCTGGAACAGGTTTTTCTCCTATTGCTTGTGTCTTTATGTGTCACTTAACACTCCACAAGTAATCCGTACTCTTGTCATCGTTGTTTCCGCCGTACGATTTTATTGATTTGTTGTCTAGAAAGTTACCAACAATATGCACCATTTGATGATTAACAAAAGTTGTTACAAGATCATCTCAGCTCCGACATGTTTCGGTGGCGGCTACCACTGTCATCATCAGGGAGAGTTTTACACTGCAACCTGGAGCACGGCTGGTATAAAAGAAACATAACAAGACGGACTTTGTTCTATACCATCGGTGTAAGAGCCTGCAGTGTAAAAACTCTCCCTGATGGCGGTGGTAGACACCACCGAAACATGTCGGAGCTGAGATGATCGGTAACAACTTTTTTTACTCATTAAATGGTGAATTGTTGTTGGTAACTTTCTATTACAGTAACTCCATACTCTTTATGTCATTTATGTGAAGTCTTAGAAACGGACAGCGTCGATACATGAAATGGTAGTGCTGAGGTTGTATATAGTTGTATATTTCTGTCAGTATTACCCCCCATCAAGGTCACTATTCTGGTGGTAACCAGCAGGGATGTGGAGTCGGAGTAGGAAAGAATTTTAGGTCGAGTCGGGGTCGGTAAAATGTACCGACTCCGACCTCAGTCTAAAACCTTAACTAGATACTCCAACCCCAGAGCCCTGATAGCTACAGTAACCATTAGACTTATACTTAAATATAGGTTATAAGTCTAAAAAGTAGCCTGATGATTCACGTGGTGGTGATGAAACGTCTTATAGGTTTACCGTTATTAATACATATTGAGCTTTTATGAAGGAGTCGGAGTCGGAGTTTTAAAAATTGAGGAGTCTGAGGTTTTGTGTACCGACTCCACAGCCCTGGTAACCAGTCCTTGAATATACAAGGATATTTTAAATCTTTTAAAATTTTACAGGATATTTTACATATACATATTTTACATTTACATATTTTACATATACAAGGATATTTTAAATCTGTTTAAAATCTGTAAATAAAAGTTTATTTTCTCTTCTGTACACATTATTCAGCCGGATAGCAATCTATGCATTTGTAATCCTTGTAAAATACACTGTGTGAGAGGACTTAACTGCGGCACACTTTAGTTTGTGTTATCGTGCCACTCGCTGTATCGATGCAGAAGGGATGTACTTTGAATAAAATACACATAGTACTCAAGTCTTCTGTTCCAGTTTTATTCTATAGCCTCAGTCGTATCATATAATTGTCAGACTGTGTATTTCAGCCTCCATATTCCATTTAGCACAGTAACACTGACACTGGGTTGGAAGACTGCATCTCACTAACCGTCACAGACGGACGGACGAACGGACAGACAGACAGTCTTACAATTGTTAATTCTGTTCGTTTCAATTAGACTGTTCATGTATAACATCCAACAACTGCACATATGGTATACGCAATATTAAAATCTCCACTTACTCCTACATGTTTGGGCATATAATTTTGCCATCCTCATCAATTCCGCATACAAAGTTTACAACTTGCTAAAATGCAATACAGTCGGACTCGGTTATAACGTCATGAAAGGGACTGAATATTTGTGTCGTTATAAACGAGTGTCGTTATAACCGAGCAGTATAATGTTATGGTTAACAGTAAGGAATTAATTGGTACCGCAGAATATCTGACGCTATAGAAGAGGTGTCTTATAAACCAATGTCGTTATAACCGGGTTCCACTGTGTATTACAACAGTCATATTCTTTATATGTAGCATTCAGCAGCCAGGTTCAAACTGAACGTTGCTGATACAGGCCTGCGTGGACATGTTATAACTTTAAAACGGTATAACGATGTCGCTTTTTCGGTTAGGTTAAAAATATATAAAATAGCGCAATACGATTAGAATAATCAAAAATCAATACTGCTGTAATGCTTTTAACTAGGAGCTTTATGATCTATACGCCTACTCCGTCACCAAATATTATTCGCGTGATCAAACAAAGAATGAGATGGGCGCGGCATGTAACACGTATAGGGAGAGAAGAAGTGCTTACCGGATTTTGGTGGGAGACCTGAGGGAAGGAGATCACTTAGAAGACCCAGGCATACATGGAAGAATAATATTAAAATGAATCTTCGAGAGCTGGGGTGGGGAGCATGGACTAGATTGATCTGGTTCAGGCTAGGGACAGCTGGGGGGGCTCTTTTGAATACAGTAATAAACCTTTGGGTTCCATAAAATGCGGGGAATTTCTTGACTAGCTGAGGACCTGTTAGTTTCTCAGGAAGTACTCAGCTCCGTGGCATTAGTTAGCAGGAACGGACCGGCTAAAAGTCTTCACACTAGAACGGAAAGACTGATTGTTAGTTGCAGAGTGACGATTTGGGTTTGGTCTGAAAGGGTTGATTTGTACCAATGACAAAAAGCGATACTACCGAAAAAGACAAAAAAAGTACGTAACATTGTTGGGCCCGGGCCCCCTGCAGTCTGCTCTTAATTTCTTAATGAATGTAATCTTGATTCGTTAGTTGTTCCCAAACATTTGAAATGTTCCAACATTTCAAAGGATTTACTATCTATGTAGATGCTGTGATTATGTCCTGCATTCTGATCTCGAGACATGACCTTGTCCTTAGATTTATCAGCGTTTACTTCTAGACCAATCTCCTTACTACCGACTACTAAATCTTCTGTGTTTTTCTTTATATTAAATATGCTTCCACCAGATATGTTAACATAATGCGCATTAGCCAGAAGCTGTGTGTACCATTTGATTTCAAGCCCTCCTGGTTTGCCAGAACCTTCCTAAAGGCATATTCTAAAGGAAATGATGAATGTAATGTGTGCATACATTATGTATGCATAAGTGCACAAAGCACCTTTGTCCGAACCGCGAAGTCAACACATAATGCGCTCTGTAACATTGCACAAAACATCAAACATAAACATACACGCTGAAAACGAACTGTTTCTAACCACGGCTGTTCTACAGAGTCAACACGTGGATCCAGTACGGTGTTTCACGTTTTTTGGTGGGTTGATCAGCACGTTTGTCATTGATACTTCACAAATTCCTTGTGGATGCATCCAGATTTGTAGTCGGGAGAGTGCACCCACTTGCGTCCCCCTGGCTACGGGGCCTGATAGCGACCCTGCGCCCATTTGGAAAAGGAAGTTCAACGAATATTGGGTCCAGTAACGACAAGACGCCGGGGGAGGGGGGGGGGGGGCGAATAACTTTTTTTTCACTGGGACCCGAACCCGCTGTCGGCGGCGCTGATAGTGTCTAGGCAGAGAGTGCTATTTCGCTATGTTTCTCCAAGTTGTGTGTGTGTGTTTCATCGTTAGAATATTCGTCCACAGCATCTTGCGGTTAGGAAGCGTTTGAGCTCTGGGGTCAAATGAACAGAAAACATACGTTCTTGAACCACATTTTAAATAATACATATATTTTCTGCATGCATATCGTTCATGATAATTTACTCCCGTCGGTACTACCAAAACTGGAGCATTAAAACTAAGACAGAAAGATATTTAACCTTTTAAAGTCTAGCGGTAACTTTACATACCACCAGGTTTAATATTAAAAAATTCTACGTGGTGCCCACATTGCGTTTATGTGTTTTGTACGGATCTCAGAACAAACAGCAACTTTTGCCTTATAAAACATTAAGAGATTGGTTTTTATAACCGAAGTGGAGAGTGTTTACAGCGCGGTACGGACTGAGTCCTTATATAAAACAGATAGGCTTCGTCTTTAAAGGGTTAATTTACTCTTCCATGCAGTTGTTTTACATACGTAAGTTTTTATTTATCACCAACTACTGCACTTTATTTACACGACCTCCAACATGTTTCGACTGAGTTATCCAGCCAGCATCAGGGGGTTAATAATTATAGACAATACCACCACAGACCTGTAAATTTAAATTATAGTTTTCTCCTATGCACACTATGAAGGCGTACGGGGGAGTGGAGGTGTAGCGCCACTCATGTTTGGCAGTTAGATGGAGATATGATTAGTTGCTCGCTCTGACCGTTCAAACCTTGGTAAACCGCTTCCAGTACCCATTGAATAGGACGCTGGGCGAAACCCAGAGTTCGCCTGGCGAGGTAAACCACAGAAAAGTTCCATGTGTCCCGAACAGATTATGCAAAGAACACGTAGCGAGGGAATCTGAAACTTGTGACCCGCGTGCCGCACGCGGACCGCCAGTTGACTGTATACACCCTGTCACCAATTTTTATTTCATTTACAGAATATAGCCCCGATCAGTGTTAGAAGTTTTTTATTGCAAATATTGTTTATCCCCGGCCTGAAGGCTCAGAAAGGTTTGCCACTCTGTGAGGATACGCACAGCATACGTCAGCACAGATAACAATGCAGTACAGTTCAGAATTCAGCAAGTGTAGTGGGTTTATTTTGCTATTAACCCTTTAAAGACGGAACGTATCTGTTTTATATAAGGACTCAGTGCGTACCGCGCTGTAAACACTCTCCACTTCCGTTATAAAAACCAGTCTCTTAATGTTTTATAAGGCAAAAGTTGCTGTTTGTTCTGAGATCCGTAAAAAACACATAAACGCAATGTGGGCACCACGTAGAATTTTTTAATATTAAACCTGATGGTACGTAAAGTTACCGCTAGGCTTTAAAATGTTAATACTATTAAGGCTTCCAAACGGCGAGTTAAATGGTAATGAAAGTGTTCACACCCTTTATTGCTTAAAGTGACACGACACCCACCTCAAATTTTAAAATTACAGGACAGGTAATATACGTATAACGCAACATAAGGGCTTTCGCATAACCATTGTTGCCGTGGAAAGGCAAGCAATAAGTATTAATTATTATCAGTGTGTCTACATTCTTGCACATTTTCCGCGCCGTATTATATTGCCATCTGTGGCCTGTCTCGCTCTACCATATTTTTCCACATTACCTCATAAACGGCACGAGTTTCGGGAAAATGTTTTTGTACGTAAAATGTTTCGATTTTTTCTATAAATTTTGTCCGAAACATTTCTCATTACGAAAAGAATTCGGCGAGATATTATCATAAATGTACATAGATCTTCATGTAAATTATCCGTTATTGTCAGATTTTAATAAAACTTGGATTTTTTCGACAGATTCTAGAAAAATTCTCAAGTACCAAATTTCTTGAAAATCCGTCCAGTGGGAACCTAGTTGTTACATGCGGAGGAGGGACAGACATGAAGCTAATATCACCTTCCGCAATTTTGCGAACGCGCCTAAAAATTATAAAATAGATGTTACAATACTATATATATTGAGAACCAACTCCTACACAAATGATAAAACACGACACTCAACCACCGTTATAAAAAAGTCACATGTTTCGATGCCTTAGTGCACCATCTTCAGGGGGAAACCATTGGACATCGGAAAATGTCGGAAGTTTTTATAAAGGTGACTGAGTGTTGTGTTTTATTTTGTGCGTGCGTGCATGCGTGTGTGTGTGTGTGTGAATTTTTTCTCACTACCTATTATTGTAATACACCCACGTACACGGTACGGGCAATGTTATGAAATCATGCCTTTGGCCCGCGCTGTATTGCAGTTTGAGACCTCTGGTGGGGGGGGGGGGGGGGTTATGTCGTGTAAAATTTAAATCATTCTAAACCTCGTGATTAGATGTGATGAGTGATCAGGATCACGTCTGATCCGCCTTTATTCTCAGAAAGGCTCTAACAGGCACAGTTATGGCACATTTTTTTAGGAGCGTTGACCCATAAACCTTCCGGACACCCTAGTTATAAAAGAAAATTCCCAATGCCACTACCGGGAATCAGATTACTGTCATCATCTCCCCAGTCACGTCTTCCTAAGGCATTCAGTGCACAATTGGAAGTTCGGTGTTTGATGACAGACGAGTTCTCGGAAATACGAGGCTGAAGTCTTTGTCACAAAGGACAGCTGATACGAAAAGACTCATTACTCATATAGGAGTAGATTTTCCCTGTGTCGTCCGGCACTTGTGGGGTTAAAAACCTCTGGTTTAATGGCTTCCGTGGGCCGTGTCCTCGGAAGGAGACGCCCACTGGCGTTTGTTGGTTAGTCCGTGTCATGGTTAACGAATTTTATTGTTTCGGAAGCAGTGACTGCAATATACACAGAAAAGCAAACAGTGTGTGACAGCAAGCGCAGGCTCTCGGTACTGAACTGCAGCACCGAGAGCCAACAGACTGATTAGTCTCCTCTGCAGACGTTTCGGTGTGTTTTAGTGTAACCCTTTAAAGACGAAGCGTATCTGTTTTATATAAGGACTCAGTGCGTACCGCGCTGTAAACACTCTCCACTTCGGTTATAAAAACCAGTCTCTTGATGTTTTATAAGGCAAAAGTTGCTGTTTGTTCTGAGATCCGTGCAAAACACATAAACGTAATGTGGGCACCACGTAGAATTTTTTAATGTTAAACCTGGTGGTACGTAAAGTTACCGCTAGGCTTTAAAAGGTTAAAGACGAAGCGCATCTGTTTTATATAAGGACTCAGTGCGTACCGCGCTGTAAACACCCTCCACTTCGGTTATAAAAACCAGTCTCTTAATGTTTTATAAGGCAAAAGTTGCTGTTTGTTCTGAGATCCGTACAAAACACATAAACACAATATGGGCACCACGTAGAATTTTTTAATGTTAAACCTGGCGGTACGTAAAGTTACCGCTAGGCTTTAAAACGTTAACATGAAGTTGACTTCAGGCTTCCGCCGTGATGTTAATGAGATCTGCGCTCTTCGGGGATATTACGCTGCTTAGAGTGCAAAATTCTTTACGGAAATTTCGTGACAGCGTATCGGTCCCAACTTCAAGGGTCAAGGAATTCTTATCCCTAAAAGAAAAGGCACATCAAATACGTTGTTGCGCGCGAGGGGGGGGGGGGAGGGCCGCGAACTAAAATATTGGAGGTTTGGCTGCAAAGTTTTGAAAATGAATAGAAAGGCACTCTTGTTAAAAGAATAGAATCTTTTTTTTGGATCTAAGGAATCTCACTTAGTGCTCTAAACACAGCGCTAAAGTACAGCAATCCCAGTACAGGCCTGGACAGGCCCTGAGGGCTTCAGGAGCTTGAGGCTCCCAGAAAGTGTAGACAATCGGCACACGAAGGATGTAAGGTTGTCAGCCCCACACACCGTCCACCTTTACCCCCCCCAAGAAGCTATTACTGGTATAGCAGAAGTAATTCCACAAAGTCTCCAGCTTCAGGCGCAGGTAACGTTAGCGAGCCTAGGCTGATGTTAGAAGTCGGCAGAGTGCGCGAAGTCGTGTGCGCGTGGACAAGTGTGTTTCTGCAGTCAGAGCGTTGGAGATGCCCGTATTCGTCTGCTTACATAGCAGCTGCAATCATGTGACTGAGGTAGGAGGGCCGTAAGGTTTGTGAGACTGGTGTTGAAGGTTGTCATGGAAAATGACGGGGACTTTGTGGAAGTAATCCTGCTATACTCATTTCTGTTAGAGGCTGGAGTCGACCCCAGGACCATAGTGCTGTCCGAAGGATGAACTCAATAAAACTTCCCAGTGACCCCATCGGGAAATCATTTCAACAGGTGTTTCAAATTATGCATGAGGACAAAAGGGCTGACATACACTTCTTACGAATTCATTCGTACTTGGTGTGAAGAAAGGATTAACCCTTTAAAGACGAAGCGTATCTGTTTTATATAAGGACTCAGTGTGTACCGCGCTGTAAACACTCTCCACTTCGGTTATAAAAACCAGTCTCTTAATGTTTTATAAGGCAAAAGTTGCTGTTTGTTCTGAGATCCGTACAAAACACATAAACGCAATGTGGGCACCACGTAGAATTTTTTAATGTTAAACCTCGTGGTAAGTAAAGTTACCGCTAGGCTTTAAAAGGTTAATAGCAGTTGTGTTGGTTTCCTTTTGGAGTGTTCCGCAGTTCGCACGCATGCTAATGTGTTATTTTTAGATAAACCACGCGAAATTTTTCTGTCCACTTCACACGAATGACCGCGAAAAATAGGAACTGATGTCAAAAGCGGTAAACAGTTTTTTTGTACCTAGTTCTACCGGTGCGAATATTTGGCACATAGAAGCAGTAAAATATTTAATCAACAAAACCTACAGCAACTTAATAAATATTAAAAATTCTGCTCACTATTGCTTAACGTTGGATAATTTCTTTGGGAGGTCAACGGATCACAAGCAACGTGTAGATTAATAACGAAAGCTTCTTAGCACGTGTAAATAAGAAACAAAACGTTGAAATCACCAGGCGGAGGCTAATGTAAGTACACAACATATGTTAGCTTCCCTTGGCCTCCACTTGAGGCAACACTGTCAATTTTTTAACTTCAGTATTTTTGTTAAAAAACAATTATTTAAGAAAGTATCAGGGAAAACAAAGGAGATCATCATCAGTGCCGAATCGTAAGGTTTCTAAAAATGTTTAGCTTGAAAAAAAAACACGTTTGGCAGTTCAGTAGATCAAGATGTCGAAAACAGACGTTACAGTCTTAATATATGATGATGATGATGATGATTCCCTACATTGTGTAGTTTGGGTTTATCGGGTTTGGCGTGGTGTGTGCTCGAGTTGTTTCAGTGTTTCGATGTGTGTTAAAGTGACCGCTTTTAGGGTCATCTTAGATGTAAGGGGGAAATAGATGGATATGTAAGTATTCCTGGAGCGAGATTACAGTTCTGCGTCCATTATAATTTTTCCTGCAGGCTCATCCTTTTTAATACAATTAACCCAGTTTTACTTCCCGTCCACATATTTTTTTTGTCACTGTGGCAATTCAAGAAACCCTCCTTTATTAAAAGCCTGATGCTCTTTCCTTTATTTACACACCCTTGGAAATGTACCCAGATAAGGGGTGCTCAAATTATTTGAAAATCTACGAGCTCTCTCAAAATTGTAAACGCCAGGAATGTAAAATGACGCATGTTTCTCGCTGAGGAAAAGGCAAAATTCATCTTAGAACAGGGCATGAACGCCCAGAGGGGTAGTAGAGGTATAGCTGTGTTCTTTATTTAACCTCGGCCCTAGATTGGGGTGGGTGGCCAACGAACGATCCGGCAGCTTTACTCCCGGGAAGGAAACCCGGTACCCATTTTACAGGAGGCTGGGTGGGCCCCAAGGCCTGTCTGGAGGAGTGCTGAAAATCTCGCCCCCAACGGGGTTCGATCCCCCGGACCGTCCAGCCCGTAGCTTCATCCTGAGCACTCACAAATTTTTGGCGTCACCATATAAAATTTAGTTGACGCAGCGACATGACGCCAGGAATTTGTGCACTCCTAAGACCTTTTTATACAATTTTTTAAAAAAAAATAGCCCCACAGGAGCCGCCAAAAGCAATCTGTAGAAAAGTAGAAATTTATTGAAACCAGGAAGTTATGTTTACATATGAACGAGAAAAATTAACTTACTCGGTGAAATCATCGCGCCGAATGTTCTTTATTCATTCATTCATTCATTCATTCATTCATTCATTCATTCATTCATTCATTTATTAACGTGGTCAATTTGTGAATCTCTGTTGCGCAGAGCGGTGTCACAATTAATGAATCACGAAGTATGACGTATAACGAAGCGGTCGTGGCCGATGTCACGGTACTGTACCGGAATTTGTAAGGAAGGACGGGCGGACGGACGGAATACAAAAGATCGTAAGTGGACAGTACGTCTGAGCCAAGATTCGAAGTGTGCTGCCCCCCCCCCCCCCACCCATCCGAATACCCAATTATTACACAGTAACACGGCGTCATATTCGAAAATAACGTAAACGTAAGGGGAAGTTCGCTTGCAATTAACTTCAGTCGCCACTTTTTTATAGCTGTACTGTTTGTCAGCTCCAGTAAAGTCGTCTTACACCCCCACCTCCTCTGCATTCTAATTGGGAAACAATTATAATCCACCGATGACAATAGCACATATAAGAATTCCTGCAAAATGGCTTCAGCATTCTTGTGATAAAATCAGGAGTCTTCAAATACTTGAGAGGTATTTCTGGCTGTACCAAAAAGAAAAAACCTTATGGGCCGGCCTGGTCTTCAAAACTTTCCTGTCAGAGTACCTTTTCCTCTTGCTTGCTTCCCCCTTCATTAGCGGTCTTCGGCCATGTTGCCGGTTGGTCCCCTGGCGTGTAACAACGGCCTAACGTCATACATTTTGTTTGCTTTGCTAAGCATAACACAACACAATACGGATAAAACAAAAGTGAATTAATGGGTGGGTAGAAAGAAAGGATAGAACGTTGGAAGGTAAGTTAAAAGGAATGCATGTACGAAAGTTGATTGTGTAAGAAGAGGGAACGTTATTTACACAAGGAGGAAAGAAATAGATAGTTTTGCAACCTACGCTGTGTAGTGAAACCTCCCATTTCAGTACACGACGTCCGTTCATTAAGCAGTAAAGTAATTAGCTCTTTATTTGGGTTTGCATTTTCTCAGAACTTCTTTGTTTATAAACTTCACAAAATGGCGGGTCCATTCTTGAGCAAACGATCATACTTCAAGATAATTCTCTTCAACTCTGAATTTGGAAGCAATATATTCTCCAAATGTTTGGTATTTATCTACCAAATTACACGGCATCACATAAAAGATGATCGCAGCCTTAACCCTTTAAAGACGAAGCGTATCTGTTTTATATAAGGACTCAGTGCGTACCGCGCTGTAAACACTCTCCACTTCGGTCATAAAAACCAGTCTCTTCATGTTTTATAAGGCAAAAGTTGCTGTTTGTTCTGAGATCCGTACAAAACACATAAACGCAATGTGGGCACCACGTAGAATTTTTTAATGTTAAACCTGGTGGTACGTAAAGTTACTGCTAGGCTTTAAAAGGTTAATATGTACAGCCACTATACTCGTCCAGTGGTGTCGTACTGAGTGTGGTGTGTCTGAGTGTGGTGAAAAGAAAATAACCTCCCGTATTTGCAGACCCCTCGCCCTCCACAGTGGTCATTAGATGATTCCAGACCACATCTTTGCTTTCTATTTCTCCAGAATCCTGCTCTTCCAAGTCCTATTTCTTAAGTCGTCCCAAAGAATGTGTCAAATTCCGGTAATTTTGACGTTGAGAGTGTCTTAGTCCCCTGCCCCAAAGTCAAATTATAGCCGGCCACCCCTTGTCGGCTGTCTACACTGTAGATTCAGTATATTCACATCTAATCTCCATCCGAGAACTTAACAACAACGGACACCTGTTGCACTAGCGCCGCCACCGGTCACCGAAGGCAACTTCTGTCAATACGTGCAAATTGAGCAGTACAGTTCTATTAAATGACACTGCCACGCACTGAAGGAAAATAATGTGTCGGTAAACAAAAATGGCGATTATAGAAATTTAGATGCTACACATTGCGTCACACTTAGAAGCTGGCGTCATAACAATTAGATTCATCAAACTCGTGCATGGCACTGGTTTGTAACTGTGACATGACACTGCCACGCACTGAAGGAAAATAACGTGTCGGTAAACAAAAATGGCGATTATAGAAATTTAGATGCTACACATTGCGTCACAGTTAGAAGCTGGCGTCATAACAATTAGATTCATCAAACTCGTGCATGGCACTGGTTTGTAACTGTGACAAGTCTCTAGAAATTAGTTAGAAATAGAGGGACTCTTTTCTTTATGGCCCGGCTGTAGTCCCACCCTGTAATAAATAAAAGTCATGTCCATTTGTTTATTGATTGATTTTTTATACGCTGTTATATGCCAAGTCACGGTTTAGAATGAGCTTCGTTGTGTGCCGAGCTGTGTACCAATATTTTCCCTCTCCTGTGTAATGTACGGGAAAGGGGGGAGGGGAATGTACCGTCCCTGCACAGATAATGGGACCGGGATTCCGTAGTCCGTATAGCGACTCTCTAAGGACTGGACGGTCCGGGGATGGAAACCTGGTGAGGGCAAGATATTTTTTGTCCATGGGTAACCAAATCGAGAAGAATGAGATGGGCGCGGCATGTAGCACGTATGGAAGAAAAGAGAGGTGCATACAGGACTCTGGTGGGAAGACCTCAGGGAAGGAGACCACTTAGGAGACCCAGGCATAGATGGGAGGATAATATTAAAATGAATCTTCAAGAGGTGGGATGGGGGCATGGACTGGAGTGAGCTGGCTCAGGATAGGGACAGGTGGCGGGCTCTTGTGAATGCGGTAATGAACCTCCGGGTTCCATAAAATACGGGGAATTTCTTGACTAGCTGAGAAACTGTTAGCATCTCAAGAAGGCCTCTGCTCCATGGAGTTAGTTAGTTAGTTAGTTAGTTAGTTAGTTAGTTAGTTAGTTAGTCATCTGTCCAGACTGGTTCTAGGACCCACCCAGCCTCCTCCACAATATCAGGGGGTTTTCCCCGGGATAAAGTGGCCTGAGGGTGGCTTTAACCACCCACTCTCGTACAGCGCTGAGGTTAAGAATGAGTGGAGCTATACCTCTACTCCTCCTTTGCGCCTCCTGTGGCACGTTATGTGCTGACCTTCACCTGACATACACTGATAATTGGGAGGCACGCAGTGGCACAGTTGGTTGAGGCACTGCGCTACAAACATGAAGGTCGCGGTTTCGTTTCCCGATACTGCCCTTGGAATTTTTCGTTGACATAATCCTTCCTGCCGCACAACAGAAATGAGTACCTGGAACATTTCCTGGGGTGAAGACGGCCGGTGCGTAGGGCTGATATCCTTACCACTTTCATGTGCCGACTGTCTAAAAATCTGGGAGCCTCAACCTCCTGGAGCCCTAAAGGTCTGTCTAGGTCCCTGCACGGAGTGCTTTCCCTTACACTGATAACCGTGTTTAGCCTCCTGTTGTGCTTTGACTAATGGTGCTTAGAGTTTTATATATATATATAACATTTTGAAAAATTCTTAAAGATAAATCAACGTAGAAATGCGACTGGAATGACTTATAAGCCTATTGACCTATAACCACCAGCCCAGAGGGGCGTCTTTGAGCCTGGGCGCAGCTCAAGTTTTCGGACCTGCACCGTCCCAAACACACAAGAGACACCCAGATGTCCACTATCAATAATTTCAAGCGAAAAAAATAATTATTACATTTTACAAAGGAGCCGGGATAGATGAGTCAGTATAGTGACTAGACTACGGCCTGCACAGACCGAGGAATCGTGGTTTGATGGCCGGTAGAGGCAAGATGGGCGCTGGGACACATTCAGTGGGTACCGGGAACATTTACCCGAGTACAGAGCTTCTGGTGCGTGAAGCTGACCAAACACCCCGTTTAACCCTTTAAAGACGAGGCGTATCTGTTTTATATAAGGACTCAGTGCGTACCGCGCTGTAAACACTCTCCACTTCGGTTATAAAAACCAATCTCTTAATGTTTTATAAGGCAAAAGTTGCTGTTTGTTCTGAGATCCGTACAAAACACATAAACGCAATGTGGGCACCACGTAGAATTTCTGAATGTTAAACCTGGTGGCATGTAAAGTTACCGCTAGGCTTTAAAAGGTTAAAGACGAAGCGTATCTGTTTTATATAAGGGCTCAGTGCGTACCGCGCTGTAAACACTTTCCACTTCGGTTATAAAAACCAGTCTCTTAATGTTTTATAAGGCAAAAGTTGCTGTTTGTTCTGAGATCCGTACAAAACACATAAACGCAATGTGGGCACCACGTAGAATTTTTTAATGTTAAACCTGGCGGTACGTAAAGTTACCGCTAGGCTTTAAAAGGTTAAAGTTTTGTCAACCAAACTATTCCTGTGAATTCCAACAGTCTGCTCCACATTAATTTTCCACAAAATCTTTATAATCTTCAAAGTTTAAAAGCAGCTCCTAGATACGAGGGGCTCTGGAGAAAACAACATAAAACACCGTAAAGTAACGTGTCGATGTGGGCCCGACATTGGACCTGGTACATCGGAAAACGCTGTCCAACTTAAATCGACGTCGGACCTATAAGAGTTAATACCTAAACTGTAACATTTAAACGGTTACTTATACAGTGCTGACGTTACACAGTGGGATGTACCAATGTACAAAATAATTGTTTTTGTGAGCTTTAGACTACAGCGAATAGGCTAGGGCAGTCCTGGCAGAGGCAAGAGATGTTTCTGCTCCGAAATCCTACACAGGCCCTGGGTCCCACCCAGCATCCTATTCAAAGGGTACCACGGGGGTAAAGCGGCCTATGTGTGACGATGTCCCCTCACCTGCATCAAACGCCGAGTTTAGGAATGAATGGAGCTATACCTCTACTCCCCGTATCTGTCTTCACGGCGTTGACGGAGTTTAAATATTGTCTCTTACACTGACGGAAAACACAAGACACAAGACAGAGGTCAGTAGTGTATGCGGCTCGCCTGGTATATACAGTCTAACTCTGTTATAACGTCATGAAAGGGACTGAATATTTTGTGTCGTTATAAACGTGTGTTTTTATAACCGAGGAATATATTGTTATGGTAAATAGTGACGAATTAATTTGTACCACTGAATATCTGACTCTATAGGCGAGGTGCCGTATAAACCGATGTCATTATAACCGGGTTCTGCTGCAGCTGGTTTGACACTGCATGCGGTGGGTATATGGTTAGGTCGGAGTTATGTTGTGTTGGGATGCGAAAGGCTATGGTACGACGCGCTTTCCCTTTTGTCTGCTAAAGGAGATGTGTGCCTTATTTCAATTATCCACTCAGTCATCTCGAAGCTAATAGCAGTGCTGTGCAGTCGACCTGTACCAACCCTCCCGTAGGTCGAATGCTGTTAAAATAACAGCGGTGTGCTTGTTAACCGACCCCCAGACTTTCCAAAAAAGTTTATCCACAAAAGGAACTGCAGAAGGGAAGAAGACCCGTGTAGGCAGTGCACACACGTGTAATCAATCAACGTCTTGCGCGATTTCAGTCTTCTGCCGTGATACAGATGAGCTCTGGCTCTTTCTGGGGTATTACGCAGCGTAGTGGTAATCCTGTACCGACGTTTCGGGACAACCTATCAGTCCCATCTTCAAGGGTCAAGATGCCTATGAAGAAAGCCAAGAACGCTGCCTTGTTGGACTTCTTGACCCTTGAAGATGGGACTTCCTCTTGGACTTATTAGCCCTTGAAGATTGGACCGATAGGTTGTCCCGAAACGTCGGTACAAACTATCACTCAACGCTACGTAATATCGCGGAACAGCGGCAGATGTAATCAACGTCTTAATACACACACTGTGCCTACTTTAGAGCCGGGATAGCTCAGTTAGTATAGTGTACGGCCGTGAGCTATGCAACCAACGAATCATGGTTCAGTTCTTCTCCGAAGTGTTTTAGACCGACCCAGGGGCCTGTCCAGCCTTCTATTCACTTTATACCGAATTTCCTTCCCCCGGGGGTAAAACTTTCGGGGTATGAAGCTGACCACTGACCTCCATGTAGTGCCGAGATTAAGAATGAATGGAGCTGTACCTCCGCTCCCATTTTATGCCTTCATGTCTTGGACAGGAACAACTTTAATTGGCCACTTGGAAGGTAAGAAGCAGATGAATAATGTGAAATAATTTATGAAGATGAGAAGGAGATTGAACTGGCTGAGTGTCATGGGTTGAGTCAGTGTTTCTGTTACCAGCCCTTTTCTTGGAGATGTGCATAGGAGAGACATCAGAGGGCCTGCAAGAAACCAAGCGTTCGTAACCTGCAATTTCGTAACTAAAGTACCTGCACTGCGTGTGATTATATTAGAGGAATTCGTCTCCGAGCGATTGTCATCTGTGTAGAGCGCTGAGGCGAAATCTTGGCGGCCACAAATATAAAGACGATGGCGAGGTGGAACACAGTTGTGACACGATGGCTGATAACACAGCACATGGACTGACATCAATAGGGAATAGAAAAGATGGTTCTACGGTATGACAAATGCAGCAGTTGTGGCGAGGGACTGGGTAGAAATGTGGTTGGGGTAGCAGGACAATTAAATCTGAACTGTTCTTATTAAGAGCTCGAAGTACCCAAAATATGTGCAATACGAATTAATTTCCTAACCTGCAGTCACGTATTGCCTTAAGTGTGACCGAAAGAGATCCCAGCCGAAGTACAGCACTTTCTTTCTTTCTTTCCTTCTGTCTTTCTTTCTTTCTTTCTTTCTTTCTTTCTTTCTTTCTTTCCTTCTTTCTTTCTTTCTTTCCTTCTTTCCATCTTTCTTTCTTTCTTTCTTTCTTTCTTTCTTTCTTTCCTTCTTTCTTTCTTTCCTTCTTTCCTTCTTTCTTTCTTTCTTTCTTTCTTTCCTTCCTTCTTTCTTTCTTTCTTTCTTTCTTTCTTTCTTTCTTTCTTTCTTTCTTTCTTTCTTTCTTTCTTTCTTTCAAGCTGTTCCAGGGTGGGTGGAGGAATTTCTCCGGAAGACACCCAGCATTTATTTTCTCTCCCCCTTCCCCCCTTTCAGACCTTTCCCTAACAGAGGTACTGTCTTAAAGAACACGCCTTTTCTCTTAGACCGTCCTGTTGGAATCATAATGACCTGAGAGCGCTGAGTTATAGTTCGAAGCCTTGTGATTATCATCCGGTATGGCCTATAGTATGGTCGCTGTGAAGCTGACGGCCGGATATTCGGGTCTGTACGGAGCCTTGTTTGTCGAGAACCACGCATCTGTGAACGCGTGAAACGTCGTTGTGTTACTGCGCGATTGCGCAGGAGTGCACTGATGGGTACCGTAAGATTGTGGTTTGTTAAAAACTACGCGCGCGTGATTGTCATGTGATTACTCATGCTGATCACGGGTCCGTGCCACGTCTTGCCTGCCTTCCAGACGAATTTGCGCGCCACGCCGACCTGTTGGTATAAACAGGTTGATTTTCAGCAGTAGACTTACGAGTTAAGAGTGCGCGGCCAATGGGGGATGGAAGAAACCCGTTGGTAGGCTGTAATGCTGCTCATTGTATTGTAGGAAGTAGTAATGAACTGAAGCCTTTATTAAAACGAATCTGTGTGAAGCCAAGCCATAAGAATTGCCCTGTCAGCAGTTAAAATGTTTAACCTTTTAAAGCCTAGCGGTAACTTTACATACCACCAGGTTTAACATTAAAAAATTCTACGTGGTGCCCACATTGCGTTTATGTGTTTTGTACGGATCTCAGAACAAACAGCAACTTTTGACTTATAAAACATTAAGAGATTGGTTTTTATAACCGAAGTGGAGACTGTTTACAGCGCGGTACGCACTGAGTCCTTATATAAAACAGATACACTTCGTCTTTAAACTTTTAAAGCCTAGCGGTAACTTTACATACCGCCAGGTTTAACACTAAAAAATTCTACGTGGTGCCCACATTGCGTTTATGTGTTTTGTACGGATCTCAGAACAAACAGCAACTTTTGCCTTATAAAACATTAAGAGATTGGTTTTTATAACCGAAGTGGAGACTGTTTACAGCGCGGTACAGACTGAGTCCTTATATAAAACAGATACACTTCGTCTTTAACCTTTTAAAGCCTAGCGGTAACTTTACATCCCGCCAGGTTTAACATTAAAAAATTCTACATGGTGCCCACATTGTGTTTATGTGTTTTGTACGGATCTCAGAACAAACAGCAACTTTTGCCTTATAAAACATTAAGAGACTGGTTTTTATAACCGAAGTGGAGAGTGTTTACAGCGCGGTACGCGCTGAGACCTTATATAAAACAGATACGCTTCGTCTTTAAAGGGTTAAATAGGAGGCTGGTTGAGCCCCAGTGGGTCTGGACGGTCTTGGAGAGGAGAGAATTTCTTGTCCTTACCGCTATACCGACCCCGCTCTTCCTGCTCCTCTCCTTACTGCTTTAGTTTGTACGTTCTGTACTGAATCATGTGTAGTGACTCACTGATATGATAGCTACATCGTCGACCCTACACAACCTCTTGTCAATATAATCTTACAGCTCATTATTTCAGAAATCACGACATTCAGTGATCCACTAACGGAAGGATTTCCATCTTCATTAACCATATACAGCAACTCGTTCTGTATTAGATCAGACATGAAACTATGTACAGTACTGTGGTATTTTTCTAACTGTTACCATATTAAATTTTGTATTAAATTATAGTTAAATTTTAACAATTTTATTAATACTATAATTTTACTGGTGAACCTAACAATTTTTTACTATTTATGATGCTTCAACAACTTTCTGTATATATAGGTATTGTAGTACGCAACGTTAATTGCTTCGAAATGGAAGCCTTTTTTTTTAAAGCGTTGCATTCAGTTTATGTCTCAATATCAGGCAGCGGCTAGTAGGAGGCTTAAAAATGACTTTTAGTGGCCGAAACGTGTAGTCATTATTGCGTCTCGGTTATTACACATAATCTGATATAGGCGGAATTAATAAAACCTACAGTGTTGAAAGGATTACAGGATTGTGTGCATTGTGCGTATAAACAACAGTGCGAAATGCGAAAAGTGAAGGTAGAAAATTACGCCGTTTGGTCACCTTATTTGTCTTTACAGTCCCACTAATATTTCGGTCACGTTAAACTTGACGGATGTAAGCTACAGATTTTATACACATTTGATTTTTGTAAGGGCTGAATTTCATAAGGATCTTCCACGTATGTTAATTGTACGTCTCCCTCACTGATGTTGCGTCTGTCTACGGCAGGGGTCTTCAACCCGCGGCCTGCGGGCCGCACGCGGCCCTCTGAATGTTTTTGTGCGGCCCCCAAACAAATTTTGAATTTTGATTGTAAAAAGTTTAATTCAAATAAATAAATGTTAAATAAAATTCGTTCTGAAATATTCTAAATGTTGTACTAAAATTTGAAACATATTTTTTGTTTTTTATGTATGAAATATCGGTTAATGTCGTAGTAAATACTGCAAGACTATAAAACGGAATGTTTGCAGGGCAGTTAGTTAGCTCATATAGATAGGTTAGTGAAAAATAAACAGTGCCAAGTTTCTCACTAAAGATGAACGTTTCTTATGCACGTGACATTGTTTAGGCATGTCAATTAACAATATTAAGAATAAAACTTACATTTTTAGATTTTGAATATGTATCATCTTCCTATTTGAACCTAAATCCCTCTGAGTTGGCACAGCTTCTGCATTCTTTTTCTAGAAATATTCTTGTGGGAATAAGTAAATGACAATAAAAGTAAATCATAAACCACAAGTAAGTAAAATAACAGCACTATCCCATGTGTGTTTATGTAGGCAAATATCAGTGCGCGTGTCCTGCAATAATACGCAGACTTTACTTTGTAAAACGTGAATGCGGCCCGCAAATCTTCCTGCCATTAAAATGTGGCCCTTGAGCAAGTACAGGTTGAATACCCCTGGTCTAGGGCGCAGTTTAACTTACATTCTGACAGAAATTTTAAGAAATATAAAGGAGTAAGTACTGAAGAACTTCGGAAAACATATGTTGACATAAAAATATTTAGAGATAAACAGTGTTCCCCGGATTGCCGTAAATACCTTCACTTGTCTTAGTCCGATACTGACGCTAACAAGGGAGTAGAATAGGGACGAAAGATAAGGGACTTTTTGTGCTGTACGGATATTGAGCAGTGTCCGCGCTGCCTAAGGCGTAAGTCTGCAGACAAGCCCTTGCAGGGATCGAGGTTTCGAATCCCACCGGGGGCATGGGTGTTTGTCTGTTGTGAGTGTTGTATGTTGTCAGGTAGAGCTCCCTGCGACGGGCCGATCCCTCATCCAGAGGAGCCCTACCGACTGTGGTGTGTGTCTTGAGTGTGATCAAGTGAAAAATAAACAACCTCGACACCTGCTGTGAGTAGGTAGAAGACGGAAGGACTACGACGACGATGTGTATTGTGGAGAGGCCAGGAAAGAACAGTGCCTTCTGTGCGATGAAGATGCTATCACACAGAGTGTCGCAAAAGTCCCTCGACACTAGAAGCAACATGTACAGTTATGCCACTTTTGTACCACTCTGTATTTAGATGTGTCTAAATCTCCGAGCAGAGAGGGATGTTTATGGTAAATGGAATTAACTTTCACGAATAAATGGATTTGTAGGAAACTCTAAACCGTGTTAATATATATCGTGCATCTTCGCCTTGTTAGAACTAAGCGGCAAAGGCGTATTGAGCGTATGGGTATTGTATTTGTAGATGATAATTACGTAGAAAATGTATCGTAGTAGATATCTGTTAATTATGCACTTTGTATTGTACTGTACTTTTCGTAAGGGGCTTCGCCTCCTAATAATCACAGGTTAGTGAGAGGGTGTTCTGTATAATATCATATTACAGTAAAGATTTATCCATTCACATTTATTCTTGTCTTTATCCACACCAAATTTCACGACAGTACATTAAGTGGCGCTCTGTAGCGCCAGATCACAAATTAACAAGGCTGCTCCTGTGAGACTTCAACTGCAACGCTTTGAAACCCTAATAAAAATACAGAAACCTCGCCGGAAATCACCACACCACAGTACTTCAGCCCACTCTGTCCATTATCCCGTGGATACTGGTCACATTTTGGAGAGTCAAAACGGCCAGGACGTGACGGTAACAACACATCTTCAGCTAGTATCGAAACTGCTGATGCTTTCTTATATTATTCATACTGTGCATAATTTATTGAGTACAAATTCTACCAACTAATGCACTGTTTTCTGCAGTTCACTTGCATAACTGCACAATACTGTCTTATACACATTTTATAACAAAGTATTGCCACCCCTGTTTGTGTGATTTTAACTTTTAAATGTATCCCTGAAGACGATCCCAACAGGGATCGAAACATGTTGCAGCACAGTATTGTAATATAAGAATATATTTAATAATAACAGTGCACAAGTTGGTATAATTTCTACTTAATGCAGATGTATATATTACTGCCCCTACATAATGAGGCTTGTGTTAATTAAGTACAGCGACATCTGCACACACAGTGTTAACAGTTTTCTTTTAATTTATTTCAAACTTGATCTGGCCACGAAAGGTCGCCCTTCTGTTCCTTATTTCAATTGACTTCTTTCTATGTACGAATTTTATAACACAAGTCTTTGTGCTCAGCAAATTAAAACGATTTCGCTCTGAACTCATAATATCAGACCGTAGCGGTTTGTCTGATAAGCGTGTGACGGGTCAGTAGCTGACTTTGGCTGCTTTTCAAGTACTGTGTTAAAAGACGACGACAGGTTCTTTTAGATTAAATATTTCAGAGTTGGAGTTTTCCACAATTCTAGGAAGTTAGATTGTCCTTTATTCAAAGTCAATAAAATTAAGACACAACGAGCAGTCACGTCTTTCCACGTTTCATCTCTGAAATTAGATACAGATAGAGGTGACATTTGATACCACAGGCATACACAGATTATCGGGTAAATGAATTTCGTCCTTGCCTGTACATTATAATCTCTGTTTTACACGAAACAGAAATCAAAATGTACGTTTTTCTAAAAAAAATGTTTATCCTGTGAAGACAAAGTATAGACCAGTGATGGACAACCAGACGACGTTCTAGAGCCGTAATTTACAAGGCAAACGCCGTGTCTTTGTCAAGACAAACGTACGGTAGCAACACTGCTCACCACTGAGAGAGAATGCAGCTAGCGCTTTCTGGTAGCATAACAAGGAAATAGTGCCCCAACCGCTTCACCCTTTGCGAAAATTCCCCAAAATTTGTCTTTGTGTTTTAAAGACCCATTGTGAAACCGAGGATGACCTAAGATGGGGCGAAACATGTAGTTCTATATAATAAATAGTATTTAATTGTGTTTGGATCGATTTCGACTTAATTTTTTGTTATTATCAACTAACGGAATGGCATTATTTACAATTCATTGACTAATTTTATGTTATTCATTTCCGTGCATATGATCAGTATAGCAAAGCAGAAACAACTTAATGCACAATGTTATTTTTTATTTCTTCAACCCTTTTCTTTATTTCGTCTTCTCCCCGACTTGTTTCGGCAATAACTATACCATTAGCAAGGGGGCTACATCAAATTACATAAGGTGTGCATTAAAATGTGAATTATAAAATGTTAAAACTGTTAAAAATGTTAAAAATCTTCTATAAAAATTTTAACATTGACTCTGTTTTGCTAAATTTATTGACTATTTAAAATATTTGACCTGTCTTCCCTCTACATTGACATATTGTCCAGGCCCCAGCCTTTTGTCCTTAAAAGTGCTGGCAAAGAGATGAAGGCGACGTGATCGTACGTGCGGCCTTTCTGCTGAAGTGCCTTTTGCGCCACCCCGTATTACGAATGTGCAGCGACCCACTGTGCAACATTTCGTAACACGTATCTCACAAGGAGCTGAGCTACAATTTTGCTTGTTTCTTATGTGGGTGTGAATCTTGGTCTCTTACACTGAGGGAGGAAAATAAGCTGAGGGTGTTTGAGAATAGGGTGCAGAGGAAGATATTTGGGCCTAAGAGGGACAAGGTAACTGGGGCGTGGAGAAGACTACATAACGAGGAACTTTATGATCGATACTCCTTACCAAATATTATTTGTTTGATCAAATCAAGAAGAATGAGATGGGCGGGACATGAGGCACGTATGGGAGAGAGATGCATACAGGGTTTTGGTGGGGAAAACGGATGGAAAGAGACCACTTGGAAGACCTAGGCATAGAGGGGATATAATACTAAAACGGATCTCGAAGAAATCAGTTGGGGGATGTGGACCGGCTTGATCTGGCTCAGGACAGGGACAGGTAGCCGTCTGTTGTTTACACGGTGATGAACCCTCGGGTTCCATAAAATGCTGGGATTTTTTTTTTTTACTAGCTGAGGGAACCTTAGCTTCTCAAGAAGACTCTGCCTCATGGAGTTAGTCTGTATTTCATACGGGGAGCCATTGTTAGAATCCACTGTCCAAACTCCAGGCTAGAAGACGACGCTTTTGTGACCTACGCGCGACAGGTATGTTCACAGTCATTCCATAACACAGTGATAAGGGAAAGCACTTTGTGCCATCAAATTACGTGTGGTTACAGTATACACAGACATGTCAGACTGCAAAATTCGGGTCTGTATTCCGTCAGAGAGGTAGAATTGTTATAAGATGAACTAAATCCTCCCTCCACAAACACCCCTGCTGTGACCCAACAATGGCAGTTTGGGTTTCACTACCTCAGAGCTTCCATTGACTGTATAAGATTTCATTAAGCGTACAGTGCAGAAGTCGACTGCGGCAGTTCTGCAAGGAAAATGATGAGGTCAGACCGACGGGCTGTATGAAGTATCATACAGTCAGTTCAGGCGCCTTTCTCTTTGTCATTCTGTACATTAGGGGTAATTTTTCCAAAAATCTACGAGCCACCTCAAAATTATAGGCGCCAGATGGGTGACATGAAGCAAGTTCCATACTGAGGACCCACAAATATTAGCCGCCACCGTACAAAATTTATTCTCCCGAGCGACCCGGCACCCGGGATTTGTCTACTAACTACTCTGTCTGAAAACTTGTGATAAATAATCACATAAACACAAAATTGTTCCTATAACCAATTTAGCTAACTAGGAGTACGTGAAAAACAGTTACAGGTAGGGAATTATAAATTACACGAGAGAAAAATGACTAAAACACTGTGCTTGGTGGTGAGCTGGTTAGCGCAAGGTATGTTTCCGTCGTTTACATTTGTAAGTTTTGTATAAATAATATAATATAATATTATATTATATTATATTATATTATATTATTATATAATATTATATTATTGTCTATATTCTCTAGAATGGAATTTCCGATTTGTTGGGACAGGGGGGTTGGATACGTTGGACAGTTAGCAAAAAATTTGGCCGTAAATTTGTGGATGAAGTCTCGGATGGGTTCACTATTAAGGGTTTCGTGCAAATCGGAGATGGGGATAACCCTGGGATGGTCACCGATCACGCGTAAGCTCTTGTTTTGGCATTAGCATGACATTTCCCCCTGCTCCAAATCATCCAGACCGGCCTCCTATTCAACAGGCGAAATCGCGGTTGCGTGGCGTTGACCACTCACAACACCATCTAGCGCCGAGGTTAGGAACGGTTCGAGCTACACCTCTACTGTCACTGTGTGCGTGCCTTCATGACATGGGCTGCGTAAACTGCTGATTCTATGGTGTTCCCCGTTTTGTCAATAAACTACAGTCGAACTCGGTTATAACGTCAAGAACCGGACTGACTATTTTTTGTCGTTATAAACGAGTGTTGTTTTAACCAAGGAGAATAATGTTATAATTAACCCTTTAAAGACGAAGCGTATCTGTTCTATATAAGGACTCAGTGCGTACCGCGCTGTAAACACTCTCCACTTCGGTTATAAAAACCAGTCTCTTAATGTTTTATAAGGCAAAAGTTGCTGTTTGTTCTGAGATCCGTACAAAACACATAAACGCAATGTGGGCACCACGTAGAATTTTTTAATGTTAAACCTGGTGGTACGTAAAGTTACCGCTAGTCTTTAAAAGTTTAAAGCCCACGCAGTCTCATATTCAGTGTTTACCGGCGTTCTTTCCTGGGAGTAAAGCGGCCGGACCATCAGTTAACTCACCTCCATGTAGTGCCGAGATTAAGAATGAGTGGAGCTAATTATTTCAGTGTCCTAAGGGCTCTAATGTATAGGAACGTTTCGTTTGAGGGGTTGCTTGTGGAAATCAGAGATTCGTGGATTAACGCGTGAATGTTGTTATAAGCCTTGGCTAATTATGTGATAACTGGGGGTTATATTTTCGAGTTGCTGTACAAATATGTCAAAAGATCGAATCGTCGCAGTCCGTCAATGGCATAAGGCAGGGGTGCAAATTCCCGGGCAGCAGGTCGCCATGGCTACTAGATTTTGTATTAATATTTGTGGTTACTACTAAGAAAGATGGAATATATAGCACAATAAAATATTAAAATGCCTGGAGAATCCAAACTAATGATGAATTGCAGGTTATGTATAAAAACCAAAGATTGTAAGAACAATAGATGTAAGAAGACTAGGATGGGCTGGTCATCTAGTAAGAATGTCTGATGGTAGGACTGTAAAGGAAGTATTTCTGGGGAAACCAGATGGAAGAAGAAACGCGGGAAGACCAAAATTAAGGTGGTTAGACTGTATTGAGAATGATCTGAAATAGATGGCTGTCAACAGATGGAGGAAGAAAGCAGAAGACAGATCTGTACGGGCTATCGTTCTAAAGGAGGCACCGGTTAAGCTGTTATCAGTAAAGAAAAAGATTTGTGGTTCCTCAGTATGGAACTTGATTCATGTCACACTTCTGGCGACCAAAAGTTTGAGGTACCTTTTATATTTCTGGAAATTTGTGCATCCCTGGCATAAGGAATAAATGTGCTCGAATACAGAACTGAGGTGGCCAAGGATCATCTCAAGGACTATCTCCCCCGCCCCCCCCCCCCCCAGCCCCCGGCAAATACAGACTGACTGTTAATCCAGAAGAGTCATGTGACTTGGCACGAGCTGCCGTTCGTCCAGTGGACACGTTGTCAGCTTCGTCCCGTCGGTACCGGCGTGCGAAATCAGCCAAACACGCCCTGCCTGTTCTTACGATTTCGGAATGTGTCATTGAAGAAACATAAAAAAGAAGCATGCAGTTAGACAAACCCCGATATCCAGCTGGACAACTGCAATAGTCCAAATTCTGAATTGCTATCGTGTAAGGCCTAGCGTGCACATATTTCATAAGCACGGGGCATCATTTGCGAGTATTCCACTACGGAAATTAATCGCGTTTATTGTATCGTGAATTGTTTGGACGATCAAATGAAGGACGAGATGAGTAGGGTAAATAGCACGAATGAAAGTAGTGCATATAAAATTTAGGTCATAAAGACAGAAGTGAGACATCAGTTGGGAGAGGTGTAGATGGGACGATAATATTAAAGTTATTTTTCTGGCCCTGGGTTAGTGATGTACGTAACTGTTCGGGGGTCCCCTTATAATTATTAGCGAAGTTAATCTCAGAGTAATGTCTTCTGTCAGAAGAAGGGAATCCGGTCCGAACCCCCCCCCCCCCAAATGTATTATTCTGTACGTTTGGGAGCTCCCTGACCCCCGGAACCTTTCTGCGCGTAGAGCCAGCGGCGGCCTTATCAACGCCACTGCTCGGGAAATGATCCATTGGCAGATTTGTGGGTACATGTTTGTATATCTTCGGGCTGCATAACAGGCGCAGATGTCTTGACTGTTACCTTCATAAAAATTCCTCTGTTTAGTAGAGCTAGTCCCCGTAGTGAGCGCGCTTGGGTACTACAGTAAGTGGCATTTGTTGGCCTTACTGTATTCTACTGATCTGAATATTGTTTGACACATTAGATGGGTTTTATTAACCTTTTAAAGCCTAGCGGTAACTTTACGTACCACCAGGTTTAATATTAAAAAATTCTACGTGGTGCCCACATTGCGTTTATATGTTTTGTACGGATCTCAGAACAAACAGCAACTTTTGCCTTATAAAACATTAAGAGACTGGTTTTTATAACCGAAGTGGAGAGTGTTTACAGCGCGGTACGCACTGAGTCCTTATATAAAACAGATACGCTTCGTCTTTAACCTTTTAAAGCCTAGCGATAACTTTACGTACCACCAGGTTTAACATTAAAAAATTCTGCGTGGTGCCCACATTGCGTTTATGTGTTTTGTACGGATCTCAGAACAAACAGCAACTTTTGCCTTATAAAACATTAAGAGATTGGTTTTTATAACCGAAGTGTAGAGTGTTTACAGCGCGGTACGCGCTGAGTCCTTATATAAAACAGATACGCTTCGTCTTTAAAGGGTTAAAGTTCATTGAAACGTGTTGCAACTAGAAGCAACTCCAATATGCGGGAAATGCATAGACATAAATGCTTTTACGTAGATGAAAACAATACATAATTTGATTTCATGGTTTTGAACAAAGTGATATAATAACTACAATGGAGAAATAACAGCAGTCAATCACATCCTTGTTTGTATAAATTTACTGTGTAGTATATTGCAACATGTTTCGGCTTTTTTATAAAGCCGAAACATGTTGCCATGTAATATACAGTAGATTAATACAAGCATAGTTGTTATTGACTGCTCTTATTTCTGCTTTGTAGTTCATATATCACAACGGGGCGCGCCACGTGTAGGAAGTTATGTGTTCTTGTAGCATCTGAAGAGCTTTGCGGAAGTACAGTCGAACTGGTTTATAACGTCGTGAAAGAAACCGAATATTTTGTGTCGTTATGAACGAGTGTCATAACCGAGGAATATAATGTTATAGTTAAGAGTAAGGAATTAATTGGTACCACAGAATATCTGACGCTATAGACAAGGTGTCGTACAAACCGATGTCGTTATAACCGGGTTCAACTGTATTTTGACAGATGACGAGCAAATCTCATCTGACTGTGGAAGCACGCTTATGAAGCAAGCTTGCCTACTGACACAACACAACCGGTTTAGAGAAGAAAATATTGCTTCACTTCAGTTGTTTCAGTGACCACAGTCAGCATGGCATCTGAACTGAAACTCTTTTTCTGCAGTGACACATCCACGGTTTACATTGTTAACATTTTAATGGCGTCTTCATTTTTGAGCCCATACCAGTCATGCTGTTCTTGTTAGTAAAATACATTGAAGCAATCAAAACTTGTTTGTGTTTGTGTGCATGCTAGATTGAAACATCTCCACGCGCTGTTTCACTGGGTAAAATATTAGCTGCTTTAACTAATGTTTACTTAATGAGGTGATAAAAATTTCACCCCTGGTGATGACATAGAAGACTGGGACAGATACAAAAATAAGTTTACATTTAATGGTTTTTATTTTATTTTACTAATTTGAATAGCTTTTGAAACAACAAGGTGGTTGCTGCTAGATATGGAAGCAACATAATACTACAAGAAACCACATTTCATTTGTGCAAACTGATGCAAAAAATTTATATTAATATAATATTTTACTTCAGTAAAAATAAAATGTGTATATGGTTTGATTTTAAGGTCATGAACAAAATTATGTAAATTTTCAGATTCAGAAAAAGCACAGAGGTAACTCTGGAAGTCAGGACGTGTCCCTGACCACCCACGCAAGGAATACATTTTTAGGAAAATAAGTGGTGGTTTTTTATATTGACAATAAAGTGGTTGTATTTTATATTGACAGTGACTTGGTATGCATAACTGTGTAACCCTGTTTTGTTTGCAGGTGATATCAGGTGCTTCTGCAACCTGCCAGTGTGTGTTGCTACTGGGTACATGTGCAAGTCTCAGGGCGGAGGATGTTTTTCTGATCTGGAGGATTATCCAGATGTCTACAAAGCAAGGCATGGGTGTCTTGAAATCTTGGACAAGTAAGAGCATCATTTGTGTCTTATTTGGTACACACAGTAACAGTGACATAGCTGGAGGGGAAGTGGTGCTGTCACCTTGGGTGTCAGTGTGCAGTGGGCAGAAAAATGGATGATAAAATGAAAATTTAGATTTAAAAAAATATTTTCTGCACTCAACAGATTTTTAGGGACTGTTATTTATTTTTAAATTCATACTTTTTTTACGGTCAGCTATTATGATTACATGGCCTGGATGCCAAAAACCTAGCCCCCCCCACACACACACACATGCACACATGCACACACGGTGATTGAAAAGTCGCAGAACCCGAAGGCTGATAGTTAGTACTAGAGTTAGCTCGAGATGTCCAAGGGGACATCGACACCTTGGCCCTGGCTGTTGGGACCAATACGCTGTCCTGAAATGTTGGTAACAAATTAAGCAATACTGCATAACAACTCAGAAGAACGAATATTTTAATGTTTTAGTATTTAATTGCTAATGATATTAATATGAAGGTTACGCATATTTTATTGAAGTGATATTCACAGTTTCTTTGTTAAACTTTTCCTGCCATCCCTCTTTTTAAATAATAGTTCTCAAACGTAATAACAGGAGTTGAAGGGGTTAAAGGTTTCATTGTAGTATATGGTTATTAGATATATTTGGAGGGGTTAAAGGTTTTATTGTAGTATATGGTTATTAGATATATTTTGGGGGCTGGCAAATTACACTTCTGGTGACATAATTGTGTCTTTATTCAAGGAGTTTCTGTATTTTGTAAGGTGATTTCAGTCTGTTTTATAGACACAAGTATATCTTATTTTGATGGCAAATATATGAATATTACAAGGCAAAATAATATACGTTTTTTAATAAAATGGTCTGTGGGATTAGACTCTGTAGCCTGTGCATGATGGTAACAGAATGTGTGTCAAAGTAATAGTCAATAATAAACATTGCTGAGTTATGGACATTTCAGTAGCCAAGGTCAAACTGTAAAATGTACATTTGAATTAAGGTCTCCTATGCCCTAGGTTTTAACATATGTTTGCTTGTTTTTAATTTTAATGTGGTTTTGTCCTGTGCTCACTCAAATTCCATTACACTAAAATACATTTCTCCCCCTTCATATTTACTTAATTTGTCCCTTAGCTTTGGATATTAATGCTATTGTCAGTTTCTTAATTTCTATATTATTTGTGACTAAAGAGAACTCTCATATTTGAGAAGTGGACTCAAATAGTAATGAGAAAATCCATATACTCTCCCTTTTATTATAAATTCATGTATGTATTCTGTGTTACAAGGAAAAATATTGTATCAGGGAGAAATATTTTATCCAGTCAGCTGATGACATGACATTGTATGCAGGAATTTTTTCTTTGAGCTGAAGTACATTAGTGTAACGAGACCTTACCTAAGGTAAATGGAGAAAGAGAACTATAATTATATTGTTTACGAAAAATAACACAACCTAACCTAGACAGAATGTGAACATCGAGTGAGAACGTTCATGAATCTGCCTTGCAAGTTGTAATAAAGTTGTACACACTGTATATCATAGAATTTAAGGCACTGTGTGTGCAGTGCATAAGCCTATGTATCTTGAGGTGGGCAGTGAGAAAGTGAGTTCAACATTTTGAGGGACCGATGAACGCATCTGGAGTCAGTGGCTTGGCTGGGGAGGGTGCAGGTAGTGAATGCACCCCAGGCAACAGAGTGAGTATTTTAAAAGGAAAGAAAAGTTTTACATGTTGTAACAATAGATCATTGTAGTTTTAATTAATAGAAAAATTAGACCAGGTAGGCATTTTTTCCAATTTTTCATTGAGTACTGTTTTGTATGTTGCAGGTCACGACAAGACCAGTGTCATCAGCAGGGCTCTAGTCGCAGTCCATCCCAGATGCTATGGTGCTGCCACAAAGACATGTGCAACCACATTGACAGCCCAGAAAATAAGCTGAGATTCAATGACAGTTTTTCAGGTATTTGTGAAAAGTCATAGTTAACACATATTGCACATATTTAACATTTTTGTGTGTGTTTCTATGATGTTTAGTTGCTAATATGGTAGAACCCAATTAAAATGACATCGGTTTATGTAACACATCATCTACAGCATCAGATATTCCTCATTGTTAACCATAACATTACACTACTCAGAACAACACTCCATTATAATGGTACAAAACATTCAGTCCCTTTCGTGACATTATAATCAAGTTTGACTCTATTTGTATCCTGGCATTTATGGTAGAGGAATGAGATGTGGGTATGTAGTATTGCTGGAATGACACTGACAGGAAAATTGAGGTATGTAGTGGTAAAAGAACATGTCCCAGCGCCATTTTGTCCACAACAAATGCCACCTGGATTGAAATGAGATCCAACTGAAGCCACTGCAGTGAGAGGCTGGGAACTATGCACCTGAGCCATGGCATGGCCTTTTACCTGAATGTGTAGTCACTTTAGGGTATCAAATTCTGCATCAGGCAGACTTTTCATTTAATAAGACCAAATAATAAGTCTCCTTAGCCCTTTTGATGTTATAGATATGTTAAAGAACATTGTATGTGCATTTGGTTTGTTTGGTCTGATTAATGACATGTTATACTAAGTCACTGCTGTGCATGCCACAATAGCGTATGGAGGAGTGGAGTTACATAGCTGCATGCATTTTAAAACCCTGGCACTAGATGGAGATAACTGGTCAGCTTCATGCATAGGCTACTTTATCACTGGTGAGAGAGCCTCCAGTGCTCATTTAACCCTTTAAAGACGAAGTGTATCTGTTTTATATAAGGACTCAGTCCGTACCATGCTGTAAACACTCTCCACTTCGGTTATAAAAACCAGTCTCTTAATGTTTTATAAGGCAAAAGTTGCTGTTTGTTCTGAGATCCATACAAAACACACAAACGCAATCTGGCACCACGTAGAATTTTTTAATATTAAACCTGGTGGTACGTAAAGTTACCGCTAGGCTTTAAAAGGTTAATAGTAAGCTGGGTGAGCCTCAGAGCCAGTCTGAACACTTAATAGAAAAATTTTTGGCACTGCCAGGAATTGAGCCAAAGTTCCTCAGCCATCCAGCCTGGAGCCTAGTGACTACACAGCCAAACCATACTCCAGAAGTTTTTGTATGCATATAGTCATCAATGACATGTGAGGAGTTCAAAGAGCTACATAAAAAGAAAATCCTTTTCCACAAGAAGGCATAAAGGCAACATGTTTCCTAAGCAGTGTCATGGGCTGTGGTGGTCACTTATTTTTCTAAAACATGGAAACTTACATTTTGATAAAGCTGATGTTATGTGCTGCAAACTGGATAATGAAAAATGTGATGTAGGCTTCATACCAAAATGAATATACTTTGATGGCAGCAGTGGTTAAAGCAAAGGCTCAATTCAATGGGTATGAAATTACAAGAGAATTCTGATGTACATTTTTGTAGAGGATGAGGGGGGCATTGTGTTTCACAACTTTCTTCCCACAAGGAAGTGAAAATCAACAGTTCTTTTTGTTGAGTCAAATTCTGGATACGAAGATGCTGCATAAAGGGTCAAATTTCTATTATTATCTAATTTTCTTAATAAAGCTGCTGCTGAAATTGTCACCCTAGGCTACTTAAAACACAATATCTTGAAACAAATATCCCCACCTTCTCTCTCTTTTTTTTGTTATGCTCTATATTAGCTCTGCAACAGGCAGAAAAACTTCTAGTTTATACCATAATCACCGCCACCACCATTATCAGAGCCATATGGCAGTGCATTTCATTGTAAATGACTTTCTTCGCATATATCTCAAATTAGGAGACTCTGAATTCGTGAAATTAACATCTTCACTGTGTTTACCAACCATGGTCATCCCTTTTACCTATTGTGAAAATTGTAGCCACTCCCTGACATTTAAAGTTCCTGCATACAGTTTTCCTGTCTTTCCATATAAAGACGCATTATGTTCCTACTGTGAAGTATTACGCACGCTTCTGTAGCACATACAGGACATGGCTGTCTGCTGAGATTACAGGTATCAGCTGTAGAAAAGAGAAGCCTGTTTCTTCTGTCTTTATACGAGCGTTATGTTGAGAATGCACATACCATAAGCTATTAACTTGTGCATCACAGTCTTGTACTCTGTTACCGTCTTTCCTTATTTTACAAGGAAGAACATTCCTACCAAGTCATGTTCGTGTACCTGCATCCCCACTGTGCTTCCTGTTAAAAACTTTTATTTTTATGAATATGGTATGACATTAAGCCATAAAGGCTAATGACTTTTATATGTTCGAATTTCTTATCATTTTTGCAATGGGAGCCATGATAGTTCAGTCAGTATAGTGAGTGGGCAATCAACAGTACAAACAAGGAATCATTGCTTGATTTTTGGCAGGGGCAAAAGATTGTTTCTTCTGTGCCTACTCAACCACAAAGTCAGGGTTTGATAGGTTGATGAATGAAAAAGGTTAGTCTCAGCTGTAACAGTTGTTGCCAAATGTGGGTTTTTCCTCAAGTGCCTAGTTTAAGAATATGTGGAGCTGTACCTCCATTGTCACATATACCTTCATGGCTTGCAAAGGGACAACTTCAGCAGCACACTTTAACCTATGATAAGAAGATTTTGAGAAAATAAGTTTCATATGAGCCTCAGGTGAGGTAGGTCTTCATGGGCACACACAAACCAAAATGCTACTTTATGTACAGGCTAACGATGCCACATTTAATCAAAATCCATTCACTAATTGCATAGATGTAACATACAGACAGTACCTTCCTATTACAATGAAATTAATATTTTACATTGTGGTGGCAAGCATTTTAAGCTACAATTGTGAAATTTTGACAGTGGATTACAGATTCAAGAAAAAGCCTTAGAGTACAGAAATGGATTTTTAGAGAAGTGCTGCAAGAACATCCAGAAGATTAGAAGTAAGAAATGAAGTAATTAGAGAACAAAGTGTAAGTAACATGAACATTTCTGTCAACAATGGAAAATAACATGTTCAAATGGTATGGACATGTATTACATATGTGAGATAAAGGATGACCTAAGCAAATATTGACCTGGTTGTCAGAAGGAAGAAACAGAAGAGGAAGGCCAAAAATGAAGTGGGACATGGAAGTCAATAGAGTGAAGAAGCAGAAGACTGTAACGCCTGAAGACGAAGTAAACTTGCAAATATAGCAAAAAGTGACTTGAAAACCAGTATGTGACACAATACTTGAAAATTGTTACAGGTAGAGAAGGAATGCGTGGAAGTAATATGTTATTTACTTTTTGAGGGATAAAAAGTTGCCCTTACATCCATATTCCGACAGATAAGTTAATACTAGTCAACACAGCTGACACATTTCCGCCATCATTGAAGGGATTAAAATGTTGTCTTAGTATTAGTTGTAATTTTTTAATGTTGACAGTTCCCTGCAAATAGAGATGAACAGATACTGTTTTATATTTGAGGGCATGTGTCATTCTGACACCTTATTTGCAAGATGTTCTACATTTCCGGTACATTACATGAGGTGACACAGTTGACTGTTTCTTTGCCAACTCTGAAGACAGGAAGACAATTACGCAGCGAAGGAAAGAGTTATAAGAATTGCTAGGGTAGTTACATTACAAGCTTCATTTACAGTGCTCATGCTACAAAGAAATTTATCTATACAACTGCAGGTTTTCCTGTCCCCTGCGACATGTGCTACCTTTTAGGCCAATGCTCTTTACTTTGTATGTTGTTATTCCTGATGAGGTGTGTAATTAGGGTAGGGCAAGTTGTACAGCCACATTAGGCAGCAGAGTCCATGGGGCAGCAAAATGAATATTTTAAATGAAAAATTTTGATTTTCTGCACTCAACAAACTTCAAATCTTGGAGACAAGTATGTAAAAGGAAAGTAAAAAAAAAAGTGATTTTTTTTAACATTTGTAATTTCTGCCAGGGGTAGCCATTGTTATCACTTGTCCCCCTTGCCAAAAAAACCTAGAAATACCACTGTCTGTGAACAGATTACTGTGCACCTGACCCAAATGAACTGTAATATTTTGTTGCACGTTTATGGTCCGTAATTTAGAAAACTTCTCTCTGTGCTATTAAAGTATACTCAGTTTTTGACACTGACAAGGCCAGTGAATGTATTTCAACACATGTCTAGGACAACTTACAGGTTTAACCCAAATTAAATTGGCCCATGTCCTTAAACATCCGAGTATTTTTTCTGTGTCGGTGTGTATTCAAATCTCTTAACCAAAAAATGCATGTTGGAGGAATTTTCTGTCATTTAGTGAAGGCTCTTGACTGCGTAAGTCATGAAATTTTGTTAGCTAAATTACACTTCTATGGCATTCAAGGAGTAATGACAGACTGGTTCAGATCCTATTTAACAAACAGGAGACACAAAGTTGAAATAAGATCTCGGTCAACTCAAAATTTTTTCTCTGACTGGGGTACGTTGAAACATGAAGTCTCCAAGGGTCCATTCTAGGGCCCATATTGTTCGTAACTTATATCAATGACCTTCCACTGAGAATAAATTCCTTATCACAACCAATATTATTTGCTGATTGCACTACTGTCATAATCTCTAACAGAAATTTTGAAGATTTCTGTATGATAACAAACTTAGTTCTCTCTTGTACAATTGAATGTTTTGCAGCAAACAATTTAGTTCTAAATCTAGAGAAAACAAATAAAATGAAATTTGTAACAAGTAATTCACCACACTGTGAATTGACTACTGGTTATAAAGATAAGTATATAGAAGAAGCAGTAAATCCAAATTTCTTGGCTTACATCTTGATAACCACCTAAACTGGAAGGATCATACTGACCAAGTGATACCTAAATTAAGTGGAGCGTGTTATGCAGTTAGGTCAATGTTCCACATCAGAAACGTTAACCCTCTCTAGTCAATTTATTTCGCGTATTTTCACTCTGTTATAAGTACAGAATAATTTTTTGGGGAAATTCTTGCAACAGCAGGAAGATATTCACTTTATGAAAGAAAATCATCAGAATTATGATTGGTGCACATCCTAGAACTCCATGTACAAGTCTATTTAAAAAGCTAGAGATCTTGCCTGTTCCATGCCAATATATATATTTATTAATGAACTTCTTTGTCAATAATCAGGAAAATTTTCAAACAAATTCATCAGTACACAGTATTAATACAAGGAATAAGCACCATCTTCATAGACCAATTGCCAACTTATCATGCTTTCAGAAAAGTGCATTCTCTTCTGGCATCAGAATTTTCAGCAGTTTACCATGTAGTCTCACAAATCTTAAGAATGAAAAGGCATCATTTAAAGTAGCACTAAGAAGATACTTCAGTGCACACTCCTTTTGCTCTGTAGATGAATTTCTTCTGTCTACTGATAACCTATAATAATGACCTCTAAGACTATATATAAAATGTTTAAAGTATTTTGCAATGTTAAGTTCTGTATATTTTGTATGTTTTTGTATGTTTATGAATTATTCCACATCCTATTGTCTTGTGACAAAATTATGGATCCATGGTGTGTGTGTGTGTATGTGTGTGTGTGTGTGTGTGTGTGTGTGTGTACTCTACATGACAGTCTGTTGTGAGAAAATAGAGTAAGTGTGAATGTTTCATTAATTTTTTTGGAATCAGAATTGTTAAAAGTGCCTCTAAGTGTAACATACTACCTAATCTTTATCTTTGTGGTCTTATATCTCGACTTTATAAGTAATAAATCAACTTCTTAAAGCTCACTTTAACCTTCACTTCTCTTCCATTTACCTCACAGATTGTATTTTTATGTTTTGTGTGATTTCGGGATATGTATCAATTTTTTTCACCTCCGATATATCAATTATTTCATTAGAAAGCATTAATTGCTTGTTATGAGCTTTGCCATTCGTCTGTGGCTGTATTAGAAGAGCAGACAGCACAGGACTCTTCACCTTATTCCTTGATTAACCTTTTAAAGCTTAGTGGTAACTTTACATACCACCAGGTTTAACATTAAAAAATTCTACGTGGTGCCCACATTGCGTTTATGTGTTTTGTATGGATTTCAGAACAAACAGCAACTTTTGCCTTATAAAACATTAAGAGATTGGTTTTTATAACCAAAGTGGAGAGTGTTTACAGTGCGGTATGCATTGAGTCCTTATATAAAACAGATACGCTTCGTCTTTAAAGGGTTAAAAATGTAATAACTGGAACCAACTGTCACTCACCGTGGAGAGCACATGCATCAGGTAACTGAAGTACAAGGATTGGAAAGAAAATAGTGGCAACGTAAGTGATATATAGGTTATCATTGACATGTCAGAAGATTTATAGTCCTTATATGCACTCCTTACCAACAAACACATTAAATGAACATCCACACTAGTAGAAGGTGGTGGATACCATCAGTGGACAGGTTTTTTTAAAGTCCATAAGTAATCATGCTCTGCTTGCTTCATGTTTTTCCACTTCCCTCAGAGAGGTCCCTGCATCTTCAGGAGGAGACTGAAGTCATGAGGGGTCATGTCCAGTGAATATGGTATGTGTTAAAGTGTCACATGACCACTATTAGAATGATCTTTCATATGGACAGTAACTTGAACCTGTGTTGTTGTGCTGTAAAATTGACGGGGGAACACAAAAGTGTGACCAGCGTGAAGCAGTGCTTTATGCAGATGACGTTCAAGGAACTTACAGTAATAATGTATGTTGACAGTTGGGTCCTGTGGGGTGCACCACAGTCAGCTTAATCCCTCTTCGTATTACTTTGTCTTTGGCAACACTTCTTCAGATTATAAGCCTTGTGCCCTGCCATTCGTTTGTCATTTCAGTTCTGGACCTGTATGACAAGGCCTGTTTCATTTACTCTATTTTGTGATGAGGGAATGTGCTTCCTTTGCTGTGGTAATGCAGGTGGAGATTAGCAAAGTGTATAACAATCAGCCTTTTACTTCATGGAGAAGTGAAACAGGACCCAATATGTTGCAAGCTTTTACATCCTAAGGATGTGTTTCACAATGTGGCATACACCATCCTCAGTTGCCTGTTGTCATGTTTGTCCTGCATGCAGCTTCCCACCCACCCATCATCCTGTCCTGGCCACTGCAAAATGTTGACATCCGCCATGTGGTCTCCAATATGACATAGTTTTGAGGTAACTTGTTTCTTACATATAATCACATTTTTATCCCCATGTGATCTTAGTGTTTATGTGGGAGCATGGCTGCAACACATTTTCAACATATGAGCAGATTTTACAAATTCCATGCAGAAATTGTTGTTACTGTAATACTCCAGGTTGATTGTTCCCTGATGGTCTTGCGAAATTGTGAATTTAGAAAATGTACAAAGAAAAAGATCCTCTATTTATATTTATGTTAAATGTTTTGCATTGTTACAGGTTCCATATTGAACACAAGTGAAGACAAACTCTATCTCAATGGAGCAACGCAGGCACCAGCAACCTACAGTAATAATGAAGTCTGGTTTAAAGCTGCAACTATTGCAGTTCCAATTTGCGGAACCCTGATCCTTTTCATTCTCATAGTTCTCGCTGTGAAGATTCTTCGCAGAGATAGCATTGAACAGAGCTTTATTCATGGTGGTAAATATGGAGGCAGCATCTTTCCACCGACAACTGTCCATACAGTTAGGAAGCCTAACCAGTATCATCTTCATAACCGCGATAACATGTCTTCCAAGAAAGTGCCACTCCTTCTGCAGCATCAAAATGAATCTACATCAACAAACTGTAACGCTGTGGTACCAACATCTCAGTGTGTTATGCTGATACAACCTGATAATCCACTTGCTCAGACTAAAATGGGAAGTGTCAGGGCACCACAGTGTGAGAAAAACGAAGCAAATGCTAAGTTGAACTTGGCAGGGAAACCTTGCTTACATAGTCATCCCAGTGATTATACATTACTAGTCCATCCACCACATCAGAGACAGGATCTGAATTCCTCCCCAGTCAGCCTTCTCCACAAGCCAAACAATAATACTGCCAACAGTAACCTCTATCAAAATGTGAATCTCACAATAGGTGGAACCCCGTCAAATCACATACCTGTATCCATGGACAGGAAATTGTACAGTAAACAGCATTTGGCTTCAGTGGTTACATGGGGAGAAGCTGACAAATCAGCAAGCCATGTATAGCCAAAGAATCTTAAGGTGTTTCGTGCTGTTGTGTTATAGAAAATAAAACCACCTGTTGTGTATGTCGAATGCAACTTGTATTTTACTGTTATACAACCCAGGTACACACACATGTTTCACCTCTCAATAATCCCTCATCAGGCTGTATATCAGAAGACGAGAAAAGTTAAAAAGTTTACAACTGTGTTCTCAACCTTGAGTGACACTTAATTGCAGTTGCAAATTTGTATTTTTCTATTTTCTTGTTTACAGCCTAATAATGGCTTATTGAGAGCCGAAATGTGTGCCTGTAGCTGTGTTTTATAATGCTAAAATACATGTTATGTTTAACAGGTACAGTAGTTGGTCTTTGCCTTTATTTATATAACACTCTTCTGTATTCTCTTGTTCCTGAGGTTTGTTAGCTGTTGGAAAATACATAAAAGAGTTGTGTTGAATGTGATGCCCCTTACTGTAGTCAGTCTTCTTTACAATCCCAGAATATGGTACTGTGACCAGCATCTGAGGACCATGTACTTAAAGACTGCAAGTGTAACTGTTCAGAAAGGGTAGTATTTTCTTTCAGAACTGTCCCATTTGGTTGTTCTCAGTGGGGTAATTACTTTGATGCAATTATATATTTGTAAACAAAGAATACTGAATGATTTGTGTTGAAAACATACTGACAATTAAAATTTGCCTTAGATTTGTTACTATACATATTATCCAATGTGGCTAAGCGAGTTTCCAACCTGGTGTTTTATTAGTAGGTAAAGTGTATATACTAGACAGTGTTTTTGTTTTGGAAGAATGTGCTGCAGTGCTTGTGAAGTGACAATGACTGTAAAACCATTTTTAGCCTCCTTCTCCGCCTTAAAGAAAAAAGGTGCCAGCATGCCACCAAAGTCACAAACCCTGATATTGGTAACTCGCAGAACATGAAATTACAGCTGGTCAGATAAGAGCATTTTTGTTGTAACACAAATGTACCATTCTACCAAGCTGTGTTTTCTTAGTGTTTTGAAATGTTGAGGTACATTCTGCAGTACAGATGTGTTAAAGAATTTTGGCTGATTATTTTTGGAATAATCAACTGCTTTTAAGCGTGGAGTTATATAATTTCACAATATTTCCACTGAGTGAGTCATATGTTTTGTCATTTTCAAGACTTCATTGTTTCCTGATTGCTTTTCAGCTAGATGTCATACAGTTGTTCAAACATGACACTATTAAATGTCCTCATTTGATGGATATTTTTTATGATACTCATTACACTGTTGCAGTTTTGTGTGTCTGTATGTTTGCGCTCAACTCAAGCATAGTTGTTAGTGAAAATTATGAGACTGGATGGTAAATATTACTGGCCTTGAATATCATTATGATAAGACAGAATGCCTAAAACAACTAAATATTCATGTTAAATAATGTTTTATTTGTGCTGAAGAAAGACTTTCAAATATGAAATATTCTTCATCAGGTTTCTTCAGTGTTTGCTATTTCACTGTGATTTTACATTATGTGACAATTTCAGAGTCATGAAACAGGCCAGAAGCTGTGGGATACAAGAAACGCTTACAAAGAGATTTCAAGCCGTGTACTAATACACACATTTCATTGAATGTTTTATGTCCTCTGTATACATTTGATGTGTAACCTTTCATCAGAAATGGTATGAGTAGATACTGTATTCTTGTGTACCTTCAAATTGCAAGATATTATATGTGCAGAGAGCAAACTTGAACTTTGGTACTTACAACAGGCTCCAATAAGTATAACTTTGAAATATGTCACACTGCATATAGCATCTATGATTAACTGTAATTTGTAGTTAATAATTTTTTTTTCCAATATGGCAAATTGCAGGGGTAAACAATGTACCGCTTGTCAAGAATAGGTTTTTGAGCTGAGGAAGTCCTGCTGCTGCTATTTGACAGTGAACGTTTATTTGGTTTGCTGGTATGTAGTTAACTTTAAATTTTAATTTGTCAAAAATGCCTATAATTACTGCAGTGGCGCTCAAATATTTTCAACAGCCATACACCACAAGTACTCTAAACTTCAAGTTGTAACTTCCAGATTCAAATTTGACAGTGGTTGGTGTGAATAAACACTTGAGTGAGGTAGATGTACATCAAGAATTTAAATGATTTAGTGTGACATAAATATTTATTGGAAAAAAGAATGCAATTTTAGGCATTATAAAATAGCAGCTTAGTCATGTGTGAATGAAGTGCATGTGTATTATTACATTTTTAATGCGCCATTTATTGGATGAAGGAGGCGTAGTTATAAACGGTGATCATTTCAGGAAACTTGTAAGTGAAACATGAGGTCCAACACGTAAAAAATTATAATGCCATAAATGTTTAGAACTTGCCATTTTGTGATGAACATGAATACATCAGCACCAGCAAATGGGATGGATTGTAAGCCAGGCATTTGGCCTCTTCTTCTTAATTTTTTCAAAAATAATAATTAAGAAAATGGATAAAGTGAAAGGGCATATCCCATATATTAACAACAAAAATCAAAATTATGTAGAAGTTATTATGGAGGCCATTTGTGTTTCATAATGCAGAGATTTCGAATTCTAGGGTGATTGATGGATATATTGTGAAATGGCTTAGATGTGTGTGATTGTGAGCATCTGCTTCTCACCATTTTATTGCGGAAACAATATGAGGAAGGCCACTTGTAAATCCAGAAATTATTTTCATCCTGAAATGAGTGACGAGATTCTTCAGGGTTCTCAACTGGCAGTAAAGACAACTAAAAAAGAGTAATGTATTAGTGGATGAGAGGTTAATTGATGTTTGCTTTTGCATTTTCTCAAAATTGCAAATCATCAAACATCTTAGGATTTGTCAGTATTTTGGAATGAACTAACACCTTTAAATTTCTCCAAACTTACCCGTTGTCTGTTGTGTTGGAAATGAATAAACTATGAAAAACACTGTTATGTAGGGTATTGCATCATATAGCTTAGTAGAAATTTATTAATATTTCAGGGGATCTTGAAGTACTTGTAAGTTTCTACTCTAGAAATAAAGGCAATGTGATCCTCTGAAGGTATGGTAAATATATCCCAGAATTCAGTGTTCCTCACAGTCAAATCTGTGTGAACTTTAAATCTGATACGCATAAATTAGTTTATCTTCAGTTTTAAAATAGCATGGAATATGTTGTTAAATTTAACACTGGATTCAGTAGCAAAATAATTCTTTCAAGTTTGTATTTCTGTTGTAAGACTGTTGAACAGAAATTTTCTATGATACCTATGGATTCTTTAAGAAAAGACTGTTGATTGTGTTGAAAATCAAAATTTATTTATGCAGTGGAGGGATCAAACAATTAATTGCAGTTTGCATAGCTCATGGCAATATCAGGTTTAAGATGTAAGTCCAGTTCAGTCACCAAATGTGAAAATGTTACAGTGTTTAAATAAGATTATGATTGGTGACATGATATATATTCACTAAATAGCAACAGACATGGCCTCCTAAACATGCCATCTACGAACATAACACCATTCCAGTAACAATATAAATGCAAGTATCCTATAACACAAACATAAGTACCCAATCCAAACAATAAGGAAGGAAGGCAATGGACTGTAAACAGTGGAAAGGACCCAAGAGAGGGCCAGTGCAACAGATATATAAGAAATGTGTAATGGACCACTACTCAAAATATAACGAAGGCAGACCCAGCAGTACCAATAATTCCAGTGGCAGAACAAAGTGTGATATATGGACATAACAGGAAGTGTATAAATGACAAAGTGAATACAGAAGTGCAAGTATTTTCAGTGAACAGTGGAAAAGAGTGGTGTGTACTGATAAACAATAGCAAAGTACATGCCACTGAAACTAGGAGACAAGTACTGACATGACAAGTTGTATATTAAATTCAAAATTAAGGAAAGGTTATACAAAAGGTCCCAGAGAGATGTTGTAAGCAGCGATCACTGACTGACTTTTAATTCACGAAATATCAAAATAAAAAGTACATGTGACAGAGTGTCACAGAAATCACACCAGACCCAGTAGATCAATAATATTATTATTTGCCACACACATGTATAAAACTGTTTTGAGTGTGCTTGACAGTGATGACTCTAGTGTCAGCATTGGAATGTGTGCCATAATGATTTTGTAACACACAAAGGTTATAAAGGGTTGTTGGTGTTTATTGAAAATATGGTTTTTAATAGGCATCAGATTGTAAATTTCTGATGGGTGAGTCATGCAGTCCCACAACAGGGCACAGTGCCTGTGGTGAAGAGTTATAGTTGGAAGGGTGTGGGATATATTCATGTCTTGGGACAGCAACATGTGGCAGGTGCTTAATGAAGGCAATGAACATTTGGTACCATAAAATCCATAGGATTCCTTGACTATGTAAGTTCCTGAAGAGAAACTCTGCTTCGTGGAATTAGGTTACTCAGGTTTATTCTTGTATGTGAGGTTATGAAGCTGAGGTGGCATAGTCAGTATAGTGACGATGCTATAGACTGGTTGGTCCAGGGTGCAAATTCTAGCAGGTGCAAGGGATCTTTCTCTTCTCCAAAAAGAGAGTCAAAACCATCTGTGGGGCCCACCCATTCTCCAATTCACTGGGTACTGGGATTGTTTTGCAGGGGTAAAGTGGGTAATGTGTGTGAAGTTGACCACTCATTTGCATTTACCCCCATAGTAGAGCTATCCCCCTACTCCCCCTATGTGCCTTAATGGCATGCACAGGGACAGCTTTGTATGAGGATATAGCTTTTTTGATTTTCTAACAAGGGACAGCATGTTATTCACATTCTTTTTTCATTTTGCTTGTGTGGAGAGGCAGTTTTTGTTTTAAAATATATTCTTCATCATATACATACCTAACAGTTCAAGTTTTGCAACAGGCATTTGAACCATTTTCTAGTCACTTACGCAGCATGTCAGCACTGACAAGTTACATGCATAAAATTTGTTTGAAAATAATTGCATTAACAACTTAGTTACGGCCATGACTGTATACTATCATCGATATACTTTCAAGTTGAACTTCATATTCTTGTTCCATTTCTGATAAGGTTACTGATACATAAAGTAAATGTCATGAAACTGTAACAATGTTAATAAGTGGATGTCATGCAATGACAATAAAATTGGTGCTGTGTGTGTTATATAAATGTCAGGGTCGTGCAGCACAACGAGGATGTCCTAGTGTAGGTTAAACTGACTGTGCCCATAGGAATACCAAATATTTTCATAATCATTTTTGTACAGATTTGTCACATCCATTACTGCCACAGTGCACTGCTGCGCACATATTTAGGAAACATAACTGACCATAGATATTGTCACTTTCTCACAGGCTGCTGGTATGAGGATACATACCAGAATTTGTTCATTACAATTCAAGAGATGGTTGCATAAAATGTAATTCCTAGTTATTTCCCTTTTTTTCCACTATTGTTGATCATCATCATCATCATCATCATCATCATCATCATCATCATCATCAT
>BLKM01010449.1:400380-507265 GCA_013340265.1 Coptotermes formosanus
ATCATCATCATCATCATCATCATCATCATCATCATCATCATCATCATCATCTAGCCATTTGCCAATGATACTGGTGCTGCATAACATGTAAATAAATATGACGTAACAAGATTATTTTGTGGCTGTTTCATAAAATTAGTCGTCAGCTTGTAATGATGTTAGGAGTATGAGAAACTGTAGCATCCTCATTACTTGAACCATATTCAGTTGTGTGTTTGTATCATTGCTTCCTTATCGTCTTCAGTGTGGAAAGAGTCCGTATATAGTAAGTGCTGTAGATGTGGTAACCGCTTGCTTTAAAACATAAGTAAGTGTGTGAATTTCAGGAATTAATTGGAGTGCGTCTCATTTACATTCAGGTACATAGGTGTTATTGCTGTCAGAGTATATAGTTCATAATCATTTCATAGCCATGATTCCTGTAATTCTTAACATAACTGAATGAGGATACTTGTCTTTGCTTCATAAATCCTTACACATAGTTCTATTTTGTCAGTAATTCCTTATAAATGGTTTGTTTCATCAATAGTTCATCACAAATGATGCTGTCATGAAGTATTTTATTTTATGCAGTAATGCTGAAGGCAGCCATTGCTTTCAGTGACAACAGTACATGGGTTTTATGTCAGTGTGCAAGTCACTTACCTTAACAACTTTCCTCATTCATATTCCCCTATTTTGTTCATAATTATACAGACAGGCTATCTGGTGGTTGTGCCAGGTGGTCACCTTTGCACTGTATGCAGCAGCTGACACATTTGCTGACGTTCCTATTACAGCAGTTGCAGTGAGGCTAAAGAAATATCATTCAGTGAAGTTAATTTGCATGCATAATAACAGATACTGGAAATGTTTCCCACAAACTCATCGACATGATCAAAAGGCATTATGGTTCGCATGCTGTAGTCATTTTCTGCATATTTGCAGCCCTTTGAAAGAATAATTTCTTGAGTTATTTTTCCACATGTGGATTGATTCAATAGACATTTAAATTTTATCTGAAGCCCTCAACTCTGCTTCAAATTCATTGTCATGAGCAGACTGAAGATAGTAGATAGAGAACTGGTGTGGCTAGTGGGTGATGTGGCTGCAAACAGTACTCTACCATTCTTCCATCAGAACTTAACTTTTCCATTTTACTTTTGTATTTATTAATACACCAGCCATTGTTGTTTTATTGACAAAATTTTGAATAATATTTCTGTGCAGATTGTGAACCTGGGGAAACTTTCTCCTCAGTTCTCTCTGACACTTAAAAGTTTCGTACAAAAACACTTAATTCTCCAATGTCAATTAAATGTCTACAACACAAAGGGAATCTTGCAGATTACAGATTTACACATGAATATCACAATGCCATATCACTTTATAATCATAGCTTAATGATCAGTCAAGCCAGCAATTAGTGCAGTAACCACACACAGAGCAAGGCCCATATATATAGCACATTTGCCAAATAGCCTCCACACTGTATTATGTAGGGTGAATTAAAAGTAATGCCTCCCTCTCGATTACTTTTCTTTTAACACAGATGTTTTAATAAATGAAACACGAAAACAATTCTTTAATTGAGCCCCTTTTATTATTCACATTTACTTCTCCACATAATCACCACCATTCTCCACACACACTTCTGCCAACAATGGACAAGTTTCTCAAAGCTGTTATGAAAGAATTCCAAACTTTGTTTCTTCATCCAGGTCCTGATAGTCCTTTCCACCTCTTCATTTGAGTCCTGCAGATGCCCACAGAGTTCTTCCTTCATTTTCAGCAAAGCGTGGAAGTCACATGGCGCCAAGTCTGTACTGTATGGCAGGTGTGGCAAGGTGGTGAGCTCCAACTTCTCAGTGGCCTCCGTGATTGTTCACAAGGTGTTGTGAGGCCTAGCATTATCATGTTGCAAAAAAATGTTCTTCTTTTGCTTCCAAATTCTTCTTAATCATTGTTTCAAAGTTCCAAGTCGTGCAGTGTAGTGCTCTGAGTTGATGGTGGTCCCAGATTCAAGGAAGTCCATGTGAATAACACCATCTGTATCCCAAAAAACCATTTCAAATTTTTTTGCAGGTGAACTTTTGTGATGATATTCTATGGACTGACACTTTTGGGTTCATAATGATGCATGTATGTTTCATCAGCTCTCACCATATTGTGAAGAAATTCCTCATTTTCATACTCATAGTGTGACAAAAATTGCTATCAAATTTCAACTGTCCAAGTTTCATATCTACCATCAGCATGCAAGGAACCCATCTTGCACAAATCTTCCGATACTGAAGAACATCAATCACGTACCCATGCATTCCTGTGAAATGCCAAGCTCGACAGCAATTTCCCTTTGACTTATCTGTCAGTTGTTCTTAATCAGTTCACGAACCTTTTCCTTGTGGAACTCATTGGTTGTTGTCACAATCATCCTCTTTGTTGTTTATCACACCAATCAGCTCTTCCTGGTTCGCCATCCTTACATTTTTTGGCCCTATGACACACAGTGCTCATGTCAACACAGTCAGCACTGTCATCACCATAAACAACCTGCATTTGGTAGTGAATTTCATTTGGAGGTACTCCTTCGGCAGTCAAAAATTCCATCATGGCGTGTTGTTGCTTAAAGTTTACTGACGAGTGCTCAGTGCAGGCTTCCATTTCATGCACAAAAGCAGCGTGGTCTACTATATAAATACAGCAACTTGTCGCCAACTGAGGTGAAAGAACAGGTGCCATGGAACATGTCCCATCTTGTAGCACATCAGTGCTGTCATCTGTTGGCAAGTTATGAAGTTGGAGGCATTACTTCTCATTCACCCCTTGCATTAGACATATAAAGCAACATTTGTAGTGGTATTAATATTGGATAATAATAATTAGACTCAAGAATATGATTATCCTCAGCTTGTTTGGGCTTGCAAATTGTGCCTAGAGTATTTAATGCAAGCTAAGTGCTAAAAAGGAGGGAGAGTGGGTAGCTTCTAATTCCATCACCATTATTTTCTCCCTTGTTTCCTTTTGTTGTGTGTTTGAAAATCAGTGTCAATGATGTCTCTTAAGTGCTATGAACATGTTCTTTTGGAACTAAGGTGAAAGAGGCTGTGATTGGTGTTCAGAAGATTTTAGTACTTCAACAAACAGATGCACTTTTATTTTAGGTGGCTAGCAGTTATCTGGATAGGAAATGTTACCCAAGAATTATCCTCATTGTGAAACTGTCTGCTGAAACACTATTCCCTTAGAACTTTGTCAGAAGAGTGATGTAGTTGGTGTTTTGGTCTCTTCGTGAATGGATGAATTGAAGTTAGATGTATTTTCTATTGCAAAATATTGTACATAATTGTGTAAATGTGATGACACTAGTGAAAAGGCAGCGTAGAAATGTTTGCTAGAGCTTTTGTAAAAAAATGTAGAGGGCAGTGAGATGATATTTTTACTATTGCAATTGTAAGTAATTAAATATTCCATTATATGACTTATTTATTATTGAATGCTAAATATAAGTTCATGAATATTACCATTAATGTCTGTTTTCATCATAATTCTTTGATCCTTGAACAACACAGAAAAACTCCAACCTGGGCACAGGAATGGTTTCAGCACGTTGGTAAGCATACATTTAAATGTTGGGATAGAACTATTACTTGCCATTAGTCCTTATGCAATTTGATGTTAGGTATAATCATGTGGAGAAAATTGTTATATTCATATCATAAGGACTCAAAAAATTTCTGAAAGATTAAAAAAAAAGGAACACAGGTGCTGCATCTATTAATTGGAAAAGACATGGATGATTTGTTGTCATTGAATATAAAATAGGTAAAACTGTCCAAATTCTGCAGTTACCAGAGAACAGGCCAGAATGTGTGTGGAAGATCTGAAGTGAGAGTGTGAAAGTTTGTTAGTTATGGAAATAGAGACTACACAAGGGTGACCAGGCTTCCCCTTGTTAATAGGATTGTCTCTTCTTTAACTGTTATATTTTTCTGACAAGCATAAGACATGATAAATGTACTATTCCCATTATTAGTACTGGTATGCATACTTGTATAATTTTTATCAGTAATTTAGAAGTTTAGAATAAATAGGCTATCTTAGATATGGCTTTGTAGTGTATGTGGCCAGTTTCACTCCATAGCCACGTTACCCCGTGGAAAACATGTTAAAGGACATAGCGTGTGGCCTAATTAGAGAATTAAAAATTGTGAACGCTGAAGTGTTGCAAAAAAATAAAGAACAGTGGCACTAAACTACTACACATTGGTGCGCTTTCCCGTTCCAATACAGTACCACATTTACAAAAGAGAGCAATCTGAACTCGGCAGGATAACTTTTTTGTTTTGTTATGGATTATGTGAACTCGGACTTTAAATTCCCGCTCTGTATCATGCGACTCTGGTGATGAGTAGTGTAGTGTATGGGAAAGCAGCAGGCGTAAAAACCACCCGGATGCAAGTTTAAATGGCCTCCTCAAAACAATGGCTTGTGGCGCCCAGAGCGGAACCTGTATGCGTTACTCGTAGCCGGCGCTCAACGGGTGTATTTGGTACCCAATAGCAGCGAAAGGCATGTTGGCGGGAAGCCCTATCACGTGAAGGGAGGTGCGTATGATATTTGAACGCTAACAGACTTTGTTCGGCGTGCGTGTTGGTTTTGGTGGAGGGGGTTATACACGTCTGAAATTTCTGGGCGGTGCTCGTGTAAGACAAGGTAAGGCAATTTTTTCGTTATTGCAAATGTGTGAAAGTTGTCTTTACCAGTAATAATAAGAATGTTTCGGTATTGATGAAATGTAGTGTGGTTAACATGATTGAAAGAGCAAGTGTGTGAACGTAATTGTAGGGCAGTAGTGATCATTTCGTTTAGTGATGTGTATGATTACTATATTGTTGCCTAATATCGCCGTTTGAAGTAAGGACTGGTATGCCAGAGCGTGTTAAAAACCAGTGGGAATGACGATTTGAAATACTTTAGGTTTTGTACGAATTCTCAGCGGTAAGCACCGTACGTATCATTGGTTATTAATGTTCACGCAATGACAGAATATGTTATTGTTCATAAAACATTCCCTTGTGCAATGAAGATGTATCACATAAGAGAAACTTGTATCAGCTGTGTATGTTGCACACGGTGTACATTAATTTTCATACCGTGTATTTTGAAGACACGTTGTAACTTCCAAATTCACTTGTCTCCAAGGTTTTTTCAACCCTCTTATATTGAAGTCAGAAGAAATTATCAATAGTTGACCAGTAGTGTGCACTTTGGATAATTTGTGTCACCAATGGAGTTCACCTTGCATTGAAAATATAACATAGGACATTAACCATATGAATGAGAGCTTCATTTCTGTATTTTCTGGTTTCATTATTACACAGAGCCCAGCTGTGGGCAAAAGGACAGGGCATGCCCTGCAGTGCAATGTATCTTGTGTGTGATATTACAATAAACAGTGAGCGAATTACTGTTACTGCTAAATGGGATGACTTATTGAAACTCTATGAAATTGACAGACAGAATGTGCTTTATCACCTGCTGCCCAATGTGACACACAGACACCTGAACCCTGGTTCACAGAGTATAATGAAAGTGGGCATGGCTGCACAAGCTATGAGTAGCTATCAGCATTCCAGTCACAGTAGGTAAGGACAGTTGTGCTGTGAAGTTGAATCACACATAAGATTATCAGCAATGGTGTTATGTGTTTCAGTGGCTTGTTTTGTGTTTTCTTTTGTATCATACTTGATTGTGAAGGGAAGTTGTATAATCCTAACATTAATTGCAGGTAAACGGGAAAGCAGACATCTGTCAACAGTTATGTTTGTCAAGGACATTGGCAGCTGCAGTGATGTCACATGCTATCCTGACCTAGTGGTTTTGATTGCTGACTTAGTGGTACAAGTAAACACTTGGAACACTGGAGATATGCTGCGGATAAGGTAAAAAGTTGGACCCTCCTGAGCAATGAATGCAGAAACTATGCCAAGATGACATGAATGGCATTCGTGCACTCTGGGATTGTGTCAAGAAATAATGATATTACAGTGAAATAATTCAGATTCATTTTGTGTTCTCATCTGACTTGTTCTATTGGCTTATTCAGGCAGTCACGATTCCTGCCACAAAAGATGCAGTTATCCCACAGCAACAAAATTCACGGGACAATAAAATACATGAAATACAACAGTCCTGGAAGAGAGGGCACAAAATATTATGGCACATTTTGGGGTAGCTGCAGCTCGCGTACCACAGCCTGGCACTTGTAGCTCCATGTCAGCTACAGGAGATGATCATGTAGTCAGACTACAGATCAGTTCTCCCCGTAATATAGAAACGGCAGTTAAGTGTTGAAACACTGTGTGAACATTCACGTGTGGATGGGTGTAGGATTTGACAGTGAGCTACGGAAGTTGGAGAGTGTTATGCCGCCAGAGACACAGTTCAACTGGGGACCTGGCTGGACTATATCAGTGCTGGTAAACACCCTCAAACCTCATAGTAGATGGATGCAGAATGTATGCAGGGGACCTGTTTTGCTGATTTCGGTAGGAAATTTTCAGGCGCAATGTAATTTTGTGCTGAAGTGAGGGATTGGAGGGCAAGGAGATACCAGTAGATGTTGTGGAACATTCACAGCAACATCTAGATAACAGAATTTATTGAACATGATGACCCCTGAGTATCCTGGGCATTAGCAGCAATACTTAGGTAATTTAGAAAAAAGGATTTAACCTCTGAGTACCCTGGGTATTAGCAGCAATACTCAGGGCAAGTGGACACAGAGAGGAACCTTGGAGTATTCTAGGGCATTAGCAGCAATACTCTGAGGTAGACTGTCACACATTCTGCAGTACTCTCCATCCGCGTCTGGCATGGTTTTGTACGCAGCCCTGGTTCTGTGGTAGCAAAGAAAACTTGTCGCTTTCCTACCTTTTGGTGAGGGCTGCACGTGCAAGTCAGTTCCAGTAGCCAGCAACTCCGCAGGCAGTCACACATGTTGTTCTTGAAAGTACACCGCAAAATGTCTGTCACTAGTCAAATTTTCCACTTTGACTTAACACTGTTAACTCGCACTTTTCATTTTCACTTCACTTTCACTTTACTTTCACTTATCAGATCTCACATGGTATCATTGCAGGCAACCTTTATCTTCTTTGTCACAATTGTTGAACTTCCACTGTCTTTTTGTCCCTTCCTCCTCTTCCTGTTGTCCCTATAAGACGTACACATACAGTATTAAGGGTGAACTGCAATACCATTGAGATAAGTGTGTCAGACTGCATTGAGTACATAGATGTCGTTGCTTTGTTTGGCTACTCTTTCATGTGTCCTATTCACAATAATTCACATGACGGAGCAGGGCCTGTGTGTGTAGGTTGTGGGTTGCTGAACTGTTTGCAAGACAAATTGATGAACATATAAGCACCAGTTACTTCAGAGGTACACATGTTGGGAAACTTACTGTGTGTGTGATTGCACGTGCGTTTGATGTGTGGCTGAACTTCTCCTGCAGCTGGAACCTAAAGGAAAGCACACGTCAGTACAAGTACATGTCACAAGAAACCGCTTTCAGACACGAAAACCCACTGTCTTTCTCACACTTCACACCGTCTTCACTTGATGTTCTGAACAGTCACTACACCATTCCAGCCTTCCATACTTTAACGTAATGCATAGCATTTATTGGAGATAAAATCACAACACACATGAATTTACACAGATTCCCAGTAATTTAAGTTCACATTTCATTGAGTCATGCGTTGGGCTCTTGTTCCTCCCCCTTGCCTTTGTTCTTCTTGGTTCTTCTTCATCTTCTTCTTCTTCACTCTTCTCCTTATCCTCTTCTTCTTCCTCTGCATTCTCTGCAGTTTGCTTCACTGCCCTCTTCCACTAACATGAAGACTTCATTACTTACACAAGAAAAGCCAATGCACACGTGAATTCTACACCAATTTTATGAAAGTGTCACCTTTATCGCAGCCTCTCTTGTGAACAGATGATTGTATTTATTGGTTCCATTGTTACACTACAATTTGCTGAAAGAGATTGTGTCCTTTTTACACGCGTAGGCGAATGGTTGTTGAAACACTGAGTCCTTCCGAAACTAAACTAGTTGCAATATGATTCTTCACTTGGTAGTGGGTTGTGTGTTGTAAATGACAGCTTACTGGAACCACTTACTGATGGCTTGTTGTAAAGTGTTAGAAAGCAGTGTAGTTGGTTACTGTAGGACAGGTAGTGGTGCTGGGCACTATTCAGTTTGTAAGAACGTGTCTACAGCAAGAAAATAAAGTGACTGCAGGCTACATTACATCCTGCACTACGAGGTTGTGTGCTCTGTGAATTATTGAAGCAGGGATGGGTATAATGGAGATACAGATTGCTCCTGCAGTGGAAGCAAAACAAATTTGGTCCGTGAACTGTGCATTGGATTTTTTTTGAGAAGCGAGCAGAATAAATGTACTGAACAGTGCGGAGTGACAATAAAGATCACTGGTGTAGAGAAGACACTAGGGGTTGGAGTCACAGTGATATAACTGCAGCCATATATTAAGCCTGTGCTGTGTTCCGGTGGCTGCAGAATTCTCGTCTTAAGTTCGAAATATATGCCAAACACATGAGTGGGTTGAAATTGTGTTGAATGAGGTAGCAAAATGGAATACTTTGGAATATTTCTGAGATGGGTTACTGGTTGACACGAATGGAATGCATCTATATTTGATGGTGATACCTCTAGCCATGTGGTCAGGTCTGAGTTTATTGAAGCATATTCAGAAAGTGCAGTCACTGAATTTGTTCCATTTGGGGGCAGGCATGGATAACCCATGTTGCATGATGTTCAGTGAGCCAAGTCTATCTGTTAGTGGTACAGACTCAATGAAATTTCTGATGTTTGACACTACCTACTTGTAATCATACCAGCCACCACTTAACTACGTCATGCACCAAACAAAAAAGCAGCAGAGAGTTACAACAGCACTACTTATCATCAAATGAGAAGCATCAACACTACTGTCAAATCTACTGTGTTTTCTGCATGATAAGAGTCTCCCAGTCTGCATACACTTTTGACCAGAAATTTCATTGAGTATATAGTTCTCATAGTAGGACAACAACTAGGAATTAGCATGTGGAGATTTACATCTCATCCCACATTACCTGACATCATGACCTGGACATCTCTCCATGGACCTCCAGGACTATACTGGCATAGATACACTGATCCATCTTTAGTGACGTAGTAGATTTCCCATTGGTAAATTACATGAGAGCTAACATAAGGTGGGCTGACTGAAGAGTTGTATACATAAAACATCCCTCTGTCATGAGGTGCACAGTAGTAAAGGAGGGTGTTTGGGAGTAGATTGCAGTAAACTGCATTCTCACCTGTGTACATTCCGTAGAAGTGAAAGTGGGGAGAAAGCACTGTGTATGTCAGCTTAGAACTGCATGATGTACAGTTCTACAGTACTTTAATTTATTGAAGTGTGAGTTAGTTAGATGAAATGATGGCTATCTAAGGAACTGTGAAAGTTGACACTGAATTCCAAATCTCACTGTAAATGTTTATGTGTGCATTATGATGTGGTAGTGAGGCAGAGTTTTGGAACTGGGCTGCAATAAGGATGGTGGTGGTCGTGGTGGAATTCATGTCAGGAAGGTGATGGAAAGCTATGTAATCCTTTAGCACATCATTGACCCAGGCGCACTACATGATGCGATGGATACATGTTGAAACCGAGTGGTGTGGTAAATACGTAGGAATGAGATTACACATATGGACAGAGGCATGGTGGAAAGAAATTACATGCCAATGCTTTATGCTGGTACTGTACCATTCAACTAGGATGGTTGTGTGCTGGTGGATATGGAACATACATGTATAGAGGGAATATTTCTATATCAGTAGATAAGATGCCATCAGAGAAGTGTAGGGCATCCACACAGTTACTGTGTAGTTGTGTATTATTCTTGTGTGTGTTTGTGTGGTTCATTTATCTGTTGTTTTGTTTCACATAACCACTACACAGCACTACGCCAAAACCATCATAGAATTGTTTGTTTGTTTTATGATGTTGCACACACACATTTCACTGTTTGTATCCACACCAGAACACTGTGGTGGCAGGTGGACTGAAAACAGTTTTGCACTGTGATGCCCATTTTGAAGAAGTAAACGAAGAGTTGGACTTGTTTGCAATAATTTGGCCATATGGAGTAGCAGTTGTCTCTTGTACTTGTGTTATGGTCGCTTCATGATTCAAGTGTAGCTGTTTAAGGTGGTTGCTGTGGGCCCTTCTTGAATGTGCTGTGGTTGTTGCCTCCAGTTTGTAGTGCAACAGAAGGGCTGTGTGTAGTTTTTTGATGTTCACACCCTTTGACATAAGTCGCATTAGAATGGTTTTTGGTGAAAGATAAACGAATGTTGCCGCTCAATTTCATTTGATATATGCGTGGCTTTTATTGTTTGTGAGAATTCTGTTAACTTGTTCCACGTGGAATGCTCATTGGTCTGGTTTTTCCAATTTTCTGTGACATGTTTGCCTGGGTAAGAACTGGCAGTCAGATATAATGGCATTTAATGGAATGTAAGCAAACAAGGAAGCACTGTTGAACAACATGTTATTCTTCATTTTAAGGTATTAGAGTTTATTCACATTCATGCCATTTAATTTCCAGGAGGCAGTTTGTTCGCTGAAATGAAGCCTTCTTCATCCTCTTCGTCTGGATTTGGCCAATGAAGGATGCCTGTTCGTGTGGAACTTCTGTAAGAAGGTAAATGGAAGTTTGGTTTGCCAAATTGAGGGAAGTACCCATTCACACTTCACAGTACATTTTTGTGGAAAGGGTCTTTGAACTGTATTGTTGATTTGGCACGAACATATGCATCGTTCATTGTTACACCCCCTCGCCACGTTGAGGCACCAGGACATGAGGGGGGGCTATGAAATCCTGGCTTGTGTTTATTAGGACTTCATATCCGAAATAAAGGGCACAAGGTGGAACCCTTTCCCAGAGCTAATACTGCTGTAACAGGCATTAACTGAAAGTCCACTTACTGCCTGTAACGTGTGACAGTGAGATTGAATCACAGTCTGTGCGTGTTAAGAGACAGTAAGAGTGTGGTTAGGAACGCCAGTCCAAATCTCTCTATTTCACCACATCTAGCCAGACAGTTTGGCACTACCTACTTGTAATCATACCAGCCACCACTTAACTACATCATGCACCAAACAAAAAAGCAGCAGAGACTTACAACAGCACTACATATCATCAAATGAGAAGCATCAACACTGCTCTCAAATGTACTGTGGGTTCTACATGATAAGAGTCTCCCAGTCTGCATACACTTTTGACCAGAAATTTCATTGAGAATATAGTTTTTGTATTAGGGTAACACCTAGGAATTAGTATGTAGAAATTTTCATCTCATTGTCCAATACCTGACAGCATGACCTTGGCATCTGTCCTTGGGCATTCAGATCTACACTGGTACAGACACGCTTATCGATCTCTAGTGACATAGTGGGGTTCCCATTTATACATGTCTTGAGGGTCAACATAAGGTGGACTGACTTTAGAGCTGTAAACATAAAAGACCACTCGTTCTTTTAGTGCACGATATTAAAGAAAGGTGATTTGAAGTAAAATGGAAAAAACTGTGTTCATGTCTGTGAACATACTGTACGGGTGAAATTGGGCAGAAAGCACTGTATATGTCAGCTTAGAACTGCATGATGTACAGTTCTACAGTACTTTAATATGAGGTGGGATGTTGAAGTGTGGGGAGTTAGATGAAAGGATGTCAGTGTCAGGAACTGTGAAAAAGGAAACTGAATTCAGTATCTCATTGTAAATGTTTTAAGTGTGCAGTATGATTTGGTAGTGAAGTAGAAATTTGTAACTAGTGTTCTGTTGGTTTGTTCAGGCAGTCATGATTCCTTCCACACAAGGTGCAGTTTTCCCACAGCAAAAAAAATTCGCATCAGAATAAAGTGAGTGAAATACAACACTCCTGGAAGAGAGGACATAAAATATTTTGGCATTTTGGGATATCTGCAAGTTGCATACCACACTCTGGCACTTGTAGCTCCGTGCCAGGTACAGGAGATGATCACGTAGTCAGACTACAGATCATTTTCCTGGTGAAGCAGGAGTTGTCACCAAGTTATGTATTTATTACTGTTTTGAAATGAGAAGTTTATTACTATTTAAAATTCCTTTCAACTGAGGACCCTTACTACCATGTTTAAGGGTGTCTGAACATCATGATGTGATATGATAAAAGTTATGCAGACGATCAGTAGTGAGATTTTTACTCACAGCTGTTGGTTTTGTAAAATATGTGCACAAATTTACTATCTCCATTAACAGAGTTTCCAACGTAGATCAGTGTAATTATAAAAAATCTACAGAGTCCCTACAGAGACAGTCACATTTCTTGTTACCAGTTACACCCAGAATTTTCACTGGTGTTGCAAACCTAGAAGCTATATGTAATTTATGTTTTGTTTTGAAAATCATGTTTTTATCTAATTTACATTTGATTTTGAAAATCATGTTATTTAAATGATGTTGTATCACTGTAACATAACATTGAAACAGCAGCTGTGTACATACAAATATGTTCTATGTATCACTCATGTAATTTAAGTCGTAAGTTCTGTCTTCATTTCACTAATTCATGTAAGACATCCTAAGATTTTTTATGTTATTTTTCAAAATTCAAATGTACTAGCCATCGGCTGACTTCAGTCTTATTTGGCGTAAGGTTAAATCACATAGAACGCATCATATCTTCATGTCTATAAATTCTGAGTTTTTAAACTTTTGATTTGTTTGGTGGGGGGGGCAGCATCTAGGCGACCCATTTCCACCCCTTTGGTGTGTCCATGCTTGTCATGGCCTCAGCTCATATTTAGTCTACATAAAGGCGACCATTTTCACCTACAGTACAACCAACACTAATCACACCAACACACCAAACCTCATTGTCATAACATATATCAGAATACAGCACTGTTTCTGACCGCTGTCACTGCTGCCGCCACCTCCACCACCACCACCACCACCACCACCTCCACCACCACCACCACCTCCACCACCACAATATGAACAACACAACATAAACATAATGAGCCCCATACATTTCATACCAGAAATCTCATTAAGTGGGAAGAAGAGGAGAAGAAATTTTGAACACTTTGATTTAGGTGGCCTTCCGTGCAGAAACTTTTATTTCAAAGGTGGTAGCTGATGCAAGGCTAGACGGACGACTGAGGCAAGCCAAGTGATCACCTGGGATGGCACGTGTTTCGTCTTTTCTTTGTTCTGTATCTCCTGTATTATTCATATTGTGCCCATTAATGGCAGGTATATGAGTGTGTCATGCAGTAACATGAAACTGTTTTTAAGATTTATTGTGACTGCGGTGATAGTCACAGTGTCTAGGAGTCTCATGTTTTCACTCGTGAAGTTCCAGTGAACTTCGCAGTTAACATATGCAGAATTTCTTGCAGCTTGGTGAGGCATCTCAGCTTGCACTGATAGGTTATGAAGTGCATCTTTGTTTAGAACTTAATAAGAAATATGATGTTTGAGAATGAACTAAGAACTACTAAAAGTGCTGAAGGAAGTGGCAAATGTTTATTTTAAACTATCTACCTGCAGGAACCAAGAAAACTCACTTCCCCTACCTCCTGTGAAGACTGCCAGCCATCTGTGTTGTATGAAGCTGGCAGGATAACCACCACACCACGCTGGAATGTAAAACAGGTACAGGAGTAGCCATAACACAGTGATGCAAGGGCTTTTGTTGAATGTGTGTGAGTTGGTAATTGCACCTATGGCACTGAATTCATAAAAAAATGCATGTGTGTGATTACCATGTCTATATTTCTAACCATAATGTTATATCAAGTATATATTTATTATTTTATGTGTGTGAGCTGGGATGGCTAATTTGTTGTAGTAAATAGGCTACAGGCTGCATGATGGACAAATCAGAAGTGAATTTCTGGCAGCAGCAGAGAATTCTGGGCATTCTTTATCAAGTAAAAAAGCAGATACACTTATGTGGAGACGATCCATCTGTCTGTCCGTGACCTAGTGTCAATGGCTAAACTGTGTGATGGATTTTCATCAAATTCGCTATAGGAATCCTTTGCAAAAGGTTGTCGAGCAAGTGTGAGTTTCTTGAAAATCAGCTTGGTGGTGGTATACTTTACATAAGAGCATAAATGAACTTCTACTTGGACTTTCCACATTTCTTCACTGATTTTGGTGAAATTTAGAATATAAGGTATCCACATAGTGCGGTTTATTAACTTCGACTTCATCAAAATGGGCGCAGGGAAAACCATGCTTTACTTAATGGCGTACATGAAATATTGCTGTTTTCTAGTTTCATTAGATTTGGCTAAGATTCAGAACAGGAGATGTCCAGAACACTTACTTGGGTTATTTTGAGTTTTGTGAGAATTGATGCAATGGAAACCATACTTTCCTAAGTGCATAAATCAATTTCTACCTGTAATTTCCACTTTTATGATCCAGCTTTGATTAAATTTAGTATAAGATATATGCATGAAATGCAGTTGAACATTATTGAGTTTTTTGAAAATTGGCGCAGGGTGACAATACTTTTCTTTTGGGAGTAAAGGATTACATTTAGGCTCCACATGTACCCGGAAACTGTATGGGATTTTGAAAGTTAAGGAAGCCTTGGTAAGGTCTGTGTACACAGTTTGCAGTTTTATTCTCCAGGTAATCGAACTGGCTTTGGGGGTCACCCAGCCATGTAGCTATTGAGTACAAGGTCTCTTTCCCATAAGTAGGGTGGAGGGGTTTTGAAGCCAACCACCCACCTCAGTCCAGCAGTGAGGTTAAAGCTGCACAGAGCTATACTTCTCTCCATCATGCCTTTCCAAACATGGTGCTTAAAGAATGGGCCAATTTTATTTACATTTGTAAGTTTGCCTAAGATGTAATAGGTGTCCAACTTAGAGAGCATAATTCACCAACCAAGTTAGAAACTTCTGTTTGTCGACCTATTAACCTACAGGTTTTATTGCTATTCACTGTTAGTGTCTTAAACAAACAAAATATTCCAATTTGAATGCATATGATTTGCTACACCTGTCATTTTAACATGTTAATAACTTTACCTGCACACATTGCATTTAGAGGGTAAAATTTTTGCTGTGTATAATTAAGTACCATGTCATGAAGATGTCTGGTGAGTGGAAGTATAGCTCCACATATTCATAACGTGGGTACTAGGTGGAGGTAAGGGGATAATGCAATGCCCTGGCCACCTTGCCATCAGGAAAAATGCCCATGTTACCCCATTAGTAGTAGGAGGCTGGGGGCATCCGTCAGGAGGTCTGGACACGAGTCACTGTATTGACTGAGCTATCCCGGTTCCTAGGAACACTGAATTTATTGGTTTTTTGGTATGTACCGAAGTGGTTTACAGCAGGCTTATATTCAAGCACATATTCCAACGTATGAACCCCTCATATTGGACTCAAACACTTGTCAGTTATTATTACCTGTGCAAAACACATTCATGTGTTATAATTCTGTATTTTGTAGATTTTTATGTGAATGCTTTGATACTGCTAAGGTGGCAGACTTACCGGTTCACACTACAGACATCCACAAATGCGGTCAAACATGGCAGTAAAAATTGTTACAACCACTTATAATATTTCAGTAATTTATGGTATATTCTGGGTCGTTACCTGCGAAATTTCTATGTTAGTAGGTTCTAGATGCAAGGAGCACGCGTTTTGACATGTTTAACCTTTTAAAGCCTAGCAGTAACTTTACATACGACCAGGTTTAACATTAAAAAATTGTACGTGGTGCCCACATTGCGTGTATGTGTTTTGTATGGATCTCAGAACAAACAGCAACTTTTGTCTTAATAAAACATTAAGAGATTGGTTTTTATAACCGAAGTGGAGAGTGTTTACAGCGCGGTACGCACTGAGTCCTTATATAAAACAGATACGCTTCGTCTTTAAAGGGCTAATTAATACAGATGAGTGAGTGTGTGACAAAAAGTAAGGTAAATTGAAGAAGGCGCCAAAAAGTAATACTTGGGTCTCCTACCTGCAGTTGTGGGTACATACCATTCTCAGCAGAATACTGTTATATATTAACTCAGTTTCATGCCTTCGTTTTCTAAATATGAAACCTTATTTCAAAACGGTTATCAGGACGAAATAAACAGCCTAAAATACGTTGAAAATACAGATGAGATCACTGATAACTTTTGGCGCCATGGACATTCGAACTGCTCATCTGGCTAGAGACTGCTACTCGGTTTGCAAAGCATCATGATCGGTTGCTCCTCTCCCGTTCCACTGCTGTTACGTGTGGTGATGAAGAGGAATGGCGTGGGTAATGGTTGAAGGAAATGACAGAATATGCACGTTGTGCAAGCGTGTGATAGAGAGATCATTGCTGTAACTGTATTCGGTGCATGCAGAATCGAATGAAATTAGGAATTAGTTTATGAATCTTAACATAATAGTTGGGTGGCGGTCCTGATGGCCTGTCTGAAGGTACTGTGGCTGTATTTGGCTATAAAGACCTAATGGAAGTGTGAACACCTGTTAACCAGTCTGAGATATGAACTGAGTAGGCCAACTTCGCGAATGATCTGTAAGTCTCAAAGCGTTACGACTACACTAACCCGCACAGCAAGTGCTTGTATTTTACAGAATATGATAAAGGGTCGGTATTGTCTAAATGGCGTCGCGTTTGTAGTCTGCAGTTAGGAAGTACTATCGGACGGTGTGATTTGGTTCATACTGGTTATATGTTTGTGATGTCCGAAAGGTAAAGAAAGCACGTCCGGCGGAAGGAGTGCCCAACTTTTTGAAGACCCTCGTATTCAGCAGCATGAAAGAGCATGTCCATTAAAGACTGCACTTTGATGGACTTCAATAAGGCTATTCAAAATAGGAATATAAAAGCTGTTTTTTACATTATTTCACAACGCCGCCTCAGCTGCAAAGGTTATGAGTGTCAGATAAGTAGACCTTTGTGCTTTGAATATGGAAATGTGAGGGAGGGGACCTTATCTGATTTAGGCGCAAAGCCGCATAGAATGTTTGAAGGATGCCGGTAATCAAATTAAGGAGGACGATGCATGTGGGACATGTAGCACGCATGGGACAGAACAGATTATGCATTGAAATTTTTGGTGGAAAAACGTGAAGGAAAGTGGTCACTTGCACGACCATAGGCATAGATGAGATATTTTACTGTATCTCTAATTAGATGGGGATTAGGGGGTTGCATTACTCTGAGAATTTGGAACGGGGCAGGCTATTGTCTCTCGTGAACGTGGTGACATATCTTCGTATTCTGTAATAGACTTGGAATTTGTTGATTAGCTAAGCGACCATTAACATGAATTCTGATTTGTGAAGTTTATTTCTTTGTTAAATACAGCCTACTCAGGCTACAGAAAGGAATCCCATGCATTGGCCCCTCTCCGCGTTTCTCTCGAGGTGCTACGCGTCCTCTTCCCCGTATTCGCTTCTAGTCGTCTAACCACGTAAGAATAAATGCTGGCGTAAGCGTTTTAGTCTGGTTGACACGGAAGCGGGTACGAGAGGGAAATGTATGGAACACGACAGCAGGCAGAGCGTGTGAAACCTGGGCCATATGAAGCTGCAGAAGAAACACAAACTTGCAGAATACAAAGTTCCACGTCTTGCTAACCTGGATAGTGAGATGTGTAGAGGCACGTTCCGGCCAGTGTACCGTGAAGGAAGATGTTACCGGAGCCGGGATAGCGCATTCGGTGTAGTGGCTACGGGTTGGACGCTCTGGGGTTTGAGGCCTGGCAGGTGAAGGAGATTTTCATCTCCTCCGAAACGTCCAGACCGGCCGTGGGGCTCACCCAGCCTCCTGTTGAGTGGGTACCGGCGTTCTTTCCTGGGGATAAAGCGGCCGAGGCGTGAAGTTCACCACTCACTTCTATTACCGCGGAGGTGAAGAGTGAGTGGAGCCGTACGAGTGTGCCCCCCATATTCCTTTACTGCGCGGACAGGGAAAGATAGAGCGGATTATTAACCATTTGAGGCGTTGTGGTTAGTATGTGCACCGCCAGGTTTAATGACCCCACTTTCTGTCCACACACTGCATTTATGTTTCTTTTGTCTCCCTACGTATAATTATTTGATTTGGTTTCATAACCGAGGCGGAGAGTGTTCACTGCGCGGTACGAGCTGATTATTTTAAATATGATTCAGGTTAATGTTGAACAAAAAGCAGTACATGCCGTTAATCGCCGGCCTCTCATCTCGGAAGCCCGGATTCAATCCCTGGTCACTCCATGTGAGATTTGTGATGGACAGAGTGGCACTAGTATAGGTTTTACTCCGAGTACTTCAGTTTCGTCCTGTCAGTATCATTCGACCAATGCTCCATACTCATCTTTGTCTACAGTTTGCTCGTACCGATGGGACAAATGGCCGAAGCCTGGGAACCTTACAGAAGGAAGTGCGCTTTCGGAAATCGGGGAGCATTAGATAGAAAAGTATTTTCACTTTATTAGTCGTTAAAGGGTTAAGTATGTCGATAGGAACAAAATATGCGTGTCTCGCGGAACACAGTGTGCGAGCCCTTCGCTTACGTTAGGAACAGACGACAGCACTGCACCGTTTTGTAAGCAGTTGGTGTATGAGACATCGCAGGGGTGAGACTGCAATCACAGGACGAGTGGCCGGGTGTTCCTATATTTAGGAGCCAATCAGAGGACAAGCGACAACACGAGGTTGCAAGCTTAGCTAGATTACGGGTGGTGAGACAGAAGTTTACAGACACGTGTGACATGGCGTGGTTGCTGGACTCAGCGTTGACGATCGCAACAGGCGAACTTGTAGTGGGACCAGGTGTTCTTCATATAACGTTGCACAAAACGGTGTCGAAAGGAGTAAGTGTTACATACTTAAATACGCCGTATGTATGTGTATTATACATACATATATGACTTTAAAAATTGTAGCACTCGGTAGTCCTCGTAGCCAACTAATTTCCACTCATTAACCTTTTAAAGCCTAGCGGTAACTTTACGCACCACCAGGTTTAACATTAAAAAATTCTACGTGGTGCCCACATTGCGTTTATGTGTTTTGTACGGATCTCAGAACAAACGGCAACTTTTGCCTTATAAAACATTAAGAGATTGGTTTTTGTAACCGGAGTGGAGAGTGTTTACAGCTCGGTACGCACTGAGTCCTTATATAAAACAGATACGCTTCGTCTTTAAAGGGTTAACTGACCTACAACGAGCCACTGACTTCACGGATCATTCCTCGAAATGCCAGCAGTCGCTCAGCTGATAAAATTCCCAGCCTCCTGTTGAACCCGAAGGTCCAGTTTGATGTTCACTGCACCATACCAGTGGACCTTACCCTGAGTCAGAGGAATCAAATCCATATCCGCACGGCCCATTTCTTTAACATGCATTTTAATATTGTCCTCACCTCTACACCTAGCTCATTCAGTGGGGTGTCTTCCAGGTTTTTCAGCTACAGTGTTTACAGGTTGATCGATTTCTCACCGCTTGCATACCCTGTGTCCCTTCATTTGATCATAATATTTGGTGAAACTAACATGTTGTGAACTTTCCTAGTACGATTTTTTTAATATTGTCCATACTGTGCTTGGTTCTAATTATTAAAAAAAGATCACACAGGACCGACTCCAGCATTTGTGCTTTTGTGCTGGAGTCGGTCCTGTGTATAATTCTTTTTATAGTTTTTCCTAGTATGGTTTTGCAGTTTTCCACTCTTCTGTGGGCACCCCAGTACTAGTCTGTATGGTAAATTCCAAATCTCAGTATATTGTTGGTCCTTCCTACTGGCTTGGTCAAAAGCAAAGATCTCACAGTAAGGCACTTTAGATTCTACGATTTTTTACTTACATTGATAACTGATTGAATTCTGGCCAGTGACTACACAAGTAATGAAAAATCATCATGAATACTAATACATAATTTATGCATGCATGACTGTGTCAGCAGGACATTTTCGCAGTAATGTGACACTTTTTAATTTTAAAGAAATCAGTAGAATTAGATTATTACATACAATATTTTGGTTGTTATCAGCCTGTCACAGAGGGGGCCTGGATTCAATCCAAGGCGCATCCCGTATAAGATTTGTGGCGCACGGAGTGGCCCAGGGGCTTCTGTTTTCCCCTGTCAATATCATTCCACAAGTGCCCCGTACCCCTGCATTCATCTTTCACCAACGCTATATAATCTTAGCAATTAACAGCATCATTAAATAAGACACTTCTGAGGGTCAACAGTAAGCCTGTTCTGATGTGTGTGTGAATATCTGCAAGATTAAGTGAATAAGAAATCTCTTTTCATAATGCTCTTCGTTATTATTTTATACTGTTTTTTTACACAGAAATGTGGTATGCAGCATTTTGAAAACATAGCGTACTGTGGATATCTTGACGAGAACATAGAACCGTCTGACGCGTTTAAACATCTGTAAATATAAATATTAAATACTGCAATTCAAAATTATAACTATAAATAAGTTATTAAGTCAGTAGTGAAATGTAGTGTTTTCACTTCCAAAAGACATGGGCCTATGGTACAAACACGTGGGCTACGGAAGGGTTACAAATTCCAGCTACGCAACGGCAAACTGGCGAATGGGACCAGTGCTAGCAGTTCCGAGCAAACAATACCAAGGACACCTTTGGTAACAATGTGACGCAATACATAACGCCCGGTAATTCGGAAAGTGATGGAATGCATCATGCAGTGCAGAAACAATAAAACTAATCACGGTGAATTCCGTATGTCATTACTTGGCCTGTTAAGGTTGCCCATGTAAAAGACAAATGGTTATGCAGCTTACATACTGCCATGTTCGAAGAGTTGAGTAGCTGACATTACCCACCTGTTGAAATTTTCTTGCTGCGCAGTAATTTTTCCGTTTCTAACGAAACCCACATTTCACAGTAATTACGCGTATTTTGGCAGTTGATTGGACCATAGTTAAGAAAGACAAATTGCGCTTTGAAATATATTTTTAAAAATATTTAACCAGACTTCTGCACCTGCCTCTGCAATGAAGCCGCAACGCCATAGAAGAGAATCGATTTTGGGTATCGAATTAGGATTTGGTCTTAAATTTAATTCCAAGTCTCCTCTCCGAGGCTATTTAATTTCTACCTCATGCTTATCCTGCCAAAAATATTTAAAGAATATCATTAGAAACAAAAAACTTTATAAGTAATTAACACTGTTCTGCAGGGACGGCAAGAAGTTCACCCCCCCCCCCTTTCCCCTCTTTCCTGTAAGTTTTTCCGCCTTCTTAAAGAAAACTTGCCGCCAAGCTTCTAAACTGAACCATCAAGCGATCTATCGAAGTTGGCTATGCTTAATTACGAAAATATCCGCACTGTAATTAATTGCGTGTATTTTGGCCGCGTAGTGGGCCTAGTTAAGAAAGACAAATTCCACTTTGAAATATATTTTTAAAAATATTTAACCAGACTTCTGCACCTACGTCTGTAATGTCGTAGAAGACAATCGAAGTTTGGGTATCGAAAGAGGATTTGGTCTTGCAATTAATTCCAAGTCTCCTTTCCGTGACTGTTTAATTTCTACGTCGTGATTACCCTGCCAAAAATATTTAAAGAATATAATTAAAAACAAAAAGCGTTATAAGTAATTAACATTTTTCTGCGGGGACGGCAAGAATTTCACCCTCCTTCCCACCCTTTCCGTAAGTTTGTTTTCCACCATTTACAAACGTTTGCCGCCAAGCATCTAAACTGAGTCATCAATCGATCTATCGAAGTTGGCTGCGGTTACTTACGAAAACATCCGGCGTATTTTTCGTGGTTATCCTCAGTTACTCCAGGCAGAAACTGGAACATAATTTCAAACTAATGTAAGACTGCTCCCTTCAACACCCTTTGCAATTCCTTATTCATGAAATGTCCTACCACGGTCTTTTTATTATTTAATTATATGCCAATCCACCAACACAGATGAACAACAGGGCTGGTTCAAGATATCACAATTTGTCATCATTTGGGAGCCCCAAAAATTCTGGTTATGTTTCACATTTTTATAGTTTTCATCCATGTCTTGTGGTGTATTGGCAATTTCTGTTCATGGCTATGCATAGGTAGTGTCCCCAGACTTATTCTTGCATTGGACACAGAAATGTCTTAAACTGGCTCTGAAGTGTGGAATGTGGCTGGTGGTATAGACAGATACTTGGAGGGTAAGCATTATGTTGAACTGCAGCCAAGGATTAGTCTGTGTGCTGTTGTGGGAAGAAATATGGAGATTTAAGATGTGAAGTTTCCACAGCAGGTGTCTTCTGAATTACAGTACCTTGCAGTCTAGCATGCTGGCACTCTTTAGACACAGTGCAACCATAGGTGTGCTGAATGTGCATGGAAACATCTGGCTGTTTCAAAATTTGATGCTTGTTTCTCATTTTTAGGCAGAGTTTAGTTGTTCATGTTAAAGCAAGGTTCAGTTTTAGTTAACATTGGTTTAGTGAATGAAAATAGTGTTCTTTATGATTGAATAAGCAATAAATACTTTCCTTTAAGAATGCACACATGTGACTGCAACCATCACTTCAACTATCCTGGCAGATACAAAAACAGCATTTTAAGAGTCCTTTTGCATGCATCATGACCAAACTTCAGGCCTAGTCATTATGCTACATCACAACCTCTAAAATGATGAACCAGTGCGTGGCAATTAGGGTAGCGAGGGTGTAAGTAATATGTGACTGTGGACAGTGAAATGATGCACCTTGATGGCTAAAGTTGTTCTGATTTGTGGCCATGTGTGAAAGTAATGACGGTTGTATGTTATGGTTACACATATACCTCTACAGTGTAATATTTGTTGTCTGGCTCAGTCATGGACCCTACAGCACTAAGACTTCTGAATTGTTGCATTGGTATTTGATTATTGAGGCAGCCAACATATAGGCTGGACATAACTATGTCAGATTCCTAAAATATGGTGGCTAAAACTTTTAATTTCCAGTGCCATCATGAAGGAAATTATATTCAAAATTTTATAGTAATGTATACTCCATAGTACTGATAATATGTGAATGAAAAATTGCAGCTTGAAGTTAATTGCTGGTGCTGGTTGTGTGGGGTGTGCTAAATATGCAAGAGTATGTGGAAAAGAAGGAAATATTGGTGTAGTCACTAGGGAAAATCAGATTTGCAAGTGGGTTTTCTTATTGGATTTGATTACGTATTTCTACACTGGTGTGTTTCTGGTTCCTTGGTTACATATGTATGGTGACTGAAATGTTGGCTGTAGCCCTGAACTGTGATAGACAATATAAAAATTATTGTTTTAATAGTGATGTTTGAGTTAGTCACATTTTAATAAATTGACTTGTAATGTGAGATTATTGTTGGCATGGGGTAGCTCTCACAAAATGGTTGTAAGTGTGGAAGGACTGAGGACAGATAATCCAGGGTGGGGTTCGACTTAAATACCAGAAAGTAATTGGTTTATTTTGTGTAAGCTGAAGTGATGAGAAGTTTTATGAATTGCTTATCCAGAGTTTGATTATGGAATATTTTGTTCTCAAAGGTTGATGCTGAAGTCATAGCTAGCCAGAGAGTTTGCTGCGGGACATGAAGGGAATGGAGACCTTTTGCTGAAGTCATGACACTTCTTATTGTGGTATGCAGGATTATTGAGCCTTGACACTGCATATGTAACCCTGCACTGGTCTGGGGTTTAAATTCCGCCTACTGCCTGGGATGGAGAAGTTTTAAATTTAGATTACTTCAAAATGCAACCACATCGTATGGTACACAAAGGCCAGTGTTGAATTGTTATTAATGCTTTTAGAAATACATCTCACAAGGACAGATAGCATATTGTGTACATGAATTTATATTGTAATAAGTACGTGCAAGTGCAGAGCGCCAATGCAGTGTAGATAACTGACATCTTGTAACAGTAAGGCAAGTTGATCTAGCAGTACATAGTTTTGTTTCTTTGATAAATGCAGCCTTAGAGGTTCACATTCTTTCTTCATGCGTTTACCTTCCACCTTGTTTCCCATCTGTGCGCAATGCCTGCCTAAAATAGCACATGTCAACAGTAGGGGTGTGCTGGATCTGATTCACGTACTTCCATCCATATCGGTACTTGAAAATTAGGTACAGATGGAAAACATGCCCTGAAAACAAGATTGGCCTTAGTAGATGCTATGAAGTAAGTACACAAAAGCACATATGTTGAATAATTTGTAAGTCATGTTTCAGTTCTGGTAAGTACACTAATAAAAGAATTGGTAATTGACAACTGAACATTGGAGCCAGTGGTTAAAACTTCGGCTTCTTGCCCCTGGTCAGGGTCAGAATTACACCCATACCAGAATCTAGCTAACCAGCCAGCCCCTTCCATGGTGCAGAGGTCTCCTTGAGAAGCTTATAGACACTCGGCTACTTAGTAAATTTCTGGCCCTTTTTGGAACATGCATGTTCACAAGACACTGCCATTGTTCCCTATCCCCAGCCAGATAAGTGATGTCCAGACCTTAAGTGATGTATTTTTCTGAGATATGTATCCTCCCATATAAGCCTAAGGTTGCCAAATGTTACCATACTTTCAAGATTTCCAATGAAAATTTTGTATGCATTCCTTATTTCCTGTAACAGCTTATACGTATTATAAAATACTTGTAAAGTTGCAGACTTCCAATCCGTACATCTTCCATTACGTATATTCAGCAGTTATGGTGGGGCTCATGTATTCTGGATTATGACAATGTGCAGCCTTGTACATGTTTATCAAGGTTTCAGAGGAAACTGCTGTCTGTGTGTTCAGTGTAGAAAAGCCTCTTCTAGTCTGAAAAGGTAGGCAACAATTTCCTCCATGATATTGATGTCGACCAACCAGACTACACAGTATCACAAACCAGTAGATCAGAGTATGAATGTTCCACCATGTTCATATTACTGATTCTACAGCATTCCTCTTCTGCGTCCTCACACACAGCTGCTGGCAAGTATGACTGCCAGGACTCATTGATTCCTGATAAAGATTTTACTTTCAAGCATGTGTATTAAAGTAGGCCTTAAACGTAACAAATAAAGTTTCATAATTTGGCAATCCAGTAAATAAGACTGGCCATTGAAGTTATTTTGTAAATAATGGCAACAGTGGTGAGATACAGCAACACATATGTTCCTCAGTTTTGGGACTCCAGAGACGTTCATGTTAATTGTAAGATGATGACTTTCATTGTGTCTAGCCTGTGTTTTGCATATATGAGTAATTACAGATTGTACAAACATTAAATTGTATGTGTTACATTCCCGCCCCCTCCAGGACATCCTAATTTGAGTTTATAGCTTATATGTTTTAAATGTGCAGGTCACAATTAAGGACTCAACGTCCATGTGTGTGTTCATCCTTGACAATTTAGAAATCTAGGCTGATGAGTGTAAAAGTATTTGATTTATTCATTAATATTCCCTCCCATTCTTATTTTCAGTTCCTCCGTGGATGCTGAACAGTAACTGATACCTTTTATACATACTATATAACATGTGCATTGGTGTTTTACACATGATGGCAAAATGTTGACACATGATAGTCTTGCAAATATATCCTCGGTGAAGCACATAGCATAAGAATACCAGTATAACATTTCATGAGACAGTTAAGTAGGCCCTTCTAGAGCATACTGGCATGGGGAAGTGTAATTTGTGATGTGGAGAAATATCTGGTAAGCAGAACCTTTCAGTAATTGGTGAACTGGAACCAATTCTTTGTTCCTGGGATCTAAGGCTGTGTGCATTATGTAACTCTTGTCTTCAATGCAGTCAAATTTCAGACATTGTGAAAAATCAGTGTCAGCAGGGTTATGTACTATGTAGGTAGGTATGTTTTCTCGTACAAGACACTGTGCATCTTGGTGGATGGGTATTGGTATTTCAGAGTAACCTACTGCCTTCTTCTCCAGTGTGAAAGTGGAGGCAGCACGTTACATTCAAGAACACCTTAATCTTCAGATACATTGCAGTGAGAAACTCACTATCAGGTCTGTACTGTGTGCAGTGACACTTTATAGGTAAAACTGTCCCTGCGTGCATTTGAACACAGTATCACAAAAGTATATGTGAGAGTGAAGTTACAGGTTCACACATCCATAACCTCAACACTAGATTGAGGTGAATGGTTCGTTGCATGCCTGGTTCTTTTACCCTTGCATGAAGAAGTGAGACTTTAGGCCTTTGAAAAATTATGGCACCACCATAATTAAATTATGTCAGTGTGACTGTGATGGATTCTTATCCAAATGGTGTTTAGTTATTAGCATAGTCCTGATGCATAGTCAGTTAATCCTTTGTGACCCAAAATTAACCCTTTGAAGACGAAAGGTAATCTGTTTTATATAAGGACTCAGCTCGTACCACGCTGTAAACACTCTGCACCTCGGTTATAAAAACGAATCATTGAATGGCGTAAAAGGCAAACATTGCTCTTTGATCTGAGATCCATACAAAACACATAAAGGCACTATCAGTGCAATGTAGAATTTTTCAACCTTAAATCAGGTGCTACGTAAAGTACCCGCTAGGCTTTAAAAGGTTAATCAACATATTATATAAATTCAGCACCTCCATCACAAAATCCAGTCAGTTAATGCTGTTGAGGGATGATATTTCTGTTTATTGTGAAAATGATGTGCGACATACGAGTATATTGTGCTGCAAAATGTTGAAGTTTTAGTCAATTTATTTCAACTTATTGCACTGGTAAATATCAATCTGAAGTTATTCTAACATGTTTTGGCCGATATCTGTAGCCATCAAAGGGGAATACACACAAAGGTCATGTTTCTTCACTATCCTAGGTGAAGATAAAATGTGCACTGTTTTATATTAACTTAACATGACCTTCCTGCATATTCCCTGATGAAGGGTACTTCTGTGAGTCAGAACATGTTAGAATAAATTTGATATTGATATATACTTGTGCAAAACATTGGAATGAATTATTACCTATATATTGCCACCTGCAGGTAGAATGTATAATAATAAGATGCTGACTTTTAATTTATGGTGAATGAGACTTATACTAACAAAAGATGACTAAACTTCCCTCCTAATGGGAAGTATTATCACTGTCATATTGACTGCTGTCTGGGGCAGAGTGTGCCACATAGGCATTGCCACCCTGGTGTAGGTTAAATGGATACTGGAAACAAGTTGTGTGGCGCCACAAGTGGAACGTGATTGCATTACTGGTAGGCGGCACTCAGTGGTTGTGTATGGTATACAATAGATGGTAGAGAAAGGCACATTTGCACTCGTGATGTAACATAATAAGTCATGCAACCCATAATGGTCCAATGCACAGGTGCAAAACCCTTGAAGGTATTAACTTGTAAGAGGATTCTGGTGTATTCACAATACAAGGTAAGAGGATGTTATAGTTATTGGAGAGTAATGTTTTCATTATTGATGAAATGTGATGTTGATTAGTGCATATGGAGCAGGGTGTGTAAGAAAACGGCCACTAGTAATGGTTGTGCAATGTGGTTCATTTCGTTGATTAAGGTGTATGATTGCTATTTTGTTTCATAATGTTGCCATTAGCATAAAGGTCTGCTATGCCGGAGGGTGTTACAACAGCAACACAAATTGCAGTTTGTAATTCTTCCTGTTTCCTACCAACTAGGCAGATGTCCTTAAACAGAAAGTTGCAGATCTTATTGCACCTGTAGGTTAGTATGAAAATAATGACTCTTCATTTTTACCGTCTGGTAACAGTGATGTGTGGAATGTGCTTGGAGTCTTGGTGATGAGCTTGACAAAACACACTTACGTACTTCTAAGAAATGGTATGGCAATGATTGGTTAGAGAGTAGTATGTACACTGGAAGTCTCACTTCACCAACAAGACTCTGGCATGTCTCCACACATTCAGCTACATGTTACCACTTGGAATAGATGGTCATTCATATGGCTGCATTTCATCAGTATCTGCAGGAGCACAACAGCCCGCTATGAGCCTGGGCTTCCCATAGAACCTTCTTCCATGACCATCTGTCCCTGGTGACCCTCCACCAAAGGTTAGGTTTCCCCCTTGTCTAGTTTCCTTAGAGTTTGGAATTTGTGATTGCACTAGATATTGCATTACTGTGCATTATTTGTAGGTGCCCTGCCTGTTGCAACCTTGCTGCTTTTGTCATTAATGATAATATGTGGTGACTGATAAAGCTGGTAGAGTTCTTGATTATTCCTGATTGTCTCTCTGTTGCACTGGACCATACATTTTATGTATGACTTTTCTTTCAAGTGTACACAGACGTAGTTGATGCAATTTAATTAATGTCTGTGGTTTGCTTCCATACTTCAGCACAGGTCTTAGCAAGCATTTTGTATGTCCTGACTTCCACTTCATGCATAAATAGTCTTCATTTCAAGTGTCTTTGTAATTGTAATAACATTCATTTGTGTTCTGTATTTGTCTTCTAATTTCTTCATTCATGTCATTGTTCAGCCAAGGTATACAAATCCATCAGGGATTTCTTTATGTTTTCCTTTGATGTCCCAATTATGTCTGTAATATGGCTGCATTTACTGGTAACATTCCTTACAATGTACTCTTGGCTCATGTAGCAGCTGTTACAAATACATTTTTTGAGATCATTTTAGCAGTAATTGAGTTGCACTCCCACTCTGAACTTTTAGTGGCCCGTAACTGTTTCTGTTCGTGGGGTTCCTCGAGATATGAAGAATTATTTTTGTGGTTCCTCCACGGAGGAAAGGTTGGGAAATACTGGCTCAGACCATCCATTTCTATCAGCAGTCTCTGAGAATATATTTTGAAGCTGTGCAGCAGGTTTCATGTAAATGTGTAAGGGCTGTGTGAAGAGTTATGAGCAGCATTGAATGATGCTCATTTGTGCTGTGTATAGTAGAACACAAGATGTAATGGATATCTACTGCAGCAGGCTTTGAAGTTCATCTTTATATTCTTTATATTTTGCATACCGATGTGAGAAATAACCACTAAAATATAAATTAAAAACAGTCCTCACAACTTATTAGATTTTTATCGACAAAATAGTATAGTACAAGGCTACATGTTTCGGTTGTTCAAGTGACCATCATCAGGCCTATACAAAAGAAGTGGTGCAAGAATAGTTACTGCCTTTGAGATCTCAAGAGGCGATTGTGGTATTTAAAACTGTTGTTCAAATATATGGTTCAATATCATGGTGTAAGATTCCGTATATGAAAGGATAAATCAATAAAACAGTAAAATAAATTGTAGGTTAAAACCAGTGCTTGGTGGTTTTAGAACATAGTATAACTGGTTTATACAAAAAACATTAAACACCAACAAATGCACAAAGAATTTTTTTGTCAATTATAACACACTCCTACATGTTTCGACCCTGCTGGGTCATCTTCAGGGAGAAACTTTTCGTTGTCGTTGCACTAGGTTGCACTATACAGTTGGGCGAGAATGTGCTGTTGACTGCACTGCACCGCTTGTGGAGGCCTCTATAAGCGGCGAAGTGGTAGGAATTACTGACTGTAGTAGAGGTAACATGCAAGAGATGGTGCAGCAATCAGTCAATTATACTATTTAGGGGATAAGTTGATGTGCAGTGGTAATGACACTGGAAGTGCTATCATGCAGGAAACTTTGCAGTGTGAGACAGTTCCTGTAGGCGTAACATTCCCATCCTTGAAATTGGCCACCAATTGATGCAGGTGTATGGTGATGGTGTAATGATAGCACATCATGTTGAGAGAGGGTGCAGGGCATTCAGAAGTGGATTGACACCCCTTGTGATGGTCTCACCTTCAGCCGAGCATATCGAGGTAATGTGAACACGACACAAATGGAGGAACTGGTGTTGGAAAAACAAGACACAGTTTGGGATTTATCCATTGCAGTGGAGTTGTCTGTGAAGACTGTACACAGCACTGCCTGTGAAGGGCTGGTATACAGCAGAGTGTGTGCGAGTACCAAGATGTGTGGTGGAAGTTCACAAAACTTGATGTTTGGGATGCTCTTTCACTTTGGTTGTATGAAGAAGGAAGGAACAGGTTCCTTGAATTGAGAGTGACATTACGAGACACTGGTTTACCATTTTACTCAAAATGAGCTGGAATGCACTGGAAACACTCATCTTCTGTGAGAACCACAAAATGTAAAGTGTGTCAACATGCTGGAAGGCTGTGGCATCTGTATTCTGTGTTGCAGGAGTGGTGCACAGTAATGCAGCCCCACACAGTATGTAACAAATGCAAGGAGTTGTTGCAGTCATGTTACTGGGAACTTAATGAAAATCCAACCTGTAGTGCTGACCTTGCCCACTGAACTTATTTTTGGGCCAATGAAGCAATGTTTGGGAGGTCGCCAATTCTACAGCAGTAAGAATGGAGGAGCCTGATTTCTGCCATGATAGTTGTAAAAACCGTGCCAAGTTGAGACAAGTGGGTCAGGGTCCTGTGTGATTATGTTGATAAATAGTGATGCCTCAATGAAATAATTTAGCTTCATTTTATGTTATCATGACTCATTTAAATTATAAGCATGACAAGGGGGAGCCTCACTCACAGAACATTCTTCATACTCTGTGCTTTGTCATATATGCTGTTTCATATACATTTTGTCCTTGAACCACCCCCTAGTTGGTGGTGGTGTGTTGTGTGTTGACTGTTGTATAACACTGAGCAGTGTTGGAACTTCATTGTATTAGAGTTGTGTGTACTGTGAAGAAACTTTCACCATCAGAAATAAGTTTCCTTGTGATATAAGTGTAGTAGAACTTTTAAATTAATCGTATGTGGTGGTGACCCTAAATATGAAAAAAGTGTACAGAATTGGTGGAAAAAGAGTGTGGTATTAAGTGCCGTGTCTTTAAAAGAAATAGTGCATTTCCAATAATTCAGTTGTCCCAACGTGACATTTCCATCCACACTGCACTTGTTCTTTATATTCTCTGGTACAGGATTTGAGGTGCTTAAAGTGATGAGAATTCATACTAGGTCTGGGTTAGGACGCCATATAGTCTAGTACGGTATTTTTTGGAGGAGCATTCTGGGTGTGTCTTCACAGCCCTTCAGAAGATGAATGGAGTATGTCTTGACCGAAACCACGGTACCCACTAATCAAATTACGTTATCCATTACCCGGAAGACTATAATTTTGAATCTTAATATTCTGCATTTTTAGTGCATTGTATTGCTATTACAAGCCAAGTGACACACCTATTAGGCAATAAATACTCCATATTATTTTACATTGTGTTTTGATCTGAGCATAAATATTTCGAAGCAAATATAATGTAAAATGATGAGATTATTGCCTGATAAGTGTATTTAGTTGGTTCGTAATGATGTCGAACTTCACAATTTTTTTTAGTGCCATGTGGACGGGTGTGACGGAGACAGCGACAAACTGCTTTGCAGATCTCATGCTACCTAGCGATAGACGTTAACACTATCAGCATCCTTTACCCGCAGCCAGGGTGCCATGCCGGGTACAAGTAACGCAGACAGGTTCCGCATATGGCGCTGTAATTGTACGTTTCCATGGCGTTACCAAGCTGTACCTTTATTAAGCTGTGGGTGGAAAGGTCTTGTTCTAACCCAATGAACATTTCGTTTTCCGTTGGCATACCTTTGTAAAAGAAAGAATACTCATGCAATGTTAATAATATTATTGGACGAATGGGGGGGTAGTACGTATTTTAAAATGATATTACTGCAAGTATTTAAAGAGTTTCTCCGTTTATTACTACATGAATCACCGCTCACGCAACGTGACGCCGTTCAGCGTCACGACCATTTCGAAATGCTGTGATTACGTGTAGAATGCTTTACCAATAGCGTCAATTGTTGGACCCCTATACGTGGCAAGAAGAACGAATCCTCTTCCACGTCCGCCATTTTGACATATAGGATTAAGTTGGAGAGTGTAGTTAATGTGTTAGCGTGTTGTGAAGAACTCTACATTTTTTAATCTCGGAACGTAAGTTTCAGTGGGTATTATAAGGTTTAAAAGTACTACATATTAATGCATGTTTTATTGAGGTATGTTCGTAACGTTTTAGGTCCTAAATTTGACTCATTTCTGTACGTTGGGAGGAGATCAAGGTGACAAACGAACAGCTTGCTGTTATTTTAAGTGTAACGAAAACGTATGTTAAACATTGAATTGGTTCTATCAGTGTTGATAAAAGAAGGTTCTTTTGTATTTGTTACTAGTTGTAAGTATTAATGAACATGTTTATGTTCAAAGACTGGACGTCAACCGGCAGTTCATTTTGATCCAGACAATGCCATTGATGAATCAATAGGGTTTAACCCCGTGCATGTAGACGTAGTAAAGTGTGAGTGTTGTGAGGTTCCTGGTAGCGTGATTGCCGTCGCCCATATGCAGAGTAAAATAGTTTCCCATATGACGTATTTAACTTCGTTTCTTTTTTCTAGGCATTGTGTTACATAAACTGCCAGCATGGGGAATGTGTTTGCAAATCTCTTTAAAGGCCTATTTGGCAAGAAAGAGATGAGGATATTGATGGTGGGATTAGATGCAGCAGGAAAGACCACAATTTTATATAAACTGAAATTAGGTGAAATAGTTACTACAATCCCAACTATTGGTAAGTGAATGATTATGAAATTATGATTATGAAATTCTGCTGATAATGTGTAATCACAGTGTGGTCCATTGCTTGGAGTAATTATGTGTGTCATATTGGTGATGCCTCAGTATTTTGGCATACAGGTTGTATTAAGTAATCAGGTATTAAATTGTATAGTTTGAAAATTTGTTGGTGTAAAGAGTTACATGTAGTTGCACGTTATGTTGTAGGGTTCAATGTTGAAACTGTGGAGTACAAGAACATCAGCTTTACAGTATGGGACGTGGGTGGTCAGGATAAAATTCGACCGTTGTGGCGGCATTACTTCCAGAACACACAAGTTAGTAATGTGTATTTTTAACATATTTTAACATAATAGATGCAGTTGTAGGTGCTAGATATTTAGTATGCTGGTAACTGAAATGATTGAAATAGTAAGGTAGTACAAAAATTTATTTAACCATGTTTCAAAGTGTATTCTTGTAATGGTAGTTGAGTTATTTCCCGTGCAATACAGGTGCATTTACAATTCCACATGCATCAACAGATTGAAAGCTAGCCATATTGAATGACGATAGCCAGCATAGGTGGCTGTACTTTTAGGCTCGGTGATCTACTCTACAAACAGAAAATCTTTCATATTCTGCCATAGTAATAATGTATTAATACGAGGTCCACTAGGCAAATAAATGTAAAATAGTGTATTCAGGCATATAAAAGTACAGTTGTTCATTTCTTACAAACTGGTCTTTTGAAACTAAAATTATTTAGCGTAATTAAAAGGTGTCTTTCATTAACTTTGATGTTGCGAAGTTGATGTGTGAGACTGCGTGTGTTGCAATAACTTACTGAAAGAGGCTTCCTAATTACTTGGCACAAGTGAAATCAGTATTTTAAATGTTCCATTGGTTAGCTGGCTTGTAACTTGACATCCTGTCCCTAAAATGAAACTCTTGTTGAAGTCTGACATCCCGTGCTTTTTGTCACCGTGGGTATCTGTAAAACTGATATCTGACAGTCAAGTCGGTCTTGGAGGATTTTTGTGATATGCAATGTTCTGTAAAGTGACGAGGCTGTGGAGGTGGATGGAATTTTGGGTGGAGTCGGAGTCAGTAAAAGTGTACCGCCTCCAACTCTGACTGCGACCTTGATATAAAATCTTAAATAGATCCTAGTTACAACAACCACTAGACTTATACTTAAATATAGGTTATAAATCTAAACAGTAGCTTGATGATTCACGTGGTGGTGATTAAGTGTGTTATGATACGATTTACTGTTTTAGTAGGTTTGTCATCATTAATACATGTTGAACTTTTATGAAGGAGTTGGAGTCAGAGATTTAAAAATTGAGGAGTCTGAGTCAGATGTTTTGTGTACAGACTCCACAGCCCTGTAAAATGAGGTGTGAAATAAAATTCTGTTGGTAGTGGGAAGGTCCAACCATGCTGAAATGCAGTTTCATGTTTGAAATGTATGTTGGCGACTGTAAATTGAGTTTGTCAGAAAAATGAAACCTCCCAATTCTAACACTGATGGATTTAGTTTTTTTTTTTTCCTTCTTCTTTTTGTGCATGTGCACATGTCTTGGGTACCTGTCAGTAAAATTAAATCACATAACATGACCATGGTGGAATACATTTTGTTTGCATTATGTTTGTGTGAATAAAATTAAACCTCAGCCTAACTTTGGCGATAATGAAAAGTAGGCCTTATATGTTTGCTGGAAACCAGAAATTCAGTTTGTCGCAAAAATGAAATCTCAAAGCCTAACAGTGGTGGATGAAATTTTTTTTTAAGTATCTTGAGTACCATGACTAATCTGTGTTACTTCTGTTGGCAACACTGCTCTAGTATGGTCTCAAACTTATAAGGTGAGAGAAATATTGAAGACTGTCCTGAGGTATATGTTATACTTCTGTGACTATTTATTGAAGCATATCACCTTTGGTATAAAAAATAGTGGTATGTGAAGATGTCAGGTAAAGATTTGTGAAAGTTAATTGTCAGAAAGTTACTGAGGGTCTCTCTTTTTCTGTATTAGTGCAGGTGTAAGAGCTAGTGCCATAACAGTGGTCTGTAAAATGCGTCCTTGGCCATATGAATGGTAGGTCTCTCAGGGCAGCAGTTTTGTTGAGCCATATTGTAACCTTCAAACCTGTTCTCTTTTCATTATTCATTATCCTGCTAATGGTTACTGACTGACAATCAGCATGAAGGCAGTTCCAGTTTTAATCTTTGCCCATTTATCTGTAAGTTGTCTTGTCACCTGGCAGACCCTAGGGGGCAGCAGTGTTAACATTTTTACAGTTTCCATAAATCAAACTTCAAGTTGCAAATTATTAAAAATTCTGCAAACTGCCATTTGTAACAGTACCGTGTTCCCTCGCTTCATGGTTACAGCAAGTAGTGACATATGGTTTTTTCCCTGTGTTTCATAACTTTAAAATTCCGTACCATGTTCCCTCACTTCACGGTTACAGCAAGTAGTGATATATGGTTTTTCCCCCTGTGTTGCATAACTTTAAAATTCACTTTCAGGTTATGTTGAATAAGCAGAGATGGGGGTGGGTGTTTGAAAGTGTGGTAAATGTTGTTATGCGTTTCAGTATAAACAGTGGTAGATGACATTTTGTGTGTGTGTGCAGGTGTGCATGTCACAAAAACAAAGTGGAATAAAATTATAACATAAAGGTAGCTAGTAAATTCTTTTAAAGGAAGCAGTGTTCACATGTCTGGGAATGGCACTGGTGGATCAAAATTGGATGCGTGAAGAAATTCAGCACATAATCTTTTGGCTTCCTGTTTGGTATCTGTAAACATGAAGATTAAAGTATACAGAGCTATAATTTTGCCTGTAGTTTTGTATGTATGTGAAATTTGATCTTTTACATGAAGGGTGGTACATATGCTGAGGGTGTTCAAGAATAGGGTGCTGAGGAAGAGAGTTGGATCTAGCAGGGAGAAAGTAATGGGAGATGGGAGAAAATAGCATAACAAGGAGCTACATAATTTTTAATTTAATTTTTACTCTTTTTTACTTTTCAAATTGAAGAAGAGGAGATGGGTGGGGCATGTGGTATGTGTGTGGAAGGACGAAAAGTGCAAGGTATAGGGCTCTGGTGGCAAAACCTGAAGGAAAGAGATCACATGGAAGGCCTAGACACAAATGGGTGGATATTAATTGAATGTTAAGGAAATAGGGTGAGAGGGCATGGAATGACAGGTTGTTGTGAACACAGTACTGAACCCATGGGTTTCATAAAATGCACGGAATTCCTTAACTAGGTGAGGAATATCCCATAAAGTTAGTTTTTAATATCGTGTCTCAGTTATGCTTTTTAGTTTTGATGAGCCACATTATTTCCAGTTGGTTGAATTGGCTCAGGTTAGTAAGTTAAGGTCATAATATTTTGGAGGAGGTTTTTTATGGAGAGTACTTTTTTAAGTACCTGGACAACTTTATCTACTGAAATGTGCAGAAGTTTCGGATCCCTTCAGTCATTACAGATTCCAGTTCTGCAGATTGTTGGAGGCTCATCATGTACATTGTCACTTTCATTTTGCATTACAAATTTGCTTACGAAGAAGTTAACAAATACTATTACGGGCATTGAAATTATTGTGTTTTAAAATGCTGCATTCAAAATTCAATACATCTTATTCAAAACGAAGACTGTAATATGTATGCACAGGACTGCTGCTTTGATGTTACATATGAGCAATTCTGAGTTGTTTTTCGCCTTGTTGCGTTTGTACCTTCAAAGAACAATAGGAAAAGTACTGTATTCACTGAAGTACAAGGTTGTTGTTCTTTCCTGCATCCTCCGAAAAGTGGGGTGTTGTCTTATCATGCTCAAAGTTGAACTCATCCTGTTCAGATATTTTGCTGAAAGTTAAAGATTATAAGGGAGCGGTTCATGTTATGTTTGGGTACATATGGTAATGATTGTTTGCAAGAAACATCCATGTCGTTATTATCCACATCTGTTGGAGTGCCACATCCATGTTTCAGGAAAAACTGTCTTTTTTGTGACAAATGACTTTTCTTATCTTGGCTGTGTTGTTAAGTTTACACTTGATAACATTTGTAATCATTTGACAGGAAATACATTTTGAAATCAAATAATGTGTTAGTAGTCTTCGACTTGAGCAGTCAGAAAAGTTACAGAGGCACAGTATCAATAAATTCCCCCAATCCATGTTTTTATTTCTTTCTGTTATTCTTTCATATGTGCTGTGATTATTATAGAAAGTTTTTAATAGCAAATAGTGATGCTTTGACATTTTCAAACAGCTTAATCTGTACACAGTATTTTTGACAGTTTATCACTTCATCACACCAGGCTTAGGAGGAATGAAAAGGCACAATTTAAAGTAGCATTGTAAGATACTTAAATACACACCTTTTGTCAGTCATTGAGTTTTTAATGAGTCACTGCATAGGAGATCTTACAGTAATTCTGTATGTGTGCATACTTCATTTATTTTGCATGTTTATATCATCACGTCCTGCTGTCATTGTGGCAAACTTTTGGATTCATGGCAGTGTGTGTGCGCATGCACACGCGTATGGTTATGACAGAGTATGTTTGGTGTGAGTGATTTTCACATTGTGAATTTGCAGTGTCATGTTGAAGCTGTACCATTGTTTTCACATACAGTGCAGTTACCATGTTTATGGGGGGGGAGGGATGGCCTTATGCATGCATGTACAGCTCAGAAAGTGGCAAGAGTCATTGCTCTAAAGAAAATGGCTGCAGACCACAGGAGTACATTCTGGGGGGAGGGGGGGATACTTTATTAATAGTTCATAATTTACTAAAGTGAATACTTTTTACATGATTTGTATTTTTAATTATGAATCATGGAAAACAAAAAAGCTGTCATTTGAAGGAAAACATACATGCTTTTTGTGTTTTTTGTAGCCTCCTTGCAAACCTAATAGGAGACATTATGCCTCTTTTTGGCAACCAGCTTCTTGTATTTTGGGGTCACACATGAAGAGGGTGTTTTTTAAATATCCTCAAATGGCCGTCAGTCAAAGAAGAATGTTGCTTTCAAACTTTTTTTTTTTTAATACTGTTTCCAAAAGTCATCACATGCAGCACAGTGAGTCCCCCCGCAGTGGACCACGTGCGGCCTGGCCTGATATGTAGGTATGGAGGTTGGAGTAAGGGTGGGAGATAAGAGTGTAGCGATAATCTTGTGGTTGGGGTTGAGTTGGGGAACAGTTGTAGCTGAGATCTGTGCTCTTCTGGGATATTATGTGGCATCATGTGGTAATTGTTTACCGATGTTTTGGGACAACGTATCGGTCCCATCTTCATGGGTCAGGAGTCCAAGACGAAAAGAAAGCCTGGAACTGAATTCTAAATAGATTCTAAATTGGAAGGTGCAGACAGGGGACTGGCCACCAAGCATGGTGTCGGCCAGTAGGGTTGAACCAGGGTAAGGGAGGGGTGGGTGGAGAAAAAACATACACAGAATAAAGTAAAGTAGGGGAGGGAAATATAGAGGTAAATATCTCAGAAGAGTGCAGATCTCATCAACATTGCAGCAGAAGCCTGAAATCACAGTTATAGCTAGATAGTGCACACTGTATATACATCTTTAAAGTTCATATTGTGATTTATTGACTATGCTGATGATTCACATGATACCATGGGGAACATCTGTATGCATGTGGTTTGGTTGAATGCACATGTACATCAAAACACTGGCACATGTTCACCGTACAAATACAGAAGTTACTCTTTCGGTACTGGTCATGAAAACCTGACGAGAGTAATGTTTTTCTGTAATTCAAGAAAACGTGTAGGATGCTATTACAGATAGTCATGAAGTTACTATTGTGACTTTGGATGGTTGTGCCAGGAGTGTTAGCTGTATATAAGATAACATTAACCCTTTGGTGCTGAAAGTCGTCCGCAGTCAATGTTCAGCGTGTGGTTAAAATGCATGAAGTCATACAAAGTCATGGCCAAGAACATGAAATGTAATGGCATCCATTCAAATTCCAAGCTGGAACAGAGTACACCTTACATTTAATTCTGGCCCCAAAGAGTTAAAAGGGAGGAGCAAATGCTAGTAATGTCCAGGGCTGTGGAGTCAGAGTCGGAAGGAATTTTGGGTGGAGTCAGAGTTGGTAAATATGTACTGACTCTTGACTTCAATTTAAAATCTTAACTAGATACTCCAAATTCAGAGCCCTGATAGCTACAATAACCATTAGAATTATACTTAAATATACATTATAAGTGAAAAAAGGAGCCTGATGATTCACATGGTGGTGATGGTGGTCCTGTAGGTTTACCATTATTAATACATACTGAGATTTTATGATGGGGTCGGAGTCAGAGTCGTAAACATTGAGGAGTCGGAGCTAGAAGTTTTGTGTACTGACTCCACAGCCCTGGTAATTTCACCAGTGGACTATTTTCCTTTTGTGTGATGCAAGTGGGAAGTGGGTATGTTCTGCTCTGGGAATAACTTGACATCAGTGTCAAACCTGTAAGGATACTTTGCTGTATGAAATATTGCTTTTGGGCATGGATTCCTGAGAAAGCCATTGGTATTTGGACATCGCTGTATAAGAATCCAGCCAGCCACATGACTTTATTTAACAGATGTGTTCCTGGTGCCCTGATTTTAGAACTTCACGCTGTATGGTAAGGATGTACTGGAACATTGCGTGTGGGCAGTGTACTTAATGCTAATGGCCAGGTAGCTGGTTCTTTGGAAGAGAGGTACCATATTTACCTGAATGCAAGACAACCATAATGTAAGACAACCCCCCAAAAATAATAGTCTGCTAAGAAAAAAATATTCTACCTCTAGTGCCTCCTCACAGATGGTCACCAGCGCGGGTAGGACAAATTTGGGGAGGAGGTACTACTTGTAGTGGTCGAGGGGGCGCTAACTGGATCCATGTCAAACAAGTAGTCTGCCACCAACCTATTTATAATCCCAATGCAGAAATCGGTAACTGCCATACGTAAAGTGACTCAATTTCCCCTGTGCGTCAAGGCATCACTAACAGCGGGCGAAAATAAACTGCAGTCTAGTCTCCTGTAATATCCCTCTGCTTGGGCAAGGAATTCACTGCCATGCAGGATGGTAGTACAGTACTCTAAAAACTTCAATAAAAATGGTGTATAATATTTGCAAAAGAAGTAATGTACGGAATTAAATAGTTTACAGAATCTACAAATTAAAGCTTGTGCCACATGGAGGTAAGTTAACTGCTGGCCCTTTCAGTAATAAAATTCCGTTAACCGCATCAGTCGTAAATTTAGAATTTCTAATTAAATCACCAAATTGTTAATAATCAAAGGTTCTCTGTTCCAGTATACTAATAACCCAGAGTAATTATAAATTCAACACTGCTGGCTTACCTTGAAAACTCAGTCGTAGACCGCAATGTCTCATGTCTCTCGCATGTCGTAGCAGGAGCTCGAATATCTCACCGAAAATTATGGAACATGAATGAGGGCGTTTGCCTCGTGGTACTCCCTTAAATAGAGAGTGCAAGTACGCAAAGAATTGCAGCGTCTGGCATACTTGAGAGAGCGGCAACCCATGGTCTGTAACCGCTGTATGCAGCTAATCACCTTATGTGGCAGTTTTACAAAACAATAAGCCAGTGTACCCAAAATTTCCAGGTATCATGTATAAAATCTAAAATCCCGAAGATACAGAAGAGCGTTACAAAAGTCCAAAAGTTTATTACACATTCATTACATACTATGAATTTCATACAGTTAATACACAAAGCATGTCAGGTACTACCTACGTTTACCAATCAGTGTGTCACTGTCTCCATCTTTACAGTCGGTGCCTTCCATCTTCCTCAAACTCCTAACGTTCCCATCCTCTTCACTGCCATTCCACAACAAATCATCTTCAGTCCCATCCATTGCATTGGATATACAGCACTTCTTAAAACCCTTCACAGTCACTTATGGTGAGATGCGCTGCCTTGCTGTTATGATCCGTATTGACTAAACAATACATTTATATTTTTTTGGTTTGTAAACTTACTTGAACCCATGAAGATTTTCTCCACAGGTGGTGTTAGTGGTGTTAAGAATTTTAAATACATGTTTTCTGGTTTTTTTTCTGTTGTCTGTGGACTGATCAGACTGAGTTCATGGCTGCTTTGATGGTTTTTTAATTTGTGGTTTGGTCCAGGTTTTATTTTTGAGTCCTGTAATTAATATTTAACTTTTCAAAAGCCATTTTCCTGTTACCACCCTTGGACTGTGTCTGTTCTCAGGTGCGTATTTTAACAAGTTTACTGTTTCTGTGGTGTCCAGTGACTGAGAATAGCTTCACATGAGGGGTTCACCAGGTTAGATGCTTCTTTGCCTGAAAATAGAAATACAGCCGACTTCCAAATGTGTTGCTTTTTTTCAAAACTTAGACAGTGGACAAAGTCTAAAACAGAAGATTTTGTCTGTTAACTTTAGTCATGCTCTCTTCTCTCTTTTGTCTACACTTGGCAGTGCAAGTCTTGGTTTGGCTCTGCATGGTACGGTTTACAGCAGTCTGGTTTGGCACAGTCTGGTTCAGCGCTTTGTATTGCGAATTTAAGACGACTTTACATATGTAAGCACCTAATTTAAGGAACAAACCTCATCTTGCACTCGAGTAAATATGGTAGATTAAAATGAGGTTAAGTCTCACCCCATTCCTCCAATCAGACACTAAAATTACAATTCCTTGTTTTTATAATTCGTTATGTAGATGAGTACTAGCCAGTAAATATTGGGGCCATGTTTATGACAGTTCAGAAGTAGCTGTTCATCTAAATGACCATCTGGAATCTGAGTGTTACTGATGTGCATTTAAATTTAATTTAGGGCTTCAGCTGGTGGCTGTGATGGGGCAAGTATCTGAACATGGATCTGGAAGTACTGGTACTAAACATTCCTCCACTATAAGTATGATATTAACATCTTGTTACGGTGGTGTACAGGCTGTCCACAACATTTATTTGCGCAGTGCCTTGTTTTATCATGCATATAAAATGGTAGACAGTGTAATAGTCCGTAATGAGGCTGTCTGCCTTCTTTTGGCAGTGTTGAATTATGTATCAGTGAAGGGTATAGAAATAGATTTATACGTTCTGGTATGTTACACCATGTCAACTGGTAAACACATTCAAGTCTTCTAGGATGTTACGCCACATTGACTGGCAAGTACAGTGGAACTTGATTATAACTTCATGAAAGGGACTGAATATTGTGTGTCATTATAAACGAGTGTTATTATAACTGAGGAGTGGAATGTTATGGTTAACAGTGTCAAATTAATTGGTACCACAATATCTGACTTCATAAGTGAGGTGTTAGATAAACCAGTGTTGTTATAACCAGGTTCGACTGTAGTTACCAGTTGATGCAGTGTAACAGTCTAGAAGACACGAGTCTTCAGCAGCATTGCTTGTGTGATCCCCAAATCTCACAACAGGTAAAGGTGCCCCCATGCTTCATAAAGCACACTGTCATGCAGGAGTGGAGGTGGGTGGTCTGCCTCATGCCCAAGCCATTTCACTGCTGGGGAAGGAGCCTGGAGTACCTGTTGAGTAGGAAGCTGGGTTCGCCATAGGGCCAATCTGGGCTGTTTGCGGAGGAGAAAGCCCTTTGTCATTGCCAGGAATCAAACTGATATATGTTGGTTGTCCAGCCTGTAGCATAGTCATCATGCTGATTGTGCTGTCCAGGTTGAATTATGTGTCGGTGCTTTTTGATATTCTGTTTTGGCTACGCAGGAAAGTATGAGTACTTTCACTTGAACTGTAAGGGTTCAGCTGATGGTGCCTGTGGCATAGTGTTGCGCTGGCGACAGGGACAGTGTACAGATAGGGCAAACATAATGCTGCTTTAACACTAAAAGCTGTTCCTGATCATACATGTATTTGTGGATGTCAAGTATTTACAATCCGTAGGCTGTCACAGCATAGTTGGTTTAGCAAATTGCTATGGGCTGGACGGCCTGGGGATCGAATCCCGATGGGGCGAGGTTTTTGGCGCCTGTCCATACCAGCCCTGGGTCCCACCTGGCCTACCGTACAATGGGTACAGGTCTCTTTTCTGGGGGTAAAATGGCCAGGGTGTGGCATTGACCAACTACCCCAACCTAGCACTGAGCTTAAGGAAAGGGTACAGCTGTATTTCTGGGGGCGCCGCCGCGCCCCCGCCCCGCCCCGCCCCGCCCCGCCTTCATGGTCTGCCCTAGGGTGAACTTCACCTTTTTGTAGTAACGATCCAGCAAGTCAGCAATGCATGTGTTGTACCAAGTGGCTTTAAATTTAGTCACTGAATGGATGTGGTATTTCTTTAATATCATGCATTCTGGTGTATGAGTGTAGAGTGTAATAGGTTCGGTTATGTAACACGGTTTATGTGTAAGTTTTGATATTCTGTAGTTGTACGTTGATGGCTTCATGAATTAGTTGCTTTGTTTTATGTAGTAATGAGACTTGAAATAATTTTCAGGGGTTGATCTTTGTAGTAGACAGCAATGACAGGGAGCGTATTGGGGAGGCAAGGGAAGAGCTGATGAGAATGTTGGCAGAAGATGAACTGCGAGATGCTGTGCTACTCATATTCGCAAACAAACAGGTATGCCATCTGAAGTGCTTGTTGCAAGTTGTGCCCAAGGCATAATGGAACTGGAAATGGGCATTAGTGTAAACTTGTCCTTACTGAAGTAGAAAGCGTGAGAAATCATGTCAAGTGACCTGCTGACAGGTAGGTATGTGAGGAGAAGAGGGGGAGGTGTTATTTCTCCCTGATTGTTGTGGATATTCAGGAGCATGCGCTGCTGAGTGAGCATTTCCTTGAACTGGGAAGTGTAACTGTAACAGTAGAGTTCTTTGTTTTTCTGAGGAAGTTCGCAGCATATCATCCACTTGTTAGGTACAGGTACGATAAGTGCCTGTGGACCAAATTACTTATGTCTGTTTGAGCAGTAATGTGTCACGTCATATTGACATTTAGTGCACTTTGTTGCACAGCTTCTAGAAAAATTGTTACATTTTTTAACTTTATTTGTAATCTTTGAAGCGTGTAACCTGATGGTACTGTTACGCAGTAACCCATGCTGTGCCTGCAGTCAGGTTTTTGTTTGTACATAGTGCGCACATGCTTCTTACATTGCCAACTTTTTGCTGCAGTTACAGCATCTGTGCTGTCTGTATTTCGTATTTGTTCTCGAGTGCGACAGAGTAATGGACAGCTTCAAATTTCAGCAGTGATATTTTTATGACTAAAATATTTGTATATAGAAGCAGTTAAAACATTAACCCTTTGAGTACTGCTACTCATCTGTGTTATATATAAGAATTGAGTTTTGCCTTGTGGACAGCACAGTCTGCAGACCATCCTGTTGTTGCTCTAGAATGGTGTTTCTCCAGTGGGGTTCCATGGAATCCTAGGGTTCTGCAGAATGTCATTAGTGGGTCTGTGAGAAATTGTGGAATAAGTAAATAAGAACTTCGAAATACCACCAAAAAATGCCAAATATCCGTCAAAATATCATGGAAGTTTTTGTTCAGCAGTTCGCAGTACTGGAGTAATCACCATGTGCTACGAACAGCCCCTGTGTTTTGTTTTCATTTTCACAGACATGGGTTCCTCAGGATATGGAAAAATGTATCAGGGGTTTCTCCATGGAGAAAAGGTTGGGAAGCCCTGCTGTAGAAGGGGGAAAAATGGCTGTTTAATCTGAATCACACAAAACTACACAAATATAATTGAGGTCAAAATCTTGAGTTTCTTTATGTTATGACAGGTGGTACGTGTAGTTACCACCGGTCTTTAAACCTTTACATCGTATTCCTTTTACTTACTGGTGTTCATAAAGTGGTTCCATCTCATTTGTGTGTGAAATACTGAGGACGGATTCAAAACATTTTGTATTTGTGCTGTGCTGTCATCACTGCTTGCAAATGCTGACTCACCAATGAGTATTTTGTAGTTCAATTAATTTTGCTCATAAAGAAGATTTTGTCAACTTAAAGAGGTGAGGTTCTCATGGCAGTGGGATTGAAGACTGCTGTCTGCTGGGATGCGATGTCATGTAGGCGGAAGCAGCAGGTTCCTCTGAAATGTTGGTACGTACAAACCAGCCTGTACTGGGTCACATCCCAGATGCCAGAAATCTTTGGCAAATGTTTTTGTTCTTCAGAACATTTTAGGTGTGAAATAATTTGTACCATACTTACCCATTTGTGTTATATGTTAGTTACCTGTATGGTGGTAGGAAGACGTATTGTTATGAAGACATGTTTGTAAATTATGTTTGGAATGTGTGGAGAAAGTTGTTCATGATGATAACCATGTTCCCATATTTTGCTGTGATGGTGAACTTTGTTTCAAGACGGGACTGAAATGGCTTTCCAGATTGAAATTATATCTCTGATTTCTTATTTTAATGTACTGGTTCTGTATGGAATGTACTGTTTTTTGGTCAGGATCTGCCAAATGCCATGAATGCTGCAGAAATAACAGACAAGCTGGGCCTGCATTCACTGCGAAACCGCAATTGGTACATCCAAGCGACATGTGCCACTAGTGGTGATGGCCTGTATGAGGGACTTGACTGGCTGTCCAACCAGCTGAAGAACGCAAATCGCTAAGTTTCACCACGCTGAGTACCAAGCAGCCAGCGGCTCCTGTACCTTGCAACAGCCTTGGGAAGAAAACTAGAATTGGAAACACAGTCACATCGGAAATGTTAATTTCCAAGGAGATTCTAGCAGTAAAATATTATTTTTCTTTCCTGCACAGTGTGTAATTGGGGATATGATAAAAATTTCCAGTTGACTTGTGCTGAGGAAATGGAAATACTAACTTTATTACTAGAGGTCTTAAAGATGTTCCGGCTGCATTGATTATGTTTGTCACAGATGTTTATCACATTGCCCACATTTCCTGATAATCCATGAATACAATACCAGTTGGTTGTGTCTTAATGTGTCCTGTAGTTACCAAATCTTGGTACAAAAGATTTTTTGTGTTTTGAACATTACATCAAATTGTGTGTCTTTGGTGCTTTAATCTCAAAACAGAGTTTTGGAATGAAGCCATAAAAATTATCCATGGGATTGGTGGGAATTGTGATATTTCTTTGTGGCATCTGGAACAGCCTGGAAAGGGGGCCTAGTGTGTGTCTGCGTGTGTGGGAAACTAGACAGTACTTTTGCCAGATGGAGCATGCACACAAAACAACGTCATAATTAGTTACATCAAGTTTTGGTTTGGTTGCATTCTCCCTTGAAGGCAGTGGACCTGATAAAACCATTTTAATGGAACTTGAAATGTATGAAAAGTGAGCATTTTGATGTTTACTTTGCGGTGACAGACAAGGAAGTGGGATGTGTTTGCGAGCAGAACTTCAAGCTGAAAAGCAAGATCAACAATTTAGCCCCTCCCGTTAAAAAGAAATGAAGAAAATATCATTGAAACGCGCTGTACTCCACTAGCTACATATGTCGCAGTTTTTACCCATCGAAGAATGGCAAAAATTCTTGGTTTATTGGAGGATGACCTGAGGGTGCCATTTTCATGGGTGAAAAATGGTTTAATATATCGAGAGTTACGATTGTTCACCCAACGTTAATTTTCTGATCCATTTTCTTCATCATGTTTTCTGTGTCCATTTACATAATATAATAAAGGAAGTAACGCACGAAAGGTATGTCGATGGTTGGAGGACTGACATCTTGGTTGGTGCAGTTCTTCAAATGAGATATTTTCCAGTAACACTTTTTGAAGTTTGGGGGAGGGGGGGCTTAGAGCCACATTGTGGGTGAATTCCAGATTATATGGTTAAAAGGACTGCACCTGTACATTTAAAAGTTGCAGTAATATAGGTGTTGGATTTTTTTTGAAAGAATGTGTTGATCTTTTCCAACAAGATCATGCAAATTTGCTATCTTAGTGTAAGTACTTTCGAAGTTTTGGAAGAATGTGTACAACTTCAGCAACAACAGTTGACATTCCGCGGTTTTGTCTTGTGCTGTAAAAATAAATCCCATGTTTTCACTCTGTTTTGCTACCCGTCTGTTTTATGTGGCTGTTTTTTGAGAGAACTGGAATTCCTTGGTTGCATTTTTGAATGTTGAAGCCTGTAAGAGGATTGGTAAATATTGAGAATGACAAGTGTTAATGGAAGCAAGCTTAGTTTCCTGGTCTTTCGTCAAGTACATCATTTCTTTAGTTTTATTCCACACACCCATTTTCATCCTGTATGCAGCCAGTAGTCTTACCTGGACTCGTGTTTAGATTACAGTGACAGAAGATGATTACTACATTCATTTTGTCTTGCACTTGTAAAGGTCATTGGAACTGAACTGCAGTAATTTTTCTGTTTTCTAAATATGCAGTTATGTAAGCGTGCTGTACTTGTGAAAGTATATTGTATTAGTGTTTGGTTTCATTTTCCAATATTGTATCCATTTTCTGTATTTTGTAAATTGAGTTGGGTGTGTGAGTTTTGCTAGTAATGGACTGGTGATGAGGAAACAGTGCTGGATCTAGTTTGTGATAATTGGTTGGCTTGTATTCTGGAGCCACTTCTCTTAAAATTGGACTTGTGTTTGTTCTCGCTCATGTTCAGAGGCCATGGTCAAGTATGTATAAACAGCAGCTTTCAAAGGGTCATAATAAATTATAATACGTACTGTGTTACTGTTTTTTTTATATATTTTAAAGTTACAAATTATTTGTAAGGAATAAGTTCTGCAAACTTAAACAGTCCAATTACTTCATCAGTCTAGTTTTGTATCCTCATGAATGTTACATTGCATTTTTGTTTTAATCAAAACTGCAGGCAGGGTTGCAAAAATAGCGGTTGTTGAATATTATTAGCATAATTGCAGTTTTGTAACGTAACATACAAAAGTATGCATTAAGTTCATGTTCACGGAATCATATTACAGTGACATTCGCAGACACTGAAGAAGGTACGAATATTAAGCTCGCTTCATGACACCCATCTGTTGTGTGGGATATAGAGATTCTACATCTTTGCAAAATGTATCAACCTCTGAGTGCAAGTAAATTTCCAGCGCAGAAAATGAAATCACAGCTATGAGGTTGTTTCCTATCCATTGAACATTGCACTTGCTGCAAAATATATAAATGGCAACAAGGTACAATGTATGAAGTCACTGTCATGCAGTTTTCTCTATCCTGTGGCTGTCTGGGCTTCAATTTGTGGCAGGGACCACAGATTTCTGCTTGTCTGAAATACCCAGACCAGTTGGGCGAAATCAGCTTCCTGTGCAGAGGTCCTTAAGGGTCGTTTTCTTGGGAAAACTGACCAGCATGCGAAGCTAATCAATCCTGTCTAGTGACAAGGTAGGAATGAGTGGAGATACACCTCCACACACCATGGCCTGCATGGGAATTTCATGTAATTTATATATAATGTGCATATGCCCTGCTTCATTATTAGTTTTGCTAGTTTGTGTGATGTGTTAAGCTGGTCCTGGATAAACGCGCTGTTGGGTGTGATCCGTATTCTCGGCTACATTGATGCACGAATGCGCCGCACAATGCTGTTAGTTTTACGTTTCCACGGAGACTCCAATCTGCTGACGGTATTATTCAGTACTCGGAGTATTAGCATCCAGGATTAGGATGCAATGGGAAACATTTCACAGCAATATGGCGGTGCAGGTGGAGGTTCGTTTCGTTACGAAACGACGACAGTAAGTGTCCATTAAAATAATACGTATCCGTTGTGCCTACTAACATATTTGTACACTTATTGAATTACATTATGCTGGCTACTAGTTACTGTGTGATGAGCATAATATGCGTTATACAGTGTCACATACCTACCAGCATGGCATAAACGTGGTGTCGGAAATAATGGTATATATCGTAGTAGGATTTATGGAAGGACACAGTACCTGGAAGAGACGTTATGTTCTTTTCTATTTTAGTGAAATCGTGTAAAATGACGCATAGTCGAATGCACACCGGCGTTGTTTATTACTCTTCGAGCTTAAAATCTTAGACGTACTGAAGTGCTTTATTTTGCAGGTTTGCAGTTCCAGATACTCCGTTTACAGTCCCGTCAAATGTAGGTAGTCGTGAGCTGAATTCACTGATTAACGAGCTTTTAAAAGGTATGTGGATATTCTTATTGTTGGTGAAAATGTAAAATGTGTGTGTAGCGCAGGAGGGGGCATTGTTCTGCACTTCACTGCTGTTATAACTGAGTTCTAGATGCGGCAAGCGAAATATTGGGTAGTGAGGTTTAGTTTGAGAAATGATTGTGCTGTGTAGTTTGTAAAGGCAAAGGAAAGTTGCACGTGTTACAGTTATGGAAGTTTTTCTCCCAGACATGATGAGCACAGCAGTAACATTTGCCATCAGGTACGTGGCACTGCTTTGTATTTGGGATGTGTTGTAATAGTCAGACCTCGGCCAGGAGGTGGCTATTCTGATGGACATTTATCCTGGTTACCCTCTTTCCACCCAGAAATGCCAGAATAGTTCCAAAATTAGGCCATCATTGCTTCTATCGACATTAAATTAATTATTCACAGAGCAGCCTATTTTACAGTGTCATGCAATCAGAATTACTAGTATTATTATTAAATAAACCACAAACAAACACAAAAATGCATTAAATTGTTCAGCAATACCAAATTTTTGTTGCCACTGAATTGTTTCTCGTTTAGTGTCATACCTTACTTGGAACATAATCTTAGCTGACTTTTTCCTTTCTAACAGGTTCTGATTTGATGAGGTCCAGAAACCTAGTAATCTTTGTAAATATTTCCTTGTTTAGTGGAATAATTCAACTAAGCTACAGATTTGGTGCAACTTTGCAGAACTCATATGGTGACAGACCAGCACACATGAAGATGATTTAAAAAGCAGTGTACACTAAAATAACTGAACTCACGTACTTATCTAAACTGACATAATGAAATAGTAATAAGTAACTAATTTAGTGGAGCAGGGTCATCCTTCTTGAAAAGCTTAGTTCCTCAGCTAGTCAAGAAATTCCCCGCATTTTGTGGAACCCGAATATTCATTACCACATCCACGTGCCACTTGCACCCGTCCTGAGCCAGATAAGTCCAGTCCCACTGCACCCTCCGGCTTATGTCTTGAAGATCCATTTTTAGGCGCGTTCACAAAATTTTGAAGCGACTGTTAGCTTTGTCATGTCTGTCTGTCTGTCTGTTTGTCTGTCTGTCTGCCTGCGTGTGACAACTCGGCTCCCACTGGACAGATCTTTCAAGAAATTTGATATTTGAGGATTTTTCAAAAATATGTTAAGAAAATTCAAATTTTATTAAAATCTAAACAGAATAACGGGTACTTTATTTGAAGACCTATGTACATTTGTGATAATATCTCACTGAACTAGTTAGAATGAAAAAAGTTTCAAGGGAAAGTTGTAGACAAAATCAGAACACACATTTTATGTTCAATACTTTTTTCCCAGAAATCATGTCATTTATGAGATAATGTGGAAAAATGTAGTAGAGCCATGCAGGTCACAGATGACAACAGAATGCTGCATAGAAAAGATGCTCTTTGCACATGAGATAAATAAGCCAAGAATACAGTCACACTAACTAACTCCATGGAACAGAGTCTTTCTTGAGAAGCTAACAGGTCCTCAGCTAGTCACACACTCATACAGTTTAAAGCTGATTGCTTTATAATTGATTATTCTGTCTTATCTCGTAAAACATTTTATGGCAACCCTTACAAAAACTGAGAAACTACATAACAACAACGTATGTGTCATTATGATCTGTTTAGTCAAATTATGTGTCTAAAGAAGACCATGAGCAAATGATCATTCTTGTATATCAACGCAGCATTTATGTATAACGTGTGAAAAGAGTGCCAATTGGTTGGCATATAATTTCAAAAACTAGTACATATAATTTGCATTGTCGCCAGTGACACAGGTTTACCATAATGGCATTGTTGTGAAACACCCAGTATTTTTATATAGTTGACAGTGACATGTAACTCAACAACAATGTAAATAAACTTATCCTGGCAAAATTTGAGGTTCTGACAGTGGTGCCACTGAGGGTTCAGGCCTTCCTGGATGTCATGCTGTGTCACTGCGTTTTGTCATTCTTGACATTGCTTTGAAACACCGAGAAGCACTGTATACCCAGCAGCACAGTGTCACGTTCCAGAACGCTGAATCCTCAGTGGAACCTTGTTATAAAGGAACAGTGTCTCAAAATTAGTATTGACAGTATGGTGTTACCAGGATTTCAAGGGATCTGGAAATGCCTTACAGAATACAAGTCAATGACATGATTGTTAAACATGTGGAGAGATTCGTGTGTTCGGAAGTGATGTGAGTTCAGAAGGGATAGTCCGGTGGAAAGATCCATTAAAGATTACAAAATACTTCTAAATTTTTAAATTATAAATGAAATGTTGTAGAACAGAGAGTTCCAAAAACATGTTTTTTTGTGCAGATGGTACATAATGGTAAATATTCACATTTTTTCTGTTTCTTAAAATTTGATTTTATTTTTATCTGAGTTTTGATTGTATTTAACGATATTTAGCATACCCATGCAATGAAGAAGTTATGTATTTTAATTTATGATGCATTTTTGTGTGCTTATTCACTTTGATAGGACGTGATCCAGACAAGCACTGCCGAGAAGTAGATTTTGATTTTCTGGTGTGTGGAGAAGTCTTGCGAGTTCCTTTATCTGATCATCTTGAAGAACACTCTATTTCAAGTGAAGTTACAGTTGATGTGGAGTACTTTGAACGAGTTCCTGCACCAGAACCTCGTGATTGTTTGCTTCATGATGATTGGGTTTCAGCGGTGCAAGTCAAGAATGGGTGGTGAGTTTCTTTTGTTTTCTCTCCTCATACAGGAGACAGACATGGCAGCTTTGTAGTCATCGGTGATACGTAATCAGTGTCATGTTATTATGTATATTGTACTGACCAAGATAAAAACTGCTTAATCTTTTTCTCTTTGGCCTGCAGTCCTCCATCTCAAACCTTTTGCAAGATGAAGTTCGGCTGTTAAAGTAGACAGTGACATTACTCAGAAGAGGGCTGTATTTTTTTTAGCATCCTTTCACTGAACAAGTAATACTGTTCAGTATACAGGAGTATGCCTGGCATTAAATGAGGAGGAGGAGGATGTTAATTGTAGAATATGAGAGGGCTTATTAATAGTGCGGCAGAATGAACTCCCACATTTCTCAAGGTCACTGGTAAGGGAGTGGTGGGGGTAGGGCAGCGCAGGAGGTGGCAACAGTTCGGGCGGATCGTCTAGTTGTCAGTAGACACCATGAGTTGGTCCGGTGAACATAGTGGTTTCGTTACCGAGGCATTCTTTAAAAACAACTTCTGTAACCACGACACAGAGGGCATTTTGGACACGCTTCGGGCTCTATGCAACTGATGCCGTTCCTAATCGAAAAACAATCCTGTGAAGGTTTCAAACATGAGAGCAAGTGGGTCAGCATTACCAAGGAAACCAAGTGGTCGTCCCCGGAACGTTAGAACACCTGAAAATGTGCAACGAGTCCGAGCATCAATACAGCAATCTCAGAGGCGTTCTGCTCGAAAACACGCTGCTGCCTTGGGGATTTCTGATTGAACTGTGAGACAAATTCTTCACGCAGATCTCAGAATGCACCCGTACAAAATGATGGTTGCACAGGAATTAAGTGAAACAGACTGGGAAACCCGTAGAACTTTATCTGAGGATATTCTTCAACACGTCCCTCCCACAGCTGTTTTGTGGTGCAGCAATGAGGCGCATTTCCATCTGTCCGGTACTGTGAACAAGCAAAATTTTCGGTATTGGGCAGAGAATAACCCCCGTAACCTTCACCAAAGAACTCTGCACAGCCCTCAAGTCACTGTCTGGTGCGCTGTGTCCCGTTTAGGTGTAGAGGGACCTTACTTTTTCGAGGAAGGTGGTGACACCGTGACCATAACCTCTAATCGGTATTGTGAAATGTTAGAGAACTTCCTCGGGCCCAGATTGGAGGAATTTGATGATTCAGAGGACTTTCGGTTTCAGCAGGACGGGGCCACAGCCCACACTGCTCGTCGTTCGCTGGGAATTTTGAGAGAAATGTTCCCAAGTCGACTCGTCTCCTTACGAGGCGATATCGGGTGGCCCGTGCACTCACCCGATTTGACCCCCTGCAATTTTTTCCCGTGGGGATACCTCAAGGCCAAGGTTTATAAACATCAGCCTCAAACCATCAAAGCACACAAGGACGCTATTCATGAGGAAGTTGCCGCCATTCCCCCAGAGATGACCAACATAGTGATGGAAAACTTTAGAGAACGGCTTCGGCAGTGCATCGCGAATAACGGCCACCACCTGAGTGATGTTATTTTCAAAACCTAATGGGAAAAAACTAGATTGTAAGTACTTTTCGAAAATATAAAGCTTTTTTCTGTAACTTGTTTCGTTCGTTTTTTATTACCCTTTGAAATATGGGAGCCCATTCTGCCGCACCCTGTAGTAGCCCTTGCAAGGATAACGTATTATACTTTTTAAATTTAGGATCCTGTCTGGATGCTATGACAACACTTTGCATCTGTGGACAACCAAAGGGAAACACCAGCTGACCATTCCAGGACATACTGGGCCAATTAAAGCTGTAACATGGGTGACACATAATGACACATTGGTGACATTTGTAAGGTAATATCGTACATAAAGACATATGTGTCACTGTTTATTTGTTAGCACTCCTTCGTGTTTAGAAGGTTCTTAGTTTGACTCTTGGTTGGAAGATTAGCTTTTCTGACTGAAATCTGTTTGGCTTTCCTCAGTGTTTACAGGCAGATGCTGGAATGGGGTTATACAATAGGCCACTTTTTCCTCCCACATGTCCAAAATTATTCATAATTGTCCTGTAATTTTTCATTTGATGCGTCATACCCTTGGGAGTTTTTATAGTGGAATGATATTTTAATTTTAATTACACCTGGATTATATTCTTCCAGTGTATTTTATGTTGTTGGTTATGTTTTTGTGATTATGAGCGAATGTAGATTCCATTTGGACGAGAATCCTTTCTTCTTCTATCCTGTTATTTTGTATGCGTGTGGCAAGTGGTGTCCCACATTAAGGGAAGAACACAGAGTGAATGGATTCAAGAACAGGGTGCTGGGGAAGATATTTAGACCTAAGAGGGAGGAGGTAACAGGGGGCTAGAGAAAATTGCATAATTAGGATCTTCATGATTTGTGCTTATCAAATATTTGGGTGATGAAACTAAGGGGAGTGAAATGAATGGGGCATGTGGCATCCATGGAGAGAACTGCATACTGGGGTAAGGCTGTCAAACATGAACGAAGAAGACTAACTGGAAGAAGTAGTTGAAGTTGTAGAATAATATTAAAATTGATATGAAATAAATAGATGCAGGGGGTGTGGACTGGATTTATCAGGATACATCAAAACTCACAATTACACGACACAATTACACGGAGATCTGATTTGCTGAGTTTTATCCAAATTGGGTGAGAAGTGTAGAAAATGTGGCAAAATATCCTTTACACCCTTAGGTAAAGTACAACCGTCACTTCACTGATTTCAGTGAAAGTCATGGTCACTCAGCAGTATTGAATGCAGGCCTTATGTCCCAAATTTTATCCAGAATCAGGTGAGAAGTGTAGTAAATAGATGTGGAATTTGTAGGATTTGGGGTTGTGATAGTGATGTTGATGAAGATTCAGGTTGTTTGATTTCAGGCTTCAGCCACGGTGTAAAGGAGGTCTGTGCTTTTTTGGGATTTTATGCAGTGTAGAATGGTAGTTTCTTACCAGTGTTTTTGGACAACCTATCGGTGGTCCCATCTTCAACGGTCAGGCAGTCCAAGATTCAGGTCTTCTGGGATGTTATATCATGTCACTTGGTAAATAGTTACTGGTCTTCAGAGGAGTGTAGCACCTCCATCTTCAGGGTCAAGCAGTCCATTGACTAGCTGAGGGACTTGGTTGCTCTGCTCTGTCAAGTTAGTTTCACCCATCACTACCATGCAGGACAGATTGTCTCACTTGAAATGTAATGCTAAACTTATAGAAACTTTTTATAGGGTTGGCCTTGCTATGCTTTGAGGCAGGCACTTATGTGGTGAGCCATCGCTGACTTTTAGCTGTCCAATTTCCACCTCTGTATTACAATGCCATTTGTCTGAACCAGATAATTCTAATGATATTATTTCCAGTGCATCACATGATCAGACTGCTATGCTTTGGGAATGGAATGTTTCTACTAATGCAGTGGAATGCATTCATGTCTGTCGAGGCCATGAGCGTGCTTTGGAGTGTGTGGGGGTTAGTTCTTGTCAGTCACGGATGGCAACAGGAGGTTGGGACACACACCTCAAAATCTGGTCGGCAGGTAAGAGTTACTTTGCTCAGGTCTGACATATCACACAGTGATTCTTCAAGTGTATAGCATGGTAAGAAAACTGCAAACGACTGCAAAGTTCCAAGATTCTGGCATCCTTTGTTGAAAGTTAGTGCATTGGAAATGTTAGGAATGTGAAATTGCAGCAGATGTTAAACCTTTTGGGCCCAACATTAGGCGTAACCGTAGTGCAATGTGATGCTCAGAACACGGAACATCAGCTATAGACGGTGGCCATTTAATGGCCGTCTCATGCAAGATATAAATTTTGGTTTCTTGTGTTATCACATGGGGCATTTAATTCTGGTGCCAAAGGATTAAGCTGGCATCAGCATTGTAGTAATTTAGGTCAGAGTAAATGATATGATGAAAGGCCACAAGATCAAAAGACCTTTCTGTGGATGGCCATGCCTGTGGATGAAGTCTTAAAATGTTTAGAGAAGCATATGAATTTGAGTTTGGAAAGCAATTGCCAGTAGTGTCTCCAAGTATAGACTGTGTTACTTGTCCAAATAACATGTCTTTGTATGTTGACTTTGCGGCTCTCCATTCTTTAAAATAAATTCTATTCCTGTTATTATGTTTAATTCAATACTAACTGTGCTTAAATATTTTAAGTTGCCATTAAGTGGGAGTTAATGGTTAGTAATGCTGAAGTGTACAGTCTTATCTGGTATGTGAAAGTTGTTCCCATCACAGTTTCATGTAAGTTGTTTCCTGGAAGTATTTGTTTGGACATTGTTTTAAATTTGAAGTATATAATATATACATAATTTGCAGCTCATCTGCAGTATTCATTCGATTTGAAAGAAGAAATTTTGTAAAGTTACGACATTTTATTTCAGACGTCCATGAGACATCAAATGAAGGAAGGGAATCAGTTCCTAAGCGGCTAAAGACAGAACATGGAAAGTCTCAAGTTAGGGTAAGGTTACTCACCTTAAAGTCTGTGAGATCAGGTTTGTCGTCCTACCTTCACAGTGCATTCCTACGTACCTTTCTCAAGAAATGTGTCAGATGTTCATAGGATACCAGAACATTTATCAACAAGTGATGGAAAATAATGAGTCCTATTGCCTTTCTAAATTCCTTTCATCATGGAACAGGTAAAAAAAATATTTAATGATTATAGAGGTCTCTGATCTCTACAGACCTAAAGCTATATATAGACTTACGTGGTCTCCATGTTTTTATCTTACATTGTGCAGGATATAGTAATTATGTAAAAAGGGAAAGTGGGCTGACAGCCCAAAAATGTTAAGAAGACATACAACCCCAATTCAGGTACTGATTTCCTAATTTTTTGAGATCCTGTTTTGCAATTTAAAACTTCTGTAAACTGCCAGCTTTTCTACTGAATGAATTGCAGCTGAGTGCTACAAGTTCCACTGAACTTTGAAATTATTTTTGTTTACAAAGTGTGAAGACAGTTTATAATATGCTACTTTGCATACTCAGTAATTTTATGCTATGAAGTGTAGTTTTAAAGAACTTGAGTTGGCTTTTGAAAATTTATGTAATAAACTGATAGTTCTCCAAAATGATGATGTGTACCAAAAGTGCATTGTGATCTCAGATATGGCTGGGAGTTGCCTGCCCTCCGGCTACCCTTACTTTCGAACTTACTGATCTGGAAAAGGTGAATTTGTCCCTGTTTCCACTATGAAGGCATATAGGGGGAATAGAGATACAACGCGACTCATTCGTAGCCTTGGCACCAGATGGAGGTGAACCCCAGCACTGACTGAATAGGAGGCTGGATTGCATCTCAGAGCCAGTTTGGCTGTTTTTGGAGAAGAGAAAAACGTCTTGCCCCTACCCTTGACACATAAAGAATGTGCTAATAATCGTTTAGAATTTCTGTCTCTGTTGCTTGAAATAAAGAATGCAGCATGAGTTTTTGAGACCTGCATTGTAATATGGCAGCTACATTTAATTTATATTCAGACTGGTTTAATATAACTCCTTTGTTACATGAAGGCATGTGTGAGTGTTGTTTTTAAATGTATGCTAAATCAAAATGGAGTTCTAAGCAGAACTCATAAAGCCAGCTACATTATTATGCTGCGTTGTCCTAAGTTTGACAGATTGTTTGTGTTATCACAGGAGAAGTAGTGCACATTGCCACCGTTTTTATACATTATTTGCAAAAAGTGCATAAAATGAATATAGCATGGGGAGGTTGTACCTGTCAGTCCATGTTTCATCTCAGAAGTTTTCAGTACATTTATATTAGTTTTGGTTTCTAGTGTCATACTGAAAGCTGTTACATAAATTTGATTTTGATCCATATTGGATTTGTGTGAAGCTGACTTTGTAATTAAAGAAAATTGTTTCGTACTGGAGAAAAGTGTGTGTGACTTCAAGTGACCTTTATAATGCATGTGGAAAGACATTTGTGATTTATTGTTCCGTAAATTACTTTTTCAGAACAGTAATCCTTTCTGTAATGTTTACAGACTCCATTAATGACTTTAAAGGGTCACAAGGAAGCCATTTCTGCTGTACAGTGGACAGATTCTTCAGAGATATGCACAGCATCATGGGATCACACACTTCGGCTGTGGGATGCAGAGATCGGTGGCATCAAGACTGAGATCGTCGGAAACAAGTCTTTCTTTGATGCAAGTTGGTCACCTCTAAATGGATTGTTAATTACAGCCTCTGCTGACAAGCATATTCGGCTTTATGACCCTCGTTCCACAGGTTTGTCATCAGCACTATTATATTGTTAAATTATGGTGAGCAGGCAGTGCCTTTAACCCTTTGTTGCTCGAATTAAATGCTCGTGCGGGTCTGCAGAGGACTGGAATTTAAATTGGGGCTGTGCAAGATGACTGCATAAGAGTAGCCATTTGTGTGTGTGTGTGTGTGTGTGTTTGTGTATTCGGCATTGTGAGCATCACGCTGCACTTGACATGTATATAGCGTTTAGCGCCAAAGGGTTAATGTACTGAATTTTTTGACATCTTTGACCACTGATTTTCTTTTACAATATCATGGAAACAGGAACGGAAAAGTTGGCAGTTTTATTGATGTTACTGGAAATTTTTTAATGCTGTCTTCAATTGATGATACTTGATGTTAACAATATATGTATATACTCCAGTTAAAACTTCTTTGGGTGTCCACTGATTCATACGACATTTCTAATGGGCATGTGTGAGTAGGCACCTTTATACATCATGACAGAAAGAGATCCACTTTCCAAAGTGTTGTGTTTTTAAAATGTGACATGGGGGCCATTGTCCACAATCATAGTCATGTTTATTTTAACAAGTCCTTTATATGCAAGTTGCTACTCTGAATGAACTCTGGGTATGAAGTGGGGGCACCCAGATGCTGAAGAACACTCATCATGAAACATTCTTCCACTTGGATATTTCGTAATCTACAAGTTGTGCTCATACAGAAACTGTTCAGGTTGTTTATTCAAGTGCAGCAAATTGTTTCCTGGTATCTCTTTTGTTTGTGTTTCATGTAAACTAAATTATGGTCACCCCATAGATTCCATGATGACAAGTAGCAGAGTTGGAGCAAGAGTGTGAATGTAACCGAACACTGTACAGCACTCTAAGAAATAAGGAACAAAAGAAATGTTGCCTGTTTTGAAGTTTGTATTCAGAGAACAGCAAACTCTTCACTAGCATTGTAAGGTGATAAATAATCTTGAAATTGTAGGAACTGTCGAGTTAAATTTCTGTACTCTGATGATATTTCAGAGGGTTCACTGGTGAAAAGCACATTCACGTCTCATACTCAGTGGGTGCAGTCTGTTCGATGGTCCACAACTGAAGACCATCAGTTCGTATCAGGATCTTATGATCAGCAGGTGAAACTCTGGGATTCAAGAAGGTAACTTTCACTTAGCTTAATCTGTTTGTATAAACTAACAAACACATTTTCTTAAGCCATTGTTTCTAACAGGACTGAATTCATTTGTTCTTTTCTAACAGTCTTAGCACATTATGATCTTGCATGCTTTCAGGTACAAAATTGTCCTTGAAACTGCCCAGTTTGTGTAAAAGCTTTTACAGTTACACATTTAAAAAACTCACAGTTCAGTAACAAGTAAATGTGATATATTGATGATGTGCTATGGGATGGATGGTCTGGGGTTTGAATCCTAGTATAGGGAAGAGATTTTTGTGTTCTCCAAAACATCTGGACCAGCTCTGTGGCCCACCCAGCCTCCTATTCAGTGGAAACCGGGGTTATTTCCTGAGGGTAAAGTGGCCCCGGCATGAAGTTAACTATTCATCTGGATCAAGTGCAGAAGTTAAGAATGAGTGGAGCTGTACCTCTGCTCCACCTTACCTTTCAGTTTTTCATATTGATGCTTTGAAGTATCGTGTATTATTTTTATACACACGCTGTACTGTATTTTATTTTTTGTGTACTTTTATTACTATATAAGGAAAGATGGAAAATTGTGTCATGTCTGTCTGTGTAGTCTTCCTACGCTAACTTCTGAGCTGACATATTTTCATGAAACTTGGCATGAACATCATGGGAATAAAGATTACACCCCATTCCTCCTTTATGTATGTTTAATTCTCTGTTATCAATAATATTAATGCTGTGGGAATGTGCAGACTTCTGAGATGTGAGTGATGTGAATTACCACTCAATAGTGAGTCCCAAAATTTGGTATAGTAATGGAAATTGAAAAATATGAAACTTTTGTTAGGGTGATCATCATACAGACTGTAAAATGGTGGTCACATTAAATATACTTTTTATTGTAATGCTAATGGCTGATGAACTGCAGTACTCAGATATGTGAAATTTTGCGTGGAAACAAGTCTTAATTCTACCACAAGTTCTGGGTAAAATTTGATTGTATCTTGGCAGCTATAATGATGATGAATGTTAAAAACTGTAGCTAAGTCTTAAAAATTTAACATAATCGTAGTCCATACTAGTGGAAATTGTGCACAGGGGTGGGTAAATAAATACTTAACGCAAGTTATAAGTTGGACAGGGGTCATACTGAAAGTGATGAGCATCTTGATATTATATTTAAACAGTGGTACATGTACAAAAATCAGTACCATGCTCAGTAAATGGAGATGTTCTATACATTTTCCACAAAATCCATTATCTTCCACACATTTCTGCCAGCTTGTATGAGCCTGAACATGTCAACTGTGGTAGCAGTTTCAGAATTCTGCAACCATGTGTGCATCACTTTTGGACTGTCACCTCATTCTCACAGTGCTGGCCCCTTGTGACATTTCGAGGCTCCAGACAAGTGGTAGTGTGAGGGGACCAACTCTGAACTGTAGGGAGGATTGGACAGATATTCCCAACCGTACTTTTCAGATGCTCCCCACATCAGGCATGCCTTGTCATATTATTCACTTCCATGCATTGACAATAATTTATACTTAAAAACCAACGGAATGCACAATTATGATATATAATCTGTCCGTCTATTTTACTCCTCTGACATGTTTCGGTGTAATCACCATCATCAGAGAGGTACACATCATATCATTATATAAAACATTAAAACAATAAAATGTGGTAATAACCACAGTATATACTATAATTGTGCATTTAGTTGGTTTTTAAGTATAAAAAAATGCATTGTCATGTTGAGGGGCGATTTGTCTGTGTACTGGGCATGGCCACACTTGCTGCAGCATTTGAATGTAGCAGGCCACACTGGTGGCTTTTCCTGTGGTCAGAAAATTAACCAGTGTGCATCCCTCAGTATCACACAAGACCTTGTCCATAACTTCAGTGGCTGAGTGGCTGTACTGCATTGCCTCCTCCTAATCCTGCTTATTCTGCTTGTTTTACTCCTCCTCCTGCTTCTTCTCCTCATTTTCCTCCTTCCCTTCCTTCTCCTTCACCTTCTTCATTCCTCCTCATCCTCTTCCTTATTTGATATGATATGATGCCATTCCATGCTTTGTTCCCCTGTTTTGAGGCCAAAATCATGGAAGAAGCTTTTGCTACCAGCCACAATGTTCAAAAGGATATCACCCTTAACAGCATTTCTGTCAAGAAGCTGTGAAGCCACACTGATGTGTGCCTTTCTGTGTTTGTTAGCAAGCAGGAAACCCAACACCATCAAAGTACTGGTATCCCAAAGTCACTGTCATCTCCTGCACACCATTTGTGTCCCTTTCCAAGCTGTGCTGTCACATACTGCATTTTCTGCCTTTTGCGCTCTGTGTTGGAGGTTCTTGTTTTACCAGTGCAAGGTAGATTGATGTTCATGTTGCCATATTTGAAGTGCTTTACCCAAGATCACACTGCCGACATCTAGCTAGTTTCACCATGTGGTTGCAATATTTGCAGCAAACAGGCATAATGAAATTCTGTCGTAAAAAAGGAACCACTTGTATTAACCCTTTAAAGACGAAACGTAATCTGCTTTATATAAAGACTGTGCGTACCGTGCAGTAAACACTTTCAACCTCTGTTATAAAAAACGAATGAGTTGCTGACGTTTACGGTAAAATTTGCAGTTTGTTCCAAGATATGTGCAAAATACATAAACGCGATTTGAGCACTATGGAGAATTATTGAATGTTGAATCTGGTGGTACGTAAAGTTACTGCTAGGCTTTAAAAGGTTAATCATGTGTCATCAGTTTACAACAGTGTTTCCCAAACTTTTTTGGTCATGAAAAACTTTTTAACTTAGTCAGTATTTACAGAACACATACGTTTTGTGGTCCCTCGTATTTATCAAGTAAAAGTCAGTGCGTCGCGATCTGTTAATAACAAAATGAAAGGTCCTTATAAAAATTCTTATATGAACAGTATCTTAAACCATGCTCAGATATGCTACATTCATATTTAATAAGAAGTATGATTGTTCTGATTTCTCGATTTTTTATGGAACACGTATTCACATCTCATGGAACACGGTGTTCTGCAGAACACTGTTTGGGAAATGTTGGTTTACAAAAGTAAATAAAAATGGAGCTCCATGGGAGAATTTGCTTAGTCCTGTGGCAGACTACGCTTGTGTAGAAAAGTAACCAAATAATCAAATGGCAGTGCACATCAAGGTATAATGCTTATCATCCTGGCCAGCAGTTGAGACAGCACAGTGTAATATGGTTCACACCCTGAATGCATTGAGAACGTGTTATGTTAATAAATATAGCTAGTTTAGAGGGCAGTTACCCTCTCTTACAGGTGTCAATCAAGTAACATAGTACATAATGTGTTGCCTTATCATTGCTGTTTCAGTCCAAAGGCTCCACTGTTTGATCTGAAGGGACATGATGGAAAGGTTTTATGCTGTGATTGGTCAGAGCCAGAACTGATAGTTTCTGGAGGATCAGATAACACGCTACGCATCTTTCAGTCAAAGCAGCACAAGTAAAAAACCATATACATGGAATTCGATAACTGCAATAATGATGATGCAGAAGAGCTTGGTTTATGATGTAACAAATTCTTTTGTTGTGATCATTTGTTTAGTAAATATTTTAGGAACTGGAAAATTCAAAGAAAATTCCTAGTTGGTCAGTTCAGTACAAAATGAAGAATACAGAAGATGTGTCAGTAATAGAGGAGGAGGGTTGGTGAATATGGCTTCAGTGAAGTAATCTTGCTTCAGACTGTTGGAAGAAAGTGTGTCACGAAGTGGGCACCGAATTTTTGAGGGGGAGAAAAGTGATAGGGCATATGAGGTTATCTACTATATTCTCTGTCCCTGTTACTTTTATGATCTCAGTTCATAATAAACCACACCCAAATGCGTGGATTCTAGGTGCCACAGAGTTTGTATTGTACATAGAAAATGTGCTTGGTTGTTCTGTACATCTTTGTTCTACACATTTTCACCATGACAGATATTTAGTTAAGTAACATTCAAGGTACATGTCTTCACATGAAGTGAGCGTTATATTTGTCCAATTTGAATCAAAATTGGATTTAAGAATAAGTCCCCAACATTAAAGTTCATGGAAGTCTGTTCATTGGTCCTAATGCATTAATGTGTGGACAGATGGACAGATGTGGCAAAGCTAATAGCCACATTTTTGCAGTGTTTCATTCCAAAGACCAAACGTAAGTTACAGCACATACGAGATCGTGTAGTGACAGTACACCAACATTTTTATATTTGTTGCACATATGAAAAACAAACGGGGCCCGCGGTGGCGCAGTTGGTTGAGGCACTGCGCTACAAACCGGCAGGTCGCGGGTTCGATTCCCGATGGTGTCATTGGATTTTTTCATTGGCATAATCCTGTCGGTCGCACTATGGCCCTGGGGTCGACTCAGCCTCTAACAGAAATGAGTACCAGGAATATTTCCTGGGGGGTAAACGCGGCCGGTGCGTAGGGCTGACAACCTTACCACCTTCATGTGCCGATTGTCTAGAAATCTGGGAGCCTCAACCTCCTGGAACCCTAAGGGCCTGTCCAGGCCTGTAAAGGGACTGCTTTTTAAAAACAAACTGAATCTCTCTTCCATACCTTTATTGACTCTTGTGACACTTTAAGCAGCGATGTTTGTATATACCATCATCTTTAACATTAATAGTTTTGTAATGGAGCCAGCCTTTTCTGTGAGCTAGGAACTGAAATTTTAAATGTTACTTACATTAATTTCAAGCTTCAGAGGGGTTAACTGATGTCATCCAAAGATGTAATTGTTGCAAGAATAGTTTATGTGAATTAGAGCCAGTGATACTTGGACACAAACATTATGCACAGTTTGGCAAAGAAGGATGTCAGACTTTGCTCATCCTTTTATTTATATATATATAATATATTATTATATACAATATATAATTATATATAATATATTATATATAAGTAAGATAACTAACGCAACACTGTGTCCATATGTGTGTAGTGCACTTACGTAGTTTATTTTTTAGTTTTATACACTAGAAGTCTATGCTTCTGTACAAAGTACAATATTTCTTAAATCAGAATATGATCTTGGCTGCGACATCCTGTTGTGATGTGTGAATAGACAAACAGAAGTACTGTCAGTCACAATCGTATTTTCGGACAATATCTGTATTATACAAAACATGCTACAACTTTCAGCTTTCTCAGAAAGCCACCATCAAACAGAGGAGAAAATAATGTTTTGTTGATAAAGTGCTTGTTTTCTCTTACATTTTTAAGCGTGTCCCTGATAATGGCTTTGTGGAAAAGCCAACACGTGTAGTACTTTTTGGGCAGTCGAGGATATTATCTGGAAATATAGTTGTGATTAACAGTCCATGTGTTTATATGTATACTTAAATATGCATTCTTGTTTCTTATTGCTACTTCCACATTGTTTGTAGTTTCAATTGTAAAGTGTGTACAAAAGAATGGCCCTTTCCTGAAGCTGAGCCCTTTCAGAATGTGTCATCACTGTATTACCAGATGCAGTTGTGAACTGTGGGTTAGAACATATTTACTTTTCTTATAAAATGATAATATTTTGTGAGGTACAATACTTTGTAAATACATTATGTTCTACCTCACTGTCTGAAACGAATAAGCTTGTAAGAAATCTAAGCTTAAAATGTGTTGGAACATGACATCATTATATCGAAGTCTGTAGGCAGATAGAGGCCATGGACTAAAATATATTGATGTGTGGTATTTGCGTACTACTGTATATGACCTTTAATAACTATGAATATAATTTCTTTCAAGAGAATTACATATTTATGTACTCCCTTTCACACTCGTGATCTGGTTTATGTTATTTAACAACACTGGCAGATGCTAAGATGGTATCATCAACAGATGGAATGAATGAATGAATGAATGAATGAATGAATGAATGAATGAAAGAAAGAGCATTGGTTGGTAGACAGCGGAAAATTAAAGCACTAAAAGAAAAACCTGTCCCACTCCCACTTTGTTGACCTCAAATCCTACTTGGACTGACCTGGGACTGAACCTGGGCTTTTGTGGTGACAGGTCAGAGGCTAACCACCCAAGCCTTGGCGCAGCTACCAGTGGTTACAGACCAATTTTGTATTAGCACCTTTACTATAACGCCCACTGAAATTTCAAGGAGATAAATGATATTTCCCATAAGCAGCCATGATTTCCATAGACAAAACCTTCAGATGATCCACTTTTGCATGTTATATCCCTTGAAAGGATACTGTGTACTAACTCTCAGTGAATGTGTATAGCCATTAACTTGGAAAGTTTGTGAAAGGTGGCTCAACACATATATTATTAAAAACCAACTCATGCACTTTTATTATTATTAAAACATTTTGGAATGTCTCCTACATGTTTTGAGCCAACAATCCGTACTATTTTTGCAGTATAATAGATACAATCGAAAGTGATAATGTATACCTACTAATGTTTACAAGAATTACATTGGTGAACCAGTAATTACAACTTTAACAGGCCTCTGTTGTACGTTTCAGGGCACCACAAATTGCCCCATACACCGGTGCACCTTTTTAACCTTTTAAAGCCTAGCGGTAACTTCACGTACCACCATGTTTAACATTAAAAAATTCTATGTGGTGCCCACATTGCGTTTATGTGTTTTGTACGGATCTCAGAACAAACAGCAACTTTTGCCTTATAAAACATTTAAGAGATTGGTTTTTATAACCGAAGTGGAGAGTGTTTACAGCGCAGTATGTACTGAGTCCTTATATAAAACAGATACGCTTCGTTTTTAAAGGGTTAATAAACTTTTATTCACCGTTTTTAAGAACAACTATAGTGACTTTTTATCAATACAATAAGTGTATCATAGACTATGGCCAACTGTTGTTACCATGTTGTGATTGTATGTGTGTAATTAACGACTACGACTCCATGAGGATGGGCCCTTTGTTCGCTCAAAACATGTAGAAGTTCCAAAACATTTTAATATTAATAAAAGTGCATGAGTTGGTTTTTAATAATATATTACAGACAGTGCATGGTGTGAATATATAATTCATGGCTTATCACATTAAGCAGTGCTGCTGTGAAGAGGTAACATTTTATCAACAACAATCGAAGCAGGAATACTGACAAAAGCATTTGTATAGGTTTCCTATAGTACAATTCCATGCGTCAACTGGAATGCACTGCCAAAAGATGGTAATCACGAGTCAAATTAAGGCATGTACAATACGTACCTGCCTAATGCAGTTTGTGTTTGATAACACAAAGACGTAAAGAACTTACTACAGTTTATGTATTTAATAACCTAGAGGCGTAAGTATTTATTACAGTCTGTTGCAGGATCTGTGAAAACTCCATGCGGACCTGTCACAAGTAGTTAGGACTACCTGACAAAGTACACACACACCGCATAAACCATGTTAAGGGACTTTCTCGCTTCCAGCACAGAGACTCCTCCCTCGTCCTGTGTAACTAGTAGGCCTAAGTACTTCTTACAGTTCCTGCTGTGTAACGTTAACATCTAACATCTCAAACACAAAACCAGTGTGTACACTACCACTGTTGCGTAACGCAAATCGTTAGTACGCCGGTTGTGCGGAAAGTCCTTGTGCAGCTGTCGACGGTAGTGTGTGGCATTGCAACTCACAACGAATGTACAATACTGACGGTTACTGTGCGTGTTCGAAGTAACCCCAATAGCATATAACACACTTCCCGCACTCTACCTGCATTCTTTCGGGTTACTTGCAGCATAGTGCACGACTGTACTTTCATTGCTGGGGAGCACTACTTTATCTGTCGTGCGGAGGGACTTTTCGCTCATTCTGAAAATGGATTGGTCAGCTCCTATTCGTGGGTGTACCAAGACGTACCGCAAGCGAACCGTGGTGCGCGGTGTCGTGCGAAATGACAGAGTCAATCGTGTTGAGCGTGAAGTTGTAGTGCGTGGGAGTCAGTGGCGTGTGTAGCCACAGATCATTTAATATCGTGTGCAGCAGTAGTGCTTAGAGCGGAAAGCGAGGGGTTCGTGCTTGTGCTAAGGTGGTGGTGTTGTCTTCGTTACGATGGCTGCATATTCGAAAATCACAACCATGGTGGCTCACGGTACCCTTCCAAATTCGCAGTTATCCATTAGCTTTGTTATTTGAATTTGATGTTACTTACATTCATTGGATCCAAAACAGATTAATACTTTGGATATAAAAAGTCAAGAAAGTATTACATACAGAAGTAGTTGTTGGTACAGAACAACTGATTAAGCTTGTCATTATCTATGTACATTAAAGTATTCGTCAATAGAGTAGGAGAGCGTATAAATAATTCTTTAGGGCTGATTGAAATTGTTTAGGGTTATCACATTTTTTATACTTTGTGGGCGACTGTTAACTACGTTGGTGCCAATTGAGTATACTCATGTTTGACATAGTGATACATTTGATGAATGTTGCTGGAAGTTACATATCTGTCAAGTGTTTATGTTGTAGCCGATCTCGGTGGCCCGACGCTTGCTGGGATTGCGGGTTCGGATCCTGCGGGGGGCATGGATGTCAGTCTCTTGCAAGTGTTTTGTGTTGTCAGGTAGAGGTCTATGCGATAGGTCGATTATTCGTCCAGAGGAGTCCTACAAAGCGTGGCGTGTCTGAGTGTGTTCTTGAAACGTCAACAATGAGGGGGCGTAGTGCCACGACTGTCAAACCATAAATACAGTTATGTTATAGACATCAGATTTTAATTCGAATTTATTTTGGTTGTGAACCACAAATAAAAGAAGTGATAATATATATTGTGATCGAAGAGGTAGAATTTTTAGATTCTTAAATAAATCTGTACACATGTCACTACTTCTGCATCCTGTAATAATTCTAATTATATTTTTTTGTATTTTAAAAATGTTTGCACTATGTGAAGAGTTCCCCCAAAATATTAATCTGGAGTTCATAATAGAGTGACAGTAGGTATAGTAAACTATCTTCAGTGTTTCCTATGACATGAAGGGCTTAACTGATCTCATTGCATAGCAAGCTGCACTTAATTTGCGTGTGATTTGTTCAATATGAATTTTCTAAGACAGTGTACTGTCTACATATATTCCAAGACATATTTAACTGATACATGTTAGGTGCACAAATGTTTCTTGTATTTGTTAGCAACATTTTAGGAATGTGACTGCTTTTTTCTTCAATTTTAAATTCATGTGAATGTGTTTTATGCAGTTGGACGATGCTTGCCCTGGTCTCTTGGAAGCAGAAGTATTGCATCCTTGTCATCGTTACCAGAGACACACCAGATGCTTCATAAAACATGCAGAGATTTTGCTGAGTCTGAGTTGAAACCACTAGCAGCTAAATTTGATAGAGAACACCTGTATCCCAAGGAACAAGTAGGTACCATGATGTAATTTCAGAGGTGTGTGTAGAACTAATGATGTCTGCGATTGAACTTACTGGCAGCATTTCTAACACTTTATTTCATTGGCCTATCTGTAGATACGTAAAATGGGTGAACTAGGCTTGATGGCCGTAGATGTTCCTGAAAAGCTGGGAGGTACAGGATTGGATTACCTCGCGTATGCTATAGCAATGGAGGAAATTTCTCGAGGATGTGCATCTGCAGGTGTCATCATGAGTGTGAATAACTCGCTCTATCTGGGTCCTATACTGAAGTTTGGAACAGATAAGCAGAAGGAAAGTTTCATTCGTCCATTTGTTACTGGAGAACGAGTTGGATGTTTTGCTCTCAGTGAACCAGGTACTCTTCCATGTGCTTAGTTTGTACGGTAAAATGTCCTTACAGCTAATTTTAGAGGTTTAAATTTTACAACTTTTTTTTACATGATAATGTGGTTGTGGTGTATGAAGTATGGTGCACTATGCTTTGCAGGGGTTTTGGTTGTTGTATTGAATGGCATTTCATGTATACACAACATGTAGTGTGTGTAGTAGTACAGCAGTCCGGCCCTGATTGCATGTTCGAACATCATGGTCTTGTTGATTCATGGACAATTGTCGTAACAATTGTGGCATTGCAATCCAGGTCCCTCTTGCTTGCACATGCTCATGTGATACTACACAACAGCACACATGTATAGGTAGTTATGTAAACACTATACCAAGCAATGTGTACTTTGACTTTACTTCATGCAATTTCTAGAACTAATTGTTGCACTGATGTTCCAGTCAATTTAATTTTATAGCAAAGCTGTCAAAGATTGCCTGTGCTACAGATTTTTGTCCTTCCTTCCCAATTTTTCCCGCTAGGACATACATTTGCATGTTGTATTTTTACCATTCATAGGGTTTAAGAGCTTAACCTTCACAAACAGTAAGGGTGTACAATGTACGGGGCTTTGATGTGGAAATTTTTTTGGAAAGTATTCTGTTGAATGGAGTTGGTGATATGAAGAGGATATTAATGTGGATCTTAAGGAAATATGTTGTGAGAGTCTGAAAAGGGGTCGAATGTTGGACTTGTGGTCAGGGCTGTGGAGTCAGAGTCAGAAGGAATTTTATGTGGAGTCAGTCGGTAAAAATGTACTGACTCGACTCCAAACTCAATCTAAAATCTTAACTAGATACTCCAACTCTAGAGCCCAGATAGCTACAGTAACCATTAGACTTATACTTAAATATAGGTTATAAGTCTAAATAGTAGCCTGATAATTTACGTGGTGGTAGTGAAAGGTCTTACAGGTTTACCATTATTAATACATATTGAGCTTTTATGAAGGAGCCGGAGTCAGAATTTTAAAAATCAAGGAGTGGGAGTCGGAGTCAGAGTTGGAGTGGGAGGTTTTGTGTACTGACTCCACAGCCCTACTTGTGGTGTAAGTCCCCTCATCTTTCCACAAAATGGCCTGTCTTTTATTTTAAGATTTAAAATCTGACAACCATGTCTCTAGGAAAGACATCTACAAGACAGCAATATTACCATATCTAGTATAGGAACAGACTTGGGTGAAATTATGGGTGTTCTGTAGTGTGATGCTGTGTAGTCCGGTAGATACATACACATATTACTGAAGAACTGCTGCCTCCATGTGCATTCCGAAAGGTGTCACATCTCAAAAATCTAATCATGACGGTCGCTGTTGTGCGAACCTCAAATCTTTCCAAAGGGGTAGTTTCTTATGTGTCTAAGCACCATGCTGTGCAAGCATGTAGGGGCTTTGAGATGAAGCTCTGTGTTTTGTAGACCCTGGCATTACGTGCTAATAGTGATTGTCATATTACTGCAGCCACTGTACTGGTGAGAGAGAATCCCCTGTTTTCCATTGGATGAAAGATTGGATGGGTCCTAGAGCTTGTCAGGGTGTTATGGGAAACAGTCGCTCATGGAAACTGAACCCTTGTCATCCAATCTGTCCTGTATCCTGTCATTGTACTGACCCTAGTCATTGGTGTGTAGCATGATTTATTATGATATGTGGTTCAGTAAAATCTCATTGGTTGAATGCTGAGCTATCCAATATGGAAAGATCAAAGTTCAGTTAATTGTTAGTTTATGATTAAAAATCTCACAGGAACACTGTCTATAAAGGTATAAATACGTAATCCCTGTGTAAATAGGAGATAGGCTATAATAACAGTAGGGTCATGATTAAAGGTTTTTTCATTTAAGATTTACCTGCTTCTTAGGTTAATTTTTTGTTATGGCCAAAACCCCACATAGTGTAACCTGTCTTAAACACAACTTGGACATAACAGAAACCAGTCTATAGTGGAAAGCGTTTACAGTCCCTAGGATCTGGACTCCTGAGGATCCAAATGTCAAGTACGTGTAGTAAATGGAACCTTCCTGCAACAGGAAAACGTTTCAGTCTCTTGCAGTTCCATGAGAGGCAAGTTTTACTCTATAAATGGTACAGGACATTTCATATTTATAGTAACTCACCAACGAATGCACAGTTTTTTGTACTTACACAGTTATGTTATTAAAAACAGTGAAAACTCCTGTATGTTTAGATCCCTGAGAGATCATCCGACTCCCTGATGATGATCCCTTAGGGCATCAAAATGTGTAGGAGTTGTGTTTGTTTGTAATATAATATAACGGTGTAAATATAACGAGTTGTGCATTTATTGAATTATTGTAAATTAGTTACTACCAGTGCATGGAATGAATGACGTAACAAAATGATTTTTCTTGATTTAAGATTCCTCAATCTCATGTTTCCCTGCATTTAAGACATGAAAAATTTGGTCTGCACTCCATTTTGAAAACTCAGTGTAGGGCTTGTGTTTACAATTTTGAACTGTGGGTTATGTAAATAACGCCACAATCAGGTGCAATAGAAATCTACCCGTGATTAATGACGGCAGTGAAGTGATGACAGAATCAATTATGAACTATTGCAGTAGGGTATTATAGATTCTCACGAGTTGTGTGCTTTGCTATTGGTTAAAAAGCCTGTGGTTGGAGTTTTTTTTAGGCTTTTCTCAATCCTATCCTGTAAAGTGAACATAAAAATATGAATATACAATTGTTTGAAGAAAAGCACTACTAGGTTTAAATTTAGAGTGAATATAATGTTTTTGTAACTACAGTAGTAATTTTCTGTTTCATTTTGACACAAGTCCCATTTAACATATTTCTGGATTTATGGCAGAAAAGTCTTGTCTTGCAGACAAATCTGATACAGGGCTCTAATGTGTATATGTGTGTGATGTAGCTATGTATGTTGTGATTCTCATGCACTAGTAGTTTTTGTGTTCTTCACAGAGGGCAGCTGTGTGTTTAAGACTAAGGATGAAGCTTAACTTTCTAGAGGAGAAGGAGAAGGATATGAAAGGGGTTTAAAAAGGTGATGAAGGATAAAGATATGAAAACAGTTATTTCTATTTAATTGTAATGGAAAATGAATGAGCAGAAATTCTATTGAAAGCTTGGAAGTGAGTGAGTGCACCCCTGTAAGCAGTCAGCCACATGACATAACAGATTATCAATAAACACAATGGAATGCCTTCTGTTAAGGTTATTGCTGCTATTCAAGCCTATAGCTTGATGATGGTCCATTAAGACTGAAATATGTAGCTTTTTGTTATGTAATAAATGCATAGTTGTGTTGACAGTATTTTATTGAATATTAATAAGGTTTTAACATACCTGTCACTAAATTACATGTTCTGTGTTGAAAATTACTACAAATTGTGTGCATTGACCTGCTGTATAATCCCATGTTAAAATTTTGTATTGGATTAAGTAAACCTTAGTAAAGTTTTTCTTGGTAAGTTTTGTGCAGACCACTGTTGGTTTGCATGTTAACTCTGTGCAAGTGTATTTTATTGTTTGTGTACTTCGATATTGCTTGTAGAGAACTAATTTATGCTGGCCTGCAGCTTCTATGTGTTACATATCTTATCACCACTATAAAAATTGGCATCTTTCAATTAGTGATTCTTTTGTTTCCTTTAAGTGTCTAAATTGGTTATGTTGAACATTACACCGCTTTTTTCCTCTCTCCCATTTGCTGCACTTACCGGTGTGACCAGCCAAGAGGTGAGGAAAGGTACATGGATTTGTGGTGTTGGTCCATGCGCATACACACATATCTCAGAAATTTGGAGGCACAGGCACATTACATAACCTAGATCCTTGGAAGATGGAGATGTCTGCCTACTCGAAGTATTTCATATGTCCTTGTGCATACATTTGAAACACAAATATTCAATGTGGGTAATTATGACATCCCTGATTGCAATATCACATAAACGCACTATTTTTGAGGAGTAAAGGGACATGTTTAAAACTGAGTGATACAGTGAACCTTCTGTTGTTGGATCTAATGGCAGGGAGGTTGGGTTGGAAAAGCCAAGTCATTTGTTTGGGGCCCACTTCCAAGCCTATAGATGTGAACTTACAATGCCAAATAACCAAACAAAGGCAACATTTTAGCACAAAGTAACACATACATTCTATATTTTGATATAGAATAATAAAATGAACTTTAAAAACATTTTAAATCCTAAGTATGTGTTAGCAGCTTTTGCCACGTAGGGAAGTTTGACCTGTGTCATGTAGGCCTAACTAGGCCTAGGCTAATCCAAGTGTCGTCACTTTGTAAATGTAGTTCTATAGGCTGCCTTATTGACCCCCACAAACATACAATGTAATATGTTACCTGGATGCTAAATTGAAGCTTTTACACACAAATAATTTAAAAGTGCTGTGCACTAATTGCTATGATGGTTTGGAGGGGCTGGTTGGTTAATGTGGAGTCATTTAGTGGAATGTTGTATGATGGTGGTTTCACTGTAATTAGTTTTGTACACTTATTTGTACTGTGCTGTCGTACCAGTGCCATGAAACCTACTGCCAGTCTACTGGATAATGAATCAGAAGATTTGGGAGTTACTGCCCTAATAAATGGTAGATAGTATGTCAACATGAATCAAACGCAGATGGCTAACTGTACATTTCTCGCAGGAAACGGAAGTGATGCAGGTGCAGCATCTACTGTGGCACGACTCAGTGATGCTGGATGGACACTAACTGGAACCAAATCTTGGATCACCAACGGTTATGAAGCAGAGGCCTCCATTGTCTTTGCTACGACTGACAAATCCAAGAAGCATAAGGGAATCAGTGCCTTTATTGTGCCGCAACCTATTGCAGGTATAATTAACAGCCACACTGTGTCTTTCATTTAATATATCCAAGTAAACTGTAATTCTTTAATGAATTAACTTTTGAAACCATTATTGTCGTGATCAGTTCACATAGGCCATAACCAGAACGTGTTTATGTTATTGTAGTAACTAATAATTTGGTCACCATTTTGCAGGCTTGTCATTAGGCAAGAAAGAAGATAAGCTTGGCATTCGTGCATCATCTACATGCAGTCTTATATTTGAAGACTGCAACATACCAAAAGATAACCTTTTGGGAGAGCCTGGTTTGGGGTTCAAGATTGCCATGATAACGCTTGGTAAGCAAACTCCTTGAATATTGGCAGGTGTTAATTTTATCAAGAAATTCTCTTTGTTTATGAAATCTGAAGGTTCATGTCCATGTTCTTAGAAGCTATTTATAGAATTCCATCTTGAACCAGTTATGTCCACTTAACACATTTTTCCAAGATGTCGTCAGTCTTTTCCTCCCATTTTGTATGTATGGGTATGTCAAGTGGTGTCTTTACTTAGGGCATTCCCATAAAAATGTGTGCCTTTCCTGCTTTTGCTGTGTAGTCTGTATGTACTGCTGTGCCATATTCCTTGATTTCATTGTCAGAATAATATTAGATAAAAGTGGCAGATGATGATGCCACTATTCATTTCATAGTAAGACGTGTAAAAGAAAAATTTTTTTGTAACCTTTGGCAGTGAAGGTGAAATGTTCCTTTGAAACCTTAGGGTCACATAACCAGTGACACAGCATCATGTGCCAGAAGGTGAGTATCCTTTTTATGTTTTGTCTGCATGTGTCAGCAGATAGTGAAATGTCATTTTGCACCATTATTTTACTTATTCAAACAAACAAATAATCAGAATACTGATAACGCACTAATGTTATTTACTCTTTGCTTGGATTTGGGACATTTGTAAAAGGAAAGATCTCTTCAAGGTTTGATTCTTCTGGGACATTGTGCTTTGTCACTGGGTAAATAGTTCCTGACATTTTGAAGGATGGAAAGGTTGTATTGTCTTTCAAATCTCTGTAAATATTTATACAGTCACCTGACATTACATTCCAGAAGCCTTGAATCTTCAGTAACACCACTGTGCAAACCTCAAGTGTTGAAAGCTCACTCACCCACAGGAGTTCTGATGTACGTTTATTCTTTTGTAATCGTGCAGCTATTTTGGTTTACATTTGTGATGTTGTGGGATGTGACACTGTGTCATTGGGTGACTGGTCCCCAGTGTTTTGAAGTACAGTATTGCCGTCATTATCAGTGTCTGACTGGACCATGGAGAATGCCTTTTAAATTCTGGGAACCATCCGTCAAACAACACAGTGTTACAACCCTGAAGATGGCAATCCTGAAGCTATTTTTCATGCATTTAAAAAATTTTCCAATTGCCAGATGCTGGTCGGATTGGTATTGCATCGCAGGCATTAGGAATTGCTCAAGCTGCGCTGGACACTGCTGTTGAGTATGCTGCCAAACGAAATGCTTTCGGGTCTCCCATCCTCAAACTGCAGGCTATACAGGTTGTGTGTATATTAGTGTTATCCACTTTTTATGCTGAAACTGTGAGTGCTGGTCATTATGGCTGGTAGCAGTAATGCTGCTGAAAAGTGAGCATATCACTCTTCTGGGGCTCTGCTGTTGCTCTTTCATGCCAGCTGATATCCGCCTTAATTTTGTGATAGAACTGTAAAATTTGAAGAAAGCTGCAGATGGACAAGATTGTTGTCAGTTCAAGAGTTTGGTGGGATCTTAAGTTAGTGTTTTTTAGTATTGCAATCACCCCCTCTTATCAGTCATTTTTTGAGCTCATGAATAAATAAATAGGGGTCCAGCCCTTACAGTCCTGATGCACATAGGCCTTTAACAGGCCCTTTGTGCCCCCTTACTAGGTCCAAGTCATGAGAGCCCTGTCCTTTTAAAGAAGTTACAGATCGCTACCCAGGCTCAGACCTCTAATGTTCTCAGAGTCCAAGAAAAAGGATCCCAGATAAATATGTGTGAGTGTCGCCAAGGCTTCACACTCACACAACACATGGGCTGAGGTTTCCTCTCCAACCCCACATTTCCTACACAAGGACTATCCATTAGCCCCATTATGTGAAGATGTCTTCTCAGGGTGTTATTCCCAGTAAGAAGGCCAATAACCACCCTGGACTGCGCCCTATTAAAGGACATGAGCATGGTGTTGGCAGCAATATGAGGGCCCAGGATCAACTCTCGAGCCTGTCTCAGAGTGCCAACCAGACCCTGCCATTGTATCAAATGCTGTCTCTCCAGCCAGCACAAAATTTTTGTCTTATAACTCTCTTTTTCATTCATTCATTTATTCACATTCCATGGACCCTATCTCGTTTACAAAACCTATGGATATGGAAATAGTCAAGGCTGGCTCCAGTCCAACAAAGTGGTGAGCAAAGCCCTCCTTTGCGAGCTGATCAGCAATTTCATTTCCACGTATCCCTGAATGTCTGGGGACCCAAAAGAGTCCCACAGAATGGTAAGGGGAGATATCACTCAACGTGCTTTGGGACTGTCGTACCGGGAGACGTTGTTTTCGCAGCCTGTAATGATTTCAAGGCCACTTAACTATCAGAGCACTTTTGAGCTCATAACATATATGGCTGTATCACTGGCTGGCAGTCAGTCAGCTAATGAAATAGCTACATGACGCTTATGCACCTGAAGTTTTAGAACTATGTTCACAGGAATGTAGCACCAGATGGCTGCCTTATAATCTAATAATGCAAGTTGAAATGAACTTATCAGGTAACAGGCCATGGAATTTCATAAAACTTCATAGCACATAGCACGGTGTGCAGTCATTTTAGCTCTTCTATTTAATGAAGCTTTCACAGACAAACAGGACAGAATTGCCCCATTAAATGTACATCCTTTTCCATAAACCAGTAAACACCAACTAATGCACAATGATGAAACAGTTTAATCTTTTACATAAAAATCAGTCAACAGCCAACTGTTTTATGCCTTTCTTTATTAGGAGGTTCGGTGACTAATTTCAGCCTATGCCAAGGCCATCATCAGGCCCCTTTTTACAAAAACATGAGTATAAAAACTCTACATGCTATAGAAGAGAGAAGGCCTTCCCTCTTCTATAGCATAAATGGTAAGAGTTTTAGTACTTGAAACTGAAGCAAAAAGTCCAAGGTTCACTGATGACATGTGGAAAGAGCTGTGAACATTACATAGTGCAGGTGAATCTTTGAAAGGTTAATAGATGTAATGTTTCAATTTTCTTCTTAAGTTTCACATTCAATGTTATGAACAGAACTGAAAATGTTAAGTGCATGTCACATTAGGTAAAAATCTTGTTTATGTCTCAGGCGAAGATTGCTGATATGGCACTAAGGATTGAGAGTGCAAGACTTCTAACATGGCGTGCTGCTGCATTGAAGGATGCAGGAAAGTCTTTCACAAAGGTACTGCAATTTTAGTGTTGTCTCCTTTACTCATATTATTCTTTCAGTATGTGACTGATTTATATATTATTATTTGGGCATTTAATATTAATTGTAATGTGTATAATTACGATATGATGGAGGAAGAAAGCAGAAGACAGATACATGTGGGCTGTCATTCTGATTAAACTATAAGGACCGTATGCCAAAGAAGAAGAAGATTATTATATTACGATAAACTCAAATTGCCAGAGAAATTTTATATGCAAGAAATATTATTATAAAATGCTAACTCATTAATTTCAAAATATGCCAGAAATACTGAATGCAGACTGCCTCAGTTTGTGTTATTCTTTTGTTTTTTGAAAGTTAGCATTAAGCAGATATTTTATAAATGATTTTCTCATTAACTTGAAGGTTGTAATTGTAAAAGCAGTGGCCTTATAATTTCCGTCATTTAAAATTGCTTCACATTTATCCTTACATAGCTTCTCTTTACACTCCACTAATTACGGTTATTTATGACAGATATCTATTAACCGTTTGGCTCTGAAATTGAGTGCCCACTGTACTCTGTGAAATCCCTGAGATTCAAATGGCTGCCCATTACTTTTCATGTTCTTGGCCAGTGACTGTATTAGACCTTCGGTTGTGTGAGCATCATACCGCACATCAACTGTAGTCAGCTTTCAACACCAAAGGGTAAACAAAGACAATCAATATGTCTGCCTGATTTGAAGAACATGGACTTTTCCAAGACTTGTGACTCAGTTACATTACAGAAGGAATGTGAATGTCACATACTTTCTTGCACATTGATAAGCCATGCATGTAGTTGTATTATTCCCCTGTATTTACTCACACTGCATTGGCCAAGCTGCAAATGCCAGAAAAGGAGTTAATTCTGTTGTGTCATTTCAGGCGTCTGCCATGATGTGAATGAGCTCTGCCCAATTCTGGGATTTTACGCAGTGTAGAATGGTAGTTTGTTACCAGTATTTTGGGACAGCCTGTCAGTTCCATCTTTAAGGGGATTGACCCTTGAAGATTCCTGTTTAACGTTTTAAAGCCTAGCGGTAACTTTACGTACCACCAGGTTTAACATTAAAAAATTCTACATGGTGCCCACATTGCGTTTATGTGTTTTGTATGGATCGCAGAAGAAACAGCAACTTTTGCCTTATAAAAAGAGATTGGTTTTTATAACCGAAGTGGAGAGTGTTTACAGTGTGGTATGCACTGAGTCCTTATATAAAACAGATACGCCTCGTCTTTAAAGGCTTAATATGCTTTACAAGCAATAATAAGATTCCACTGAATGTATTTCTCTAAGATTTGTATTTTGGGGATGTAAAGGAAAATATTCTAAAATACTTTGGAATTACATTAGAATTGTTCATTTGCAGGAAGCTGCAATGGCAAAATTGGCTGCATCTGAAACAGCAACATTTTCAGCTCACCAGTGTATCCAGGTGCTGGGAGGTATGGGTTATGTAACTGAAATGCCTGCTGAACGCCACTACAGGGATGCACGCATAACTGAGATATACGAGGGCACATCTGAAATTCAGCGTCTCATCATAGCGTCAAATATCATTAAGGAGTATGGACTGAACTAGATGAATGAGGATTCTGACTGCATTGATTCTGCTGTGTGTGCTGTGTGGTATTTGTGTGATCTGTTAGGAGCAACTCAAAAAGTATTGTAGGGGTAAGTCAGAAAAACAAAATGTGTGTGTGTGCATATGTGCTCGCACGTGCACGCTTGCGTGCATACAGTAAAATTCTCTTAAGACATTTTGGAAAAAGCACAGAAAGTCTGACGTATGAAGTGGGAAAAGCTCTCAAAGTATGGGGCAATTTTTTGTAACTTACTACACGTGTATGCTGAATTTGTTTAATTTGCAGTACTCTTTAACACATTCTCACCTGTATGTGACCATCCAAGCACTTTGTCAGTAACCATTCTGACTGGAATGCGGTGTTCTGCAGCAGTTTTTTCTTGCGGGACATTTGGAATGCCATCCTCTTTGTTTGTTGCGTTTATCTCTTCAGATATCGAGAGTGGTTTGTGTTTTATGCCCATTTTTGATGTCGCCATGTTCAAGGATGTGTTTTATGAAATCAGTGGAAAATATTGTGACAACTTTATTTCAACTTTAAACTCAATTCATTGAAGCATCCATTTCACTATCAGTACTAAAATGAAACAACCACAACAAGTTCTGGATTAAAAACCACACTGCTCCATTATGTAATTTTCCCTACAGCTTATGGGGTTGCATCCACAGATTTGAATGTTGTAGGTATCTAACAACCGATGTTAAACACAGAGTATGATATATGATAACTTTTTGCTAGCACAACACTAGTTTTTAATGAGCGGTGGTAGCCATGTTTATTGTGTGTTCAGTAATTAATCATTCAAAGGATGAATACTTGCACGCACATACAGTGTGAAGTGGACACAAAATGTATGCATATATAAATTTTATGCACAGAATACTTCCAATTATTGAAATCAGAGTATAAAACAGTGGCATTCTTAATGGGCTCCATTACAGGACAGGGCAAATCAGTCTGCTGCAACGTGTGTGAGAAAAGTGTAAGAGACACGATGCTACTAGGGTTTGTTAAATCTTCTTGTTGCATCTAGCTGAAAGTCAGTGAAAGCTAGGATCAGAATGCTTGTATAAAAGTGTGGAATCAACAATCGACAGTGAGGGCTTGGCTGATTGTCAATTGGGGGGGCGGGGGGTGAAGCACCATGTTTGCCACATGGCCAGTCTGCCTCAAGTTTTCACATTGAGAACATCATTTAAATGTATTACGCGTGGAACACAACCTGCTCAAAGTTAATTTTGAGTTGGCAACAGCGCATTCACAGCACTGTCTGCATTGCGATAGATGGCGCATTCATGGCACCATCTGCATTGCAGTAGATATACATTCATCCAGTTCTTACACCCATATGTCATGAGGTTGTGTCATTCTGCTATGTGAAACTCTTGCAGAAATTACCTTGGAGATTAAACTATGTGAATTGACAGCATCATTTCAACACTGTGTGTTGTTTAGGTTCTGAGATGGAAAATGGGTCAAACAGGTGAAAAATTTGTTTCCTCATTAACTTTTTGTACTTCGTAGGTGGGAAATTTTCTTGTGCATAGACATATTAAGAGCGCAATGTGTATGTTAATCAGGTGGGAGGATGTTGGTGTTTCTTTATCCTGACATCTTAGGCAGGAAATATCTTAACCAAGAATGTCTCAGGTGAATTTTAATCTTTTGTGTGTGTGTGTGTGTGTGTGTGTGTGTATGTACACATGTAAAGAAAAAAGAAAAGAAAAAAAAGGTGTGGAAACTAGCCAGGGGCAAAACTGAATTAAGACTGGAATGAATGCAGGATATCAAACATTTACATTTAATAATATCATGCATATCTACTTGCCATTCTAAAGAGTTATTTGATAGTAACTTTTTTATTGGTTTCTTGAGTGTAACCAAATTGCAAAACTTGAAGTCTCTGATTGTGAAAGCAGTTACCGTGTGAGTTAGCTGAAGTGTCTGTAGGTGTTCCAATATGGCTGACTTTTGTCTGCCCTTTGGAAGACTAAAGGTGTTTGTGTCATGTCTTAGGAAAAATCTGGTCTGTGATCATTGCGCACTCCAACCATGTCTGCTGAGGCGTGCTTTAATGACAGATGCAGTGTACATGATAGAAGCAGCGCTGCGAGATCTAGTATGTGGCCTTACCGTGGCTGAGCAGAGCCGATGTTCCATAACAGATAAGTGGTAAAACACATATATAAATTTGAATTACTTTCAGAGGAAGGGGCATGGTAAAATTATGTGAGGAGTGAAGACTCAAGCAATGTTAGCCTTTATTCATGATGATGATACGCTCAGAGGTTACAAGTTAAAAGGGAAGTTGTTCAGAAGCTAAAATATAGTGCAGGAGCTTCTGTAACCGAAAGGTGACAAAAACGACGAGACAGTATGTTTGATACTCCTGTAATTCAAAGGAGAAAAAGTAATGTTAATGCATTCAAGTCAGTTATTCAGCCAGTCATTTTTAACTGTTGATAGGAGGATATTAAGTGTAAGTCATACATATTCCAAAGTGTTCAGGCAAGTGTAATTACTGCTACTACATTTTGGGTTTCCCTGTACTTTTGTGATTAGTGGCAGTCTTAATACTTTGAAACTTCCTGTATGAGCACACCTACCAATTAGATTAATGACCTCCATCCTTACATTTCACGATTCAGCACAAAAAATTTTAAGTAATGTTGCTAAGTGCAGGTGTCCCATTTATTGTGCCCTTGAACACTGCAACCACTCTGGGCTAGTGGGGCAGATGCAGGCTTTGAAAATGTTAAAGCTGCCATGCTCAGGTACGTGATCAAATGGGGTATTTTCCGTAAGGTTTGTTACAGCTCTGACCCACAATAAATTGTTTTCTCCAGATGTGTTGGTACTTCCAATCGCACTAACTCCATGGAGCAGAGGCCTTCTTGAGAAGCTAACAGTTTCTCAGCTAGTCAAGAAATTCCCCGCATTTTGTGGAACCTGGAGGTTCATTACCGCATACACAAGAGCCCGCCACCTGTCCCTATCCTGAGCCAGCTCAATCCAGTCCGTGCCCCCCCATCCCACTTCTTGAAGATCCATTCGCACTACGCACCTTAAATTTTGTCTTCGTTCATAACTTGATGCAAGGTGCTGCTGCCTCCATGCATTGCAATACTGCCTGCTCATAGTACTGCAGTGTTTCATGTAGTAAAATGTCCATGCGTGCCACTTAGTCTGAAATTCAACGTAATCACTAAGCAATAATTACACATTTCTCGCCTGTATAATGCTCCCATCCAGTTTGAAGGACTTGAAATTGTACGTAAATTTTGTCGTGTGGCTAAGACTATTGACAGTTTTGGTTCAGATGTGATTTTTGTATGTATAACATAAGTATGTTATTTTTGTTACTTTTGCATGAATGTATCTTCCTGGTATGGCTTTTCTTCCTGATGCCTGTGGCAGGAACATGATCCACCTCAGGGAATTCACGAAGCAGACTATTTGTATGGAAGAAAGTAGTTCCTACTGCAGGATTATGGCAGTACGTTTCCATCTTGCATTGGTATATGCTATAAATTTAGACAAAAGTGTATCCTTTACAATGGTATACACTGAATGGTACCAAACAGTATAACATTGTATTACGCTACATTATACTATACTGTGCTACACTGTACGACAGAATATTTGGATATTTGGCTACGTATGCACTGTGTTATTTATGGTGAGGCTGGCGGAAAAGGCTTTAGCAGACAAGGGATCTTACGGCTTACTCTTGCACCGTAAGTCTGTGTTCTGCTGCCACGTGTTTGCTCACAAGGCACATCTGTATTCAGCCTGAACGAATCTGCTTTTTCCTCCACCAAGTTGGTCTCCATTCCTTTACAAGTCATTTCTCCCGCACAAGATTACAAGATTAAAAGCTAGTACATTCAAATTTAACCTCTTGAAAGGGCAGTCGCCCAGGCACACTCCCTGCTGATATTTTTGTCTTCATGTAAAGTGTTCTTAATTTTCATCTTATAGCAACAAAATTTAAGGCCACTGTAGGGAATGTCTGTAGAACCATGAGGTTTGTACCTCTGGCAAAATCCATCCAGTGGGGCACCAGGATATACACGAAACCTTCCTTTGGTCTTCATGTAAAGTGCCCTTAAGTAATGCCTTGTCATAACAAAACTCATGAGTTGTATGAGCAGTGTGATTGGGATCCGATACATGAATTTTCATGCATTTCCCTCCACTTGGAGCCGATATACAGGTGAAAAGTGTTTCGCTGTATGTAACATGCCCATAATTATTTTCCTGTCGCAACAAACCTTATGATTTTCACCATGGACATCCCATTGTGTTTGTATATGTTTCGAGGTGTTTATCCCTCACCATCAACACAACAGTTTATTATGTTTTATCAGAACCATACACAGCTATGTGTTTCAACCTTATGTAGGCAATGTGCGTAGTGTCCCAGATGTGGAGTGTCACGAACATCCCTAAATGTGAATGGAGATGTGGGCGAAAATGTACAGTGGTCTTAGTGTAAAGTGCCTTGTTACTAACATAATGCAACCAAACTTATAATATGACAAGGGAGTGTCCTTGCAATCCTGGGTTTGAATTTAGACGAAGATCCCTCCACATGGTGCCGAAGAGCGGGCAAAGACGTACATTGTTCGAAGCATTAAAGGGGGCCCTATATGGGCCATTAAGGCCTAAGGGGGAGTAGAGGTATATAGCTCTACCCTTTCGTTAGCCGCGGCGCGAGAAGGGGGTGGGGTGACTAGCCCCACGCCCCGGCCACTTTGCCACCGGGAAAGACCGGGTACCAATTGTACAGGAGGCTGGGTGGGTCCCAGGGCCGGTCTGGACGGGTGTGGAAAATCTCGCCCCCATCGGGTTACCATCCCCGGACCGTCCAGCCCATAGCGAGTCGCTATACAGACTACGGTATCCCGGCCCATGTTCGAAGCGTCAGGTGCCCGTAATTATTCTCCTCGTGCAACGAAAACTACGGCTTTTGTAAGGTCAGTGATAACAGGCGAAAACGTCTTCATCTAAAGTGGCCTTAATTACTGTGCTGTCGGAACGAGACGTGTGAGTAATGCACGGAATGGACGTAGGATCCGAACTTTGTATCCTCAAAAAATTCCATCCATTGCTAGCCGAGATACTGGCAAAAACGTATTGTTCTTCGTGTGAAGTGCCCTTCATTATTCAACGATCGCAGACAAACGTTACGTCATTTGCAGCGAATTGTCACTGTGTACCAGATGTGCATTTCCACGAAAATCCATTCGAAGGAAGCCGAGATGCAGCGGAAAGACTACCTGCTCTTCACGTCATGTGCCCATGTGTGTGTATATATATGTATATACATATACATATATACCTACACACCGATCGCATCCAAAATTACCTCGTTTGTATCGGATAGGGGTAGAGTCCCATATATGAATTATCCCGAAAATCACTGCAGTGGGAGGCGAGATACAGCGGAAAGACTACTTGCTCTTCGTGTTATGTGCCCTTATTTATGGTTCGATCGCAACGCAAGATACGTCATTCGTACACAATGTGCGCTGTGTACCAGATGTGAATTCTCACCTGCATCCCTGCAGTGGGAACGGCGATACTGGCGAAAGACTTCGGTGCTCTTACTGTAAAATGCCCTTGTTATAGACCGAACGCAGCCAGACTTACGGCGATTTTGGCCGTGCCATGGCTCAGGCGGTTAGCCGGCGGCCTCCCACCGCGGAGGCCCGGGGTCAGTCCATGTGGGATTTGTGGTGGACAAAGTTGCACTGGGACAGGTTTTGTCCCCCAGTACTTCGGGTTTCCCCTGTAAATTTCATTCCACCGGTGCTCCATTACTAGGAAATGGATAAAAAATAATCATCATCGTCGTCTTCATCACAAGGTTGCACAAGAAGCCTCAAGGCTGCGGTGCGTCCGTAGCGTCTGCTGTGGGGGCCTTCACCACTACGGCGATTTGAGAGAATATGCATAGTGTCCCATGTAAGAGCGGCAGGGATTCAGCCGAAGGACCACATTTCTCTTCGTGCAACTTGTCCATAATTATTGACCTATCGCAATCAGACTTACACCGTGTGTACCAAATGCGTGGTGAGTGCGACGATTGAAGTTTCAGAAAAATTCCTCGTACGGAATCCGAGGTACGGCTGAAAACGTACTACGGTCTCGAAGTAAAATGCCATTCTTGACGGATCGCAACCAAATTTATACCGCATGCAGAACATGAACCGGAAAGTGCGAGATGTGGTGTGTCAGTTACATCGCTACAATGGACGGCGAGACACAGACGTGAAACTACTTTGGTCGTCTATGAAAGTGCCCTTCATTATTGACCGATTTCATCCAAACTTGCACTGTTTGTAGCGCATTCGAGGTGAGTGCGTAGGTGTGATGTTTCAGTTACTTCATTGCAACGGAGGGCGAAATACAGACGAAAAACTACTTTATCCCAAAGTAAAGTGCCCTTCATTATTGACCGAATCCGACCAAACGTGTAACGTTTTTAACCCATGCGCGGTGAGTGACAGGTGTGGCTTTCAATCACATCACTGCAACGGAAGGCGGGACACACACGAAAAATTACTTTGCCCTCTAAGTAAAGTGCCCTTCAGTATTGACCGATTGCAACCAAAAGTGCACAGTTTTTAGCCCATGCGCGGTGAGTGCTAGCTGTGACTTTGAATTACATCAATCCAATGGAAGGTGAGATAAGGACGAAAAACTTCTTCGGCCTGCCATATAATGACCTTCGTTAATGACCGAATTCGATCAAATTTGCACTGTCTGTAGCGAATGCTACGTATAACGTTCTAAGTTACATCAGTCCAATGAAAGGCGAGATAGGGAGGAAAAACTGCTTCGGCATCAAAGTAAAATGCCCTTCGCTACCGACCGATTTTGACCAAACTTGCATTGTATATAACACATGCGTGGTGAGTGCCAGGCGAGACGTTTCAGTACATCAATCGAAGGAAAGGCGAGACAGCGACGAAAAACAACTTCGGCATCCAAGTACAGTGCCCTTCCTTACCTATCGATATCGGCAACACGCGCACAGTTGGACAGGGAGTGCCACGTGTGACACTTCTGTCAGACCGCTATAATAGGAGACGAGAAATAAACGAAAGACTGTTTCGGCCTCTCGAGTAAAGTGCCCTTCGTTACCGACCGATTTCGACCAAACTTTCAGTGGTTACAGAGCATGCGTAGTGACTTCCAGAAATGACGTTTCGTTCTCCCCGCTTGAATGCGAGGCGCGATAGGGACGAAACACTGTTTCGTGCTCACCAGTAAACTGCCCCTCATTACCGACCGATTTTGACCAAACTTTCAGTGGTTACAGAGCATGCGTAGTGACTTCCAGATATGACGTTTCGTTTTCCCAGCTTGAATGCGAGGCGCGATAGGGACGAAACACTGTTTCGTGCTCACCAGTAAACTGCCCCTCATTACCGACCGATTTCGACTAAATTTTCAGTGGCTGTAGAGAATGTGTAGGGACTTCCAGATATGACGTTTCGTTCTCCCCGCTTGAATGCGAGGCAAGATAGATACGAAAAACTGTTTTGTGCTCCCGCAGTAAAGGGCCCTTCATTACCGACCGATTTGCAACAAAAGTTCACTGGTTCCAGTGCATGCGTAGGGACTTCCATATCTGACGTTTCGTTCACCCCGTTTGAATGCCAGGTGAGATAGAGAGGAAACACTGTGTCGTGTTCACGTGTAAAGTGCCCTTCATTACCGACCGATTTCGACCAAACTTGCATTCCTTGTAGGGCATCGGCAGACAGTGCAAGATGTGACATTTCGGTCACCCCAGTGGAGTGCGAGGCGAGATAGGGACGAAAAACTGTTTCAGCCTTACGAGTAAAGTGCCCTTCTTTAACAAACGATTTCGACCAAACATCCAGTGGTTGCAGAGCATCTGTAGGGACTTCCATATATGACTTTTCGTTCACCCCACTTGAATGCCAGGCGCGATAGAGACGAAATACAGTTTTGTGTTCTCGAGTAAAGTGCCCTTCATTACCGACCGATTTCGGTCGAAATGTCACCGCTTGTAGCGCTTGGGAAGGGACTTCCAGATATGACGCTTCGGTCATCCCGCTTGAATGCGAGGCGAGATACTGACGAAAAAAGGTTTTGTGCTTCATTACCGACCCATTTCAACCCAACTTCCACTTCACGTAACGCATGCGCAGGTAGTGCAGTGTGGTATATTTAATTCACCACACTGCAATGCGAGGTGAAATACGGACGAAAAAATTTTCGGCCTCAAGTGTAAAGTGCCCTTCATTACTCACCGACAACAACCTACGTTTCACTGGTAGTAGCTCATGCATAGTGAGTGTCATGTGGCATATTTCAGTCACCCCACTGCAATGCGAAGGGAGATACGCACGAAAAAATGTTTCGGCCTGCGGATTAAAGTGCCCTTCATTACTCACCGATTTCAGCCTAACTTCCACCGTTTGTAGTGCATGCACAGGGAGTACCATGTTGTATTACTCAGTGACCCCACTGCAATCCTAAGGGAGATACGGACGAAAAACTTTCTCGACCTCAAGAGTAAAGTGCCCTTCATTACTGACCGCCTTCAACCTAACTTGCACTGCTTGCAGCGCATGCGCAGGGAGTACCATGTGGTATTACTTAGTGACCCACTGCAATCCTAGGGGAGATAGGACGAGAAACTGTGTGGACCTCAAGAGTAAAGTGCCTGTCGTTACTGAGCGACTTCAATGTAACTTGCACTGCTTGTGGCGCATGCGCAGGGAGTACCATGTGGTATTACTCAGTGACCCCACTGCAATGCTAGGGGAGATACGGACGAGAAACTCTTTCAACCTCCAGAATAAAGTGCCCTTCATTACTGACCGACTTCAAATTAACATGCCCTGCATGTGGCGCATGCGCAGTTAGTATTATGAGGTATTTACTCAGTGACGCCCTCCAATCCTATGGGCGTTAGGACGAGAAACGGTATCGGCCTCAAGAGTAAAGTGACCTTCATTGCTGACGGACTTCAACCTAACTTGCTCTGCTTGCAGCGCATGCGCAGGGAGTACAGTGTGGTACTACTCAGTGCCCCACTGCAATCCTAGAGGAGATACGGACGAAAAACCCTTTCAGCCTCATGAGTAAAGTGCCCTTCATTACTGACCGACGTCAACCTAACTTGCTGTACTTGTAGCGCATGTGCAAAGAATGTCGTGTTCTATTTCAGGCACCCCGCTGCAATGCGAGGCGAAATAGGGATGAAGACCTGTTTCGGTCTCACGAGTAAAGTGTCTCTCATTATCGATCGATTTCGACTTAAATTGCACTGTGTGTAGCGCTTGGGAACGGAGTGCCAGGTGTGACGTTTCAGTCACTCCTGTGCAATGATAGACGAAAATAGGGATGAAGAACTGTTTTAGTCTCAATTGTGTAGTGCCCTTTATTACTTAACCGATTTCGACCATATTTGTGCTGCTTGTAGTGGATGTTTAGTAAGTGCCATTTGTGACGTTTTAAGAACCACAAAAAATTTGTGGGTTACTGTATGCTGCTACTGTGAAATCACAACAACAGTAAACACATTAACGTCAGTCTTTATTCTCGTCGATATGTACAGGTTATTGCTATATACAGTTGTCCGTGTCGGACGTATTTACAAGTGTTTCTCCTTTGCTATTGTGGCGGCTAAGGGCCGCGTTAGTGAGGTCCGACAAAGTTACTCCTGTGAAGAAACGGACTCACTGAAGCAGTGCAGTGAGAGAGAGTTGTGTACAGTGTCAGCCGGTTGCGCGGAGCAGGCTGCGCGGTGGAGAGCCTGGGACAGCTCTGTGGTGCCGAGCAGCGTGTGCTGGTAGACACGGCGGCGCGTTCCGCAGGATGCGAGCTGTAGATGCTGCTAACGGGCCGAGTGGCGGATGATGCTCGGGGCCGATCGTGGAGGCTCGTAGCACGTTGAGTCTTGATATTGAACGCTGGATCCGGAATACTGGAATGCACAACTTTTGGCTGGAAATGTAGCCTTTTATACCTGGCCGTCGCTGGGCTGCCCGTCTGGGATTGGCTGGCGTGAAGAGCTTGTTGCAGTGGTGGGGAGACCGACTACCGCTGTACCGCGCGGAAAGGGCCGTTGGGTGCGGTGCCAGGTGCATTAGGTGCATTGAGTCTGGTACTGGCAGTGGTCTGGTGCGCTTCGCAAGGAGTAAGTTCTGGAGTAAGTTTCTTAAGCGGGCGCTCACGTACTGTTGTCGGTTGGAGTACTCACTGCTCCCGAGGAGTAATCCTGTTTGCTGCTGCTTCTCTGGTCCTTCAGTGGATAAGAGGGGATAGTAGGTGAGCACGATCCCCCCTGCTTTTAGCGCTATGCTGAAGCAGGAGGAACTGGCCTTTATGAAGGCTATCTCCACGCTTCAGCTCTCCCCAGCTCTTCTCCGGGAGCTGAGGAGGGCTCTGGCGGCGAGCAAGAGGAGAAAGGCCCTTGCGCCAGGCAAGGCAAAGCCGTCCGGCGAGGTTGTGGATGAGGTTCAGTCCTCCCACAAGCCGCTTCAGCTGCCTGCGGGAAAAAGGAAAGCCGCCGAGCTTTCCACTTCAGACGGTGTGTCTGAGCCCGCCGCAAGGCGCCCAGCGCCCAGTGCGCTGGCCGTGGAGGCATCTGCGGCGGTGTGTGCTGCGGATGAACTGACTGCCGGGACCAGCCGTCAGCCCCGTCCGATGGAGGGTGGGCCGGCGTATGCCGCGGTGGTGGGCGGACGCGCCGTCCCATGTCAGGAAAGTGGGCCGCTCAAGCCCACAGCCAAAGGATCGGGTATTCCGGATCCTGCTGCCTCATCTGAGGCAGACTTTAGGCGCACGTCTCTTGGAGACGTGTCCGGGCCTCTGAGTGGCATGCCAGCTGGCACCACTCCTGACACCCCCATTGAGACTACCACGGTAATTCCCGCAGGCGAGCGACACAACAAGATTCCTATCTATGTTACAGGGGTCACGGATACCCGTGGATTCTTGGCATGGTTGAGGGAGTCATGCCCCAGCGGTCTCTCAGCCCAGATGAAGGGCGAGAGACTTATGCTGGTTCCAAAGACGGCCGATGGCTTCCGAGCGACGGTAAGGGCGCTGCGGTCCCTTGATGGGAGCAAGGGTGTGAGTTTTCACACGTTTTCTCTCCCGGAGGACCGATGCGTCCGTCTGTTGCTAAAGAATCTCGGCAAACACATGCCTGAGAGCGTCGTTCGGGAGGAGCTGGAGAGTCTGGGCATTCATGTCCAGGGCGTCTTGCAGCTCCGCTCTGGGCGCCGCGATCAGGATGTAGCCCGAGCCCTCACTCTGACACCGCACTTCATAGTGTCGGTGGCGCGAGGAGCGGAAGCCCAGAAAGTGCGCTCCTTAACTGAACTCTGCGGTTTGCGAGTTTCGGTGGAGTCGTATGTTGCACCGAAGGCTCCCCTGCAGTGCAAGCGTTGCCAGCGGTTCGGCCACACGCAGCGCAACTGTGGGTATCCACCCCGTTGCGTTGCCTGTGGCGAGGCACACCTTTCTGGGGAGCGCTCAACCCCCAAGCAGCAGCTTAAATGCTGCAGCTGTGGGGGTAACCACACAGCCAACTATCGGGGCTGCTTAAAGTGGAAAGAAGCCAAAGCGCCGCTTGTGAAGCGGGGGCAACCTGAGCGCAGGCAAGCGAATGGTGCTACCGACCGACCAGCCGCGCCGAAACCTGCGAGGGCGGGACCATCGGCGGAACAGGAGAGCCTAGGACCCGGCTGGAACCACGTTGTTCAAGGGGGTCGCGTTGTGAAGGCTACCGTCCCAACCCCTCCTGAACCCTCCCCTAAATTGGTCACTGCAGCTCCTGATCAGAGCAAAGTGTCCGTCAGTAAGAAAGGCGGCGCAGCTGCCAATCCTGTGCTGAAAAGCACGAAGGCCCTCAGGCAGGCCAAAGTGAAAAATACGCAGGAAAAGGTGAAGGCTGGTAAGTCTTCACCTACAATCCTAAACCCCACTACCCCTACGCCCATACCTCAATTACCCATTCGCCCATCGAGGAGATCTCCGATTTACCCGACACACTTCCCATCGACGCTTGTGTGGAGCTGACGCGTCGGCTCCTCACAGCGGCTCCCACCCTCCCTTCAGGGGCGGCCCGCTCGCGGGCCGTCCTCAAAATCGTTGTCCTCTTTGTAGCCGGATATGGCAGCACGGCCTAGAAGGATGAACGTGGCGCAAGCTCTGCGGTTGGCTTGCTGGAATGCCGATGGTGTTCGAGGCAGGAAGCTGGAACTGGAACATTTCCTCAGTCAGCACGGAGTCTATATATGTCTCTTGACAGAAACTCATCTGAAAGAGACGTCTTTCGGCTTGCAAACTATGTTTGTCACCGAACAGACCGGCCCACAGAGGGAGGCGGAACAGCAATACTGGTCCGTCGGGGTATAGATCACTACGCTGTACCCGTCCTCGGTTTGACCCAGCTAGAGGCAACTGCCATACACATTATGTTGGCTAGTGGCCTTCTTAAAATATTGGCAGTGTACCTCTCGCCCTCCCGGCCCATAGTCGGATCGGACCTGTCTGCATGCTTTGGCGGAGGGTTTCCCGTCTTGATGGCGGGGGACCTCAATGCCAAGCATGTAGACTGGAATTCGCGGCTGACCACGACCAGGGGCAAGCTCCTGCGTGATTACGCTAGCGGAAACTCCTGTCTGATTTACGGGCCGGACTCCCCCACCACTCTCCCGTATAACTCCACGGCTACCCCCGATGTCTTAGACATCGTAATTACCAAGGACCTAACCTTCCCAGTGTATCTGACGGCGTGCTCAGCACTAAGCTCAGATCACCTTCCTGTACTGATCGACACGTCGTGCCGATCATCCTTTCGCAACCTGCCAGCCCGACCTGACTACAGGCGGACCGACTGGGTCAAATTTCAGGCCAGCCTCGAAGAGAGGCTACCGTCCACCCCGTTGCTGCCAAACGAGGGGGAGATCGACATGTGCGTCGAGGAAATTTCCAATGCAATTTCGGAGGCGCTGGCGGCGTCGACTCCCGAGAGTTGCCCTCGCGATGACCCACGGCCCCCATTACCGGCATGTATTCAGGATGAGATACGCCTGAAGAACAGGCTGAGGAGGCAGTGGCAAATCACCAGGGACCCTGCTGTGAAAGCTGAGGTCAACCGTCTTCAGCGGTCTGTGACCCACCAGCTAAATCAGTGGCGTAACGACCAGTGGAGCGGCACGCTAGAGAGCCTTGACCCCGAGGACCAATCGCTGTGGAAGATGACAAGGCGGGTGATGAGAATTCCCACTCCCTCACCTCCCCTCGTCACTCCGGGCGGAATTGCTCTTTCTGATTCAGAGAAAGCAGAAGCCCTGGCCGACAGTCTTGAGTCTCAGTTTCAGCCGGTAAACGACCCGTCGGACCCGGCAGTTGAGAAGGTTACCGAGGCGCTGCACGCATACACTTATGCCCCTGCAAGCGAGCCTAAGTTAACCAACCCCATGGAGGTCCACGACGCCATTCGGGGTCTCAAGGTCGGCAAAGCTCCAGGCCCCAACGGTTTACCGAACAGGGTTCTGAAGCACCTTCCTCAGCGGGCTATAAGCCTCCTCGTGGCGATATTCAACGCAGCGCTCCTAGCGCAGTACTTTCCACCAGTATGGAAACACACCCGCGTGATTTCCATCCTGAAACCTGGGAAAGACCCGTCACTACCCTCGTCGTATCGGCCTATTAGTCTGCTAGACACGATTGGCAAACTGTTCGAAAAGATCTTACTTAGTAGGATCTTAAGCGAAGTAAGCGGGCGCGGGTTACTGCGTGATGAGCAGTTTGGATTCAGACCCAAACATAGCACGACTCTTCAGCTGGCCCGCCTCGTTGAGAGAGTGACTAGGAACTTCGGCGAGAAGAGACTGACAGGAGCGATTTTTCTCGACGTGGCAAAAGCCTTCGATACCGTTTGGGTCGATGGTCTCCTTTTCAAGTTAACCGCCCTAAATTTCCCTCCCTCCTTGTTAAAATAATATCCTCGTATCTCCATAACAGGACGTTCGAGGCAGCTTTCCTAACCGCCACATCCACCCGTCGTCACATGCGCGCTGGAGTAGCGCAGGGCGGACTAGTCTCCCCTGTGCTCTTCAGTCTGTATGTTAACGACATGCCTGTGCCTTCCCGTCACGTCGAGCTGGCCCTGTACGCGGACGATACGGCCATTATAGCCACGTCACGCAAGTCAGCGGCTCATCAGGTACTTAGAAACTTATCTGAGTGACCTAGAGCGGTGGCTGAGAGAATGGAGAATCGCCATTAACGTCTCAAAGAGCAATGCGATGCTCTTTGCTAAGGCCGCCTGGCGAATTCCCCGACCTCGACCGGTTCAGTTCCTAGGACAGCCAATCGAATGGGTCGATACAGCCCGTTACTTGGGAGTGACTCTAGATTCACGCCTGACCTGGCGGTCTCATATCGGACAGGTCAGAAAGAAAGCCTCCCAGCGACTGGGTGTGCTTGGCTGTCTCCTAAACAGGAGAAGCGGCCTCTCCATCAGGAACGGAGTTCTGCTGTATAAGCAGCTCATCCGCCCAATGATGGACTATGCGTGTCCCATCTGGAGGTGCGCAGCTCGCAGCTACGTTGAGCAGCTGCAGGCCCTCCAGTCCAAGTGTCTTCGCATTGCTACTGGTGCACCGTGGTACATCAGTAGCAGGCAGATTCACGAGGACCTTGGGGTGCCGTTCTTTGAAGAACACACCAGAGCCCTAACCGAGAGTTACGACTCAAAGTTAGCTGGTGTGGGGAACCCCTTGGTTCGGCAACTCGGCAGATACGCTGACCGCGGGCCGACGGAAGCTGCCGGATGCGCAAGCTAAGGGATTAGCTGACTAGTCGAGGCCGCATGCAAAATGGTGGACAAGTCGACGTCGAAACGTGCTAGCTATTCACTAGCTGAGCGCATTTCGGTCACCCTGACTGAGGTTTTACCGTGATTTTCCTCAGTTGTAAGGTAAATGCCAGGGTGAAATTAGAAAAGTCGGGGCACGGCCTGCGAAACCCCCCTCCCCGCGGGCACGGCGGCTTCACCAAAGTGCCCACTTCCAATACATTAAGTGATTTGCTATCCTGGGTTCAACTCCCAGGCAGCCATCCAACCAAAGTCCCCCCCCCCCCCCAGATAGGAAGTCTATGTGCTCCCAGAGCCGTAGTCTTTAGCGTACCAAGTCCCGGTCGCGAATCAGGACTATAAACAGTTAGCGTAAGCAAGTCCCCGTTATAGAGTAAGGTGTTTGTTTTAGAGCCCAGCGATGCGTTAAAACGCAGGAATGGCTACTCAGACAAAGGGACGTCGACTTGCGCTTCGCGCAAGTCTCCGCCCTTAGTTAGCTCTTTGGTTGGTTGGCTTTGGTTGGAAAGGGCCGTTTTGCATTTGTGGGGATGTTCCCACAAATTCTTTCACGGCAAGAAAAGTGCAAAATAAATTTACAATGAATGAGATAGAGGCCCAAAATACTTCCAGCAGCATTTGTTTCTACTGTAGTCAATAAATAGGCCAATCAAACACATCTGGTTGCTGAAGAATCCATCCTGTAGCTCCAACATAAGCTCAAATACCTGCTAATAACTGAGAACACCTGTCCAGCCTAGTTTCCTGTCATGAAAGACATACCAAATGAGTGAGTCTAAAACCTAAGTCTCTCTCACAGCAGCTACAAAATCTGTTCTGCTGAAGGGGTAATGGGGAGGCAGGACAAAACAGGATATGATGATCACAGGATATAAAGGAAAGAAATACCTGATACTGCTGTTGTGGCGGCAACGAAACTTGAAGTCTGTGTGCACACTATCTGAGCGGAGTCCGCTCTTGCACTAATTTCATTGGCCATTGATGGAAGAGTGGTCTATGTCCTCAGACCAAAATCTCATGCTTCCCAAAGTAAAGTCATCCTTGATTCTCTGAATGTTCTCGCAAACCTGCAATATAAATTACCAAGTCTATAACTTAGGCCCCCATTAGTAGAAATGACTTACTGCTACCATCACCAGGAACTTCCCATAGTGGATGTGCAAGTCTCAGCATGTCAGTGGACACACAATTCAACACTATTGCGTGGAAATCTCATGTATCCATTTATCCAAATGGGACGAGAATTGTAGAAAATATGGGCAAAATTTCATTTACACCCTCAGGTAAAGTTCAGTTTCAGCTGCACCAATTTGAACTACTCAACAATATTAACCCTTTAAAGGTGAAGCGTATCTGTTTTATATAAGGACTCAGTGCATACCGCGCTGTAAACACTCTCCACTTCGGTTATAAAAACCAGTCTCTTAATGTTTTATAAGGCAAAAGTTGCTGTTTGTTCTGAGATCCGTACAAAACACATAAACGCAATGTGGGCACCACGTAGAATTTTTTAATGTTAAACCTGGTCGTACGTAAAGTTACCGCTAGGCTTTAAAAGGTTAAAGACGAAGCGTATCTGTTTTATATAAGGACTCTGTGCGTACTGCGCTGTAAACACTCTCCACTTCGGTTATAAAAACCAATCTCTTAATGTTTTATAAGGCAAAAGTTGCTGTTTGTTCTGAGATCCGTACAAAACACATAAACGCAATGTGGGCACCACGTAGGATTTTTTAATGTTAAACCTGGTGGTACATAAAGTTACTGCTAGGCTTTAAAAGGTTAAATGTAGAGCTCATATACAGACTTTCATCCAAATCAAGGGAGAGCTGCAGAAAATACGAGAGAAATGTATCATTCATGCCTCTGGGTAAAGTATAGCTTTCACTGCACAGATTTAAATGAAACTCAAAATTACTCAACAGTACTGCATAGAGATCTCATACACCAAGTGTCACCCAAACTGAGTGAGAAATGTATAATTTGATTTATGCACTTTGGTAACATGCAGCTGTCACTGCACTGATTTTAATGACACACACAATTACTCAGCAGTACCGCATGCAGATCTTGTATGCCGAATTTCACCGAAATGAGACAAGACACGTTGAAAATACTGGCAATAATTCATTTATGCCCGCAGGGAAATTATATTTTATGCTGCACCATTTGGGTCTTGTCTTGGCCATTTTGTTTAGGAATCCCACCCATCCAGGACCTCCCCTCCATTGCCCTGTCCTGATCTCCTTTCTAGGATCCCCTCTGCCTTTCAAAGCTGCAGAGATATCAGGCTTGCAACACCCCAAAAATCCTGGATGCTGCCTAGCTGACCTCCCTGCCAGTAGGATGCCTGCCAAGGAAGCTGTTTCACTTGGCACCTATCTTCGCCCTTTTGTGTAGGAGCTTGACCCCTGTCCTAACCTGCTGTGACTCATCATGTATGAACCCACTGACTAGAAGTGGTGTAAGAAGCCTGACTTTGGCCTGGATATCCTGATGGACTGCTTGTAACTGTGCCTGCAAGTGACAGACTGGTCAGTTCAGGTGACAAACTTGCAAATCCTGCTGTTAGTGTTCCTTGTGAGAAGTGTGTCATGTCTAATTTTTTTCGCATACCATTAAATTACATTATTCATTCTGTTAACCTTTTAAAGCCTAGCGGTAACTTTACATACCACCAGGTTTAACATTAAAAAATTCTACGTGGTGCCCACATTGCGTTTATGTGTTCTGTACGGATCTCAGAACAAACAGCAACTTCTGCCTTATAAAACATTAAGAGATTGGTTTTTATAACCGAAGTGGAGAGTGTTTACAGCGCGGTCCGCACTGAGTTCTTATATAAAACAGATACGCTTCGTCTTTAAAGGGTTAATCTGTTACTTACATCAGTATGTGTTATGACAATAACATCCCACTCATTGTATATGAGATTATCTCAGGCAATGTCCTGCACAACTGAGCTGAACCAAGACCTTTATTTTTCCTAGAATTTTTTATAATATTCTGGTACAAATACAAGGTGACATCAGTGGTAAGCATATAGTGTGACATACCACAGCACAGGGGATCCTCCTAGATGGGACACAGCTGAATAAGGGGCCAGAGAGGAGGATAATTGTGCTCCCTTGTTCACCCAAAAAACTTGACATCTTTTGTCACTGGGGCCAACATCTCCATCACTGATGCCACTCCAGGACTGCCAACAGGCAGTAACAATTGTATGAGAACTTGCAAACTGTAACTGGGAGTAATATATACTGCAATTACTTAAACTTAAAACAAGAATGTTTTCCCTGATTCATCATATGAAAAAGGGGTTGCAACTGTGTGCACAGTTAAAGACATTCTGTATTGGTATTTTCCTGGAAGTTTTGAAGAGGGGTCATCTTATATTTGGGTAAAAGACATACTGTAACTGGTCATAATTTATTAATTTTAAAGTGCTTTAAATCAGTCTGTTAATTCAAAATCCCCCCCCACGGACACTGAATTTAGCACATAAAAAGCCACTCACCTTCACTACACAGACACTTAGTAGCTGTGCAACAGGGTATGGAGAAACCTCTTGATCCCTCTCACAGTGAAGCCCAAGAGTTCCCATGGATGTTGTGCTGTGGGGATGAGATCTATATCCCTGTACTGTGTACAGCATCATGTCAAATTGGTAATGGTTACTGAAGCCCTTGATGCCAAACAGGGGCTAGATGCTCCTCCTGAACACTTACAGAGTACTATACCACACAGCTCACATAGCTCATGTGCACATTTATAAGCACATAATGTAATAAGTGACACAGAATAAATAACAAAAAAAGTTTTTGTGTTGACTTACAGTGAAAGTGGTGTATGTCCTGAACAAGCCATGCCAAAACAATGATGTGCTTTCATCACAGTTTTCAATCCCAACCTCTAGAAAATTTTTGAATGTTTAAAATAAAATTTTTCCTTCCTTCCTTGGATAAAAATGAAATATCACATTAATACTCGAAAATTTTGCTGAAGAATCATGTAAAAAGTTTGGTCAAACATTTAAAGCATTCCACAGAATTTTTGCTTCCATCATAAAGAAAGAATAAAATTTCATATTCATAATGTTTGAAAATTAAAAAAGAAGTAAAAAAACTCTCTCTCTCTCTCTCCACCCTGTCAATTGACAGTAGTACAGACTCTCCCTATGTGGTTTCAAGTTATGCAATTTCAGACTCATGGGGGAGGGGGCGGGGGGGGGGCTGAACAAACAACTTCTTTAAATGCACAATGAATTTTTCCTTGCGGGAATGAAAGCCCCATGCAACAAAGGTGGTGGAAGAATACTGCTGGGTGATAACACCGGCCGTGGGGCCAACATGCTATGGCCGATCAGGTTCCAGTGTGTTGGCGCTTGGATTTAAACTGGACTGCCTTATACATACACACATAGTTGATCACATATATGCTCATTATCGACTTGCACAGAACACAACTACTGCGTACGTTAGTGCGCAACATGCCATTCAAATACATAACATGATTCCAATTTCACCGACAACTTATTTGTCTCAAGACTAATCATGTTCTGCATATTGTAAATGGACAATGGACTTCAAAGACTAAGAAACTGTAATCTATTTTGAAGGTGGCCTTGCAGTGGGAGGAAGAGCGAGTGGTGGGGAGTACGCTCTTACCTAATGGCATAGGACCATGTGAAAGGGAAAAACGGGGAACTCAGGCTTCACTTAGTTCTTATCTGTTTTCGCAGGTGAATCTGTGGAGGTATTTGACTATTTCAGTGGCTGCCCTGACGTGTGGGAACAGCTCCAATATACAAGTCGGCTGAACCCCCAAACTCTAAGAGTTCTGCAGTATATATGCTTTACAGAATCAGTGCACTTATTTGTCAGACCTCATATGTATCCAAATGTGCAGTTGAGTACCTTGCCTCTTGGGCAAAAAGGGCTGGATTCCAGTTAGCATGATAAACTCCCAGCTGGATGCAGCTATGTTACTAAATGATAAAGTTACCTAAATTGAGTACACACTACTCCACACTGTACACCCTGCAGGACACAAACTCTTTTGGAAAGAGTTTACAATTCATTAACCCTTTAAAGACGAAGCGTATCTGTTTTATATAAGGACTCGGTGCGTACCGCGCTGTAAACACTCTCCACTTCGGTTATAAAAACCAATCTCTTAATGTTTTGTAAGGCAGAAGTTGCTGTTTGTTCTGAGATCCATAAAAAACACATAAACACAATGTGGGCACCATGTAGAATTTTTTAATCTTAAATGGGTTCGTATGTAAAGTTACCGCTAGGCTTTAAAAGGTTAAGTGTACCTTGCATCTATATAACTACGGCAAATAAAATATTGTCAAGCTACACCCAAGATTGTTGGGAAACTGATATAAAAAGGGTTTGTTGCTTAGAAAGAAATACAACTACAGTGCACCCCTGTGTTACAGAACTTCTCCCTTCTAGCCACCTGGAATAAATTCTGAAAAACCAGAATGAAATACAAGAAATTCAGCAATGGAAAGACAGGGTTCATGTTATAAAATTTCATTACACAAACACATTTTCTGTAACACATCCATTCTGTAAAGTCAGGGTGCACTGTATGAAAGTTCATTCTTTATCATCTCCAAATTTACTAGCACAGAAACTCTATTTACCTTTATAATAACAATAATAATTAATAATGCTGTTCAATGTATCACTGCCCTTGACATATATCAGTTAAGTATTAATTCCTTTTCCTTGCTCTGACACATCACACAAATACCAACACACAAGGGGTGTTTAGTGACTTTCTTATGTGCCATACATCACTATTTAATTACATTCTAATTTATATACATGTGCAAATTTCACCAATTAATTAAACATTAATTGGTTTCACTACATACATGATTTATTTTATTACTGTATCTTCTGAAATGCTAGTTTTTGAGACACTGGTTAGATCAATGCAACATTAGTTCAGGTTTCCAAACTTCAAAACTTAGCTATGTGAATCGGTGGCATACATAAATCTCATTATGGAATGATAAACATTGCTTCATTTGGTATCCTATACTGATGATGCTAAGGATCAACAAAATATCCATCCATGGACAGAACCCACAAAGACAGTTGTGACCAAATACTATACACAAATTTCACAGAAATGAAGCTATACTGAATTGCTGTCTTTAAGCTGACGGATGTTCATTGCAGCATTTGTTAATTCACAAACATACGTGTGAAAATCATACTGTAAGACTGCTTTGCTTTTCTGTTTCGTATACAGCAATCTAAAGCAGCCACCATATGTAGGAGGAAGACAAGAAAGTCATGGCATGAACAGAAGCACTGTGGGAGGTGAAATTTCTGTCTACAAAATGGACGTTAGAGGTGAGCGAGATATCCAGGTTTTTACCAGCTTTTTGCATTTATAGGCTCTTACTATAAAACCTCACAGAATAATTTAATTTCATATGAACTTCATATACTGTCATACACCTCTGCACTGTGTATTCCTCCTTTTGGCTAATTCACAGTATCAGTTTTCAGATTCCCACATATCAAAACTACACAATGTTTTATCTTATTTACGTGTATTATGGGGTTCTTAAAACAAAATCTGTTCATATTGTCACCTGAGAAGAGAACAGTTAAATGAAGCAATGGTGCATACACTCTTGGAATGGTTTTACTAGACCGCTTCCAGCGTCTCCTTGGCAATGAACACCACCCTGACTAGGCCAAGAAGAGTTTATCACACTAGAGCACTTACAATTTGCACACTGTCTGCACACCTGTAACTACATACAGATATATTCCTTTTAAATTTTCTGGAGAAATGAGGAAAAAATGTCATTTAGTTCTGCCCCTATAGTAAAGGTTTTACACAAACATTTCTAAAACATCCATAGAAGAAATTATTGTACAGTATTACTCTGAATGTTCGTATCTCATTATTTTGTAAAGTGACTGACAGTCAACAAACAAATTCCCCTGAATAGCTAATCCTCCTCCTCCTCCTCACTTGAACATTTGTCTCATCTTCCCCTTATTTCACAAATTCCTAATTAAAAATTCACCAAATGTCAGTACTGTATGGAATTCAACTAACTTCTATTTCATTTACTATCTCTCTGCACTTTTAACTGCATGCAAACTGCATTGAACTTGAAATTGATGACACCGAGTACCCACATTAATACTGAAGACTTGTGATTCTACTTTATGCTTTTAGGAAGTGTTCTGGCTACGAAGGGTATTGGGTTACCTGATCCACAATGGCAGAATACAGTATATTTATGGTTTTGCTTCTCAGACCACTGATAGTTATCTGAAAATGATGAACCACAGATAACAGCAAAAGCTAACAAAACAAAAAAGAGGAAGATAAAAATTAATACTTATACACAGAGTACAATGTGCAGGAAAGGGATGCAAAGACTGGACTGTATGTCCAATAATTTTTCATACACTGTATTTCATTGTACAATCATTATCACTGCCTGCACTAGTGTTTATGAAATGAATGGATAAAAATACATTTTTAAGAATAAAGGAAATGAAACCTGCTGAAAGGCAGAAGCAGACAGAAGCAGTAAATATGAGAACTTATCAGCTGTGATGGAGAAGTGGGATTCACAAGCAGGAAGTAACACCTCACAGTTCTTCAAACAAATTTCAAACCAATGAACGAACAGTTCTACAGTTTGCCAAACAATAAAAGTACACCAGGTTACACTGTACAGTGTGTCCTGTCCTATGTGGAATTGAATGATCCAAATGACAACTGGTGTTTCATTAATAAAACTTTGTTTCTGAGTACTCTCTTTGTGTCACCAACAAATATGTGGAACTGAAATATGTATGTGAATGAATCATGGACAGAATGCTCATATAATAAATTCCAGCCATAAAAGTGTGTGCAATACAGCAAGGTGGCAAGAGACCAGTGAACCTGAGAATATTCTTGGAGCAAACGTGCTCTTTTCCATTAATAATACTTCAATTCATGATGTTTAAACTGTGATGGGCAACAGCTTTCTCTTCTAAAATTGGCCAATACAATTACAAATGCACACATTTTAAAATGCAGAAAACATCTAAAAGATTAACAACAAAGGATCCTGATGTAATAATTTTTTATGGAACAAAACTGGGCTTTGAGCGGAGTCTAATAAGAACTCCTCTGACTCCACAACAAGATCATAATTAGTGCTCCAGAGTCATGGGTTTGTGCAACATTAAAAAAAAGTATAACAATTATACCTAATAACAATATATAAATAATATATATATAATTCTCTGTATAAACTTATAAAGCAACCACTTTATGATTGCATTAACTTCCAAGAAACTACAGAACACATGACTATATACTTTTGGAGTGGTATTCTCTGCTCGGTGCCAAACTACCATATACAGTCTTATGACATGTTAAAATTTTGAAAATGGAGACTTCAAAATACACTTAATGCCAATGTCTATTTCTGCCTTGAAAAGATGGACGGGGAGAAAATTATGTACAAAACTGTATAACCTTCGTAACCTAATTTGCAACAGCAAAAGTGTACTGTGAAATACACAAGCAAAAAATGCTCTTATCCCAGTGAACATAGAGCACCCACTTCATTTAAATTCACCATGAGGAATTCACCCTTCCTTTCTAAAACATGATGCAGCACACCTTCCAAAAACAATCAAATTGTAACTAAATAATTTTAAACAGTCAATAAGGGGATGCTTCTAACGGAGTGGATGTATGATGATTTTGTGTTTTAAACCAAGTCACTAATTGCATCCCCTAGCAGCAAATGCAACGGTATGAAGGATGGCATACGACCGACGGGCAGTTGGGGAGCAGACGGCAGTGTGAGCATCCAGTTCAATCTGTTTCTGCCTTCATGCCGCGAACCTCACCAACCATGCGTTGCTGTAACATACACACATTAATTAGGACAACTCAGAAAACAAATTGGCATTCCTCAACAGTGGAACTTTATTTAAACCTCTCTGTGTGTTTCGTGGAGCAATGACGACTTTAAACCCATCACTGAACGCATGGTATATATTGAAACATATCATTGTGTAACATTAACATACTCCCACAACATAATTTGCCCTTGTCTTTTTGAATGTAATTTTGTTTTCTACTAATGCAATATTACAGTGTTAGAGATAGAACAGACAGCACAAAGACCTCCAGAGGCTGCCTCGGTTGATGGCCTGTAATTGTGCCAGGCAAGACGGAGTCAATCTGCTTTCTTTTCTGGTTATCACCTGTGCAATGGCATATTCAATGGATGGGATCAACTAATTACAGCTGAATAAACACAACATACTAAACATTAGTATTAATAAGGTAAAATTATCCCTGTGCACGCCAGGAAGGCATAGAAATGGAGTGGAATTATAGCTCCACTTGTTCTTAACCTCGGCATTAGATGGACGTGCACTGTCATCCTCATGTCCCCACTGCCTCACCCCCAGGGAAAAATACCCCACTACCCACTGAATTGGAGGCTGGGTGGGCCCCTGAGGTGCTGCAGACATTTAGGAGAAGCAAAAAATGTGTTGGCCCTGCCAGGATTCAAATCCCAGATCTTCCAGCCCACAGCTCTGTCAACATAGTGACTACACTATCCCAGCTCCTACATTACAATTAGAATACCAAATATTTATGCAGTCTCCTGCCTCTATACATTAGCTTGTTTATTTTGGCAAATCTATGGATTGTTTTTCTCAGCTACATGTACTTATACCTGTTCCTGTGAGTTATACAAAATTGTAACTCTACCAACTAGTGACCATGTTCCCATGCTATGGTGGGAAGGCACCATATGTCCCCCCTCTCAAATCCATCACTCATTCAAAAAATTTTATTGAGTGGTTTTGATCAGTCCATGCCAAATATAAACAATAACACTGACAAGCAATAAATTTGTATGTTACTATTTTTAAACTGTACATTCTTCTCAGGAATATGATCCAACCAAAACAAAAGAAACTCTTTTTCTTACCCCATATGTGAAACAAAGTACTGTTAAAGTGCTGAAGTGCTGAAGCATTTTAATCTTTTGTCTGATAAGATAACCACCTGGTCTGCTCACCTGATCAAGCTCTTCTTTTGTTTTATCCTCGATAGCTCGGATATCCTCCATGGTGAGACCATACCACCCGTCGGTCCAACAGAAAACCTGCCTGCAAAGCACACAGAACATTTTTATATATACAGTAAAACCCTGCCAAGATGTTTTTGAAAATTCCAAGAAAATCTCACTTCTTAAGTGGGAAATTTCTTAAAAGGGTAGGACCAAAACGTTCTATTTTTTAAACTTTTTCTTGTGAACTTATTACATATGTATGCTGAATTTGTACAATTTGCAGCTGTCTTAACACATCCTCACTTGTATATGACCATTTAACCATTTTGTCTGTAGTCTTTCATTCACAGTTTTATTTACAACTTCACCTATACTGTCGCTGACTTTTCATTCACAAGTTCACATTTCATTCCAGATGTTTACTTTTCCTTGAAATATTTTTCAAGTGTGGGTTGTCTTGCTCTTTTGTCAAAAACAGCAGCAGTACACACCTTCAGATTTCATAGGTTCGCTTTTAGGTAGACCGTAAGGGGTGGTCAGTAGTTCCAGTCACTTTCACTAACTGTGCAGTGTCTTGAATTTATTTTCTGGAATTGCTGATATAACTTATCTGCACACAGTCACCACAAATGTTTCACAATCACACTGCACCACGATGCATTTATATTACCGCCGATAAGTTACGTTTAAAGAAGTTGCTGCAATCGACCACCCACTTATCTCGCGTCAAATTTCTGTCCCCTGAGCAAGGTGTGACTTCTGCTAGCGCGCCTAAACTTCTTCAAATATTATTGGCTGCCTTAGTTTCCACCAAGTCCCAGGCTGTTGAAGCGGCAAGTGAGCTGCCACATGTCAGCGTTGCCACACGTAGGCTCATGCAGGTCACGAAACAGCTAGGATCGGCTTCCGGCTGCCTGATACAATTTTTCGGTTGTCATGACAGAGACCCAGTACTGGGGAGTGACTGACTGCAGTCTATGCATCGCAGAAGAAATACGGCACCCCCACATTGGCCGTAAGGTTGCGGCATTCTGCTGTGTGAAAAGTGACGGAAATGACCCTATATGAACTGACTGCACCATTTGACCGATGCGTTTTGGAAACAGAACGAACGGAAACTCTGCGAAATTATTTTAGATTCTGAAACAAAATTTATTAAATGCGCAAAAAAATTGTTTCATTGTCAAATTTGTTACTTTTTAGGCAGGAAATTTCTTTATGCGGGGATATATTAAAAGGGCAACATGTAATGTTAATCAAATGGGAGAATTTTGGTGCTTTTTTATTCTGACTTCTTAGACGGGAAATTTTCTTAACCGGGGACATCTCAAACTAGTTTTACTGTAATTTTGGTTCTTACAACAAGTGTCCCAGCAGTTGTAGTGGGGTGGACTGTGGTTCATGTAAGGTGTTATTCTGGCATTTGTTTGGAAAAAGTGACAACAGTTATGGCCAAACTTCATACAGGATGGCCAAATTCAAGTGGAATTTGAACCACATACATCACAAAAGCCAGATACATTACTACTGAGCCAGTGCGTTCATTCGCCCACTAGCAGATTCCTACTTATCTTTCAATGAAATAATGTACATCACTAGTGAGCAACCATTTGGGCACAACAGCCAAATCAACAGGAAAAATATTTGCAGGCCACATTATAAATAATACCTGTATTTTTTATTTTTGTATCATTAACAATAACACCATGTCATCTGTAGTGCCAATATTGGGACAGTAAAGCTTATTTTAAATTAATCTTAAATCCTCTCAATTAATCATACACAATTTGAAACAAATCTTGGCTAGAAAGTCCTTATTAGTGTCTCTTTTATAACAAATACCAAGTAAAATAAACCGAGTGCACATACACAATTTTGCTTGCATGCCATTTGTCAAGCAGCATGACAGTTACTTTTAGCAAGATGAAACTTATGTTATTTTGGTGCAGAAAGTTTACTGTACTGTCAATAACATAACACACCCCTGAATAATATTGTTAATGAATGCAGATAAAATAATTAACTGAATTTCATACCTTTTTGTGTCATGTTGTAACAGGGGAGTGAAGAAGACAACATAATGAGGAGTTTTATGATCTGTACTCCTCACCAAATATTATTTGGGTGATCAACTCAAGAAGAATGAGATGGGTGGGGTATGTAGCATATATGGGGGAGAGGTTAGGTGCATACATGGTCTTGATGGGGAAACCTAAGAGAAAGAGACCATTTGGAAGAGCTACATGTAAATGGGAGGACAATCTTAAAATAGATCTTCAATAAGTGGGATGGTGGGGTTTTGACTGAATTGATCCGGCTGAGGATAGGGACATGTATCAGCACCTTGTGAATGCAGTAATGAACCTTTGGGTTCCATAAAATGCAGGGAATTTCTTGACTAGCTGAGGACCTGTTAGTTTCTCAAGAAGGACTCTGCTCCATGGAGTTAGTTAGTCTGTCAGTCACAGTCTGTTTCGTGTTTCTGAAACCAGACTGCAGGCCACATTGCAATCATAAAAGGGCCACATCTTGCTCAACACTGACGCACACAGTACATACCTATGAAATTTTGTAAAGAGACGACGTTCTGACTTCTGGATAAAATTTTCTATCCTTGTCTGGAGGCCAAACCACTTGAACTCCACAGTGACCAGCTTGTAGCACGTCATGACAGGATTCACCTGTTACAAGACAATTTGCCACTAACTTACAGATCAACTCAAAAAAAAAAAAAAAAGACCTAACCCTTCAATCACATGTTTCAAACACACATAAGGTCCAGATGACATACAGTAAGCAGTTGGGCTACATGTTAGGTGGCAGATGTAATTCAACACTGATAAATCAATATATGATACAATACAGAAAAACAAAATTTCACGTATATTCAGTTTATTGGTAAACATCACTCAATTTCTGGAGCTAGGACAGCATAATTGGTGACTCGGCTTTTGGCTGGATGATCCAGGATTTGATTCCCAGCAGCAGCAAGAGATTTTTATCCTTTCAAAAATGTCCAGCCTGGCTCCCAGGCCCATCCAGACTCCTGTCCCCCTATCCCCCCCATCACGTCTTCATGTTTCTTGATTAAACAAACTGTCGATGCATTTCCATCATAACCCTTTAAAGACGAAGCGTATCTGTTTTATATAAGGACTCAGTGCGTACCGCGCTGTAAACACTCTCCACTTCGGTTATAAAAACCAGTCTCTTAACGTTTTATAAGGCAAAAGTTGCTGTTTGTTCTGAGATCCGTACAAAACACATAAACGTAATGTGGGCACCACGTAGAATTTTTTAATGTTAAACCT
>BLKM01010449.1:507664-596958 GCA_013340265.1 Coptotermes formosanus
CATACAAAACACATAAACGCAATGTTGGCACCACGTAGAATTTTTTAAAGTTAAACCTGGTGGTATGTAAAGTTACCGCTAGGCTTTAAAAGTTAAAGACGGAGCCGATCTGTTTTATATAAGGACTCAGTGCGTACCGCGCTGTAAACACTCTCCACTTCGGTTATAAAAACCAGTCTCTTAATGTTTTATAAGGCAAAAGTTGCTGTTTGTTCTGAGATCCATACAAAACACATAAACGCAATGTTGGCACCACGTAGAATTTTTTAAAGTTAAACCTGGTGGTATGTAAAGTTACCGCTAGGCTTTAAAAGTTAAAGACGGAGCCGATCTGTTTTATATAAGGACTCAGTGCGTACCGCGCTGTAAACACTCTCCACTTCGGTTATAAAAACCAGTCTCTTAATGTTTTATAAGGCAAAAGTTGCTGTTTGTTCTGAGATCCGTACAAAACACATAAACGCAATGTTGGCACCACGTAGAATTTTTTAATGTTAAACCTGGTGGTATGTAAAGTTACCGCTAGGCTTTAAAAGGATAATAGTGTCTGATAACAGCAATGCTCACTCCCCAGTCCAACTTACCCAACACCTCCATTTTCTCTACAAGACATGTTACTTCCCTTTCCTTTTTACCCTTAAGTGCCTCATCAGCATGTACATCACCCTTCCCACACATAATTCAAACACAGGGAAAAAAATTAGTTCTAAAAAAACATGATAAATAGACAAGGTATATTTTAAGTTGTCCATACCATGTATGTGTAAATCTAATTTGTATTATTTTTAACCAACTGGTACACTAAAAACACAGTGTACCAGGTTTCATATAATTCTCGACATGTTTCAGCGTAGGTTACATCTTCAAGAGAACCTGTATTAGAACACTTTGAAACCACTGAAGAAAATCAATTTCTGTATTTACAGGTTCATTTTGGTCAGTTAGTACACTGTTAGATCCATATGTTTCTGATGAATCACTTACAAACACTTCAAAGTCACTTAAAAACACTTAAAACACTGAGGACAAGACCAACATTATCCTCAGTGTTTTAAGTGATTTTAAGTGACTTTTAAGTGATTCATCAGAAACATATGGATCTAACAGTGTACTAACTGACCAAAACGAACCTGTAAGTACAAAAACTGATTTTCTTCAGTGGTTTTAAAGTATTCTAATACAGTTTCCCCTGAAGATGGTGTAGCCTACACCAAAACATGCCAGGAGTTATATGAAACCTGAAACATTGTTTTTCGTGTACCAGTTTGTTAAAAATAATACAAATTAGACAAGGTATATATTTCAATTCCACAGAGAGGAAATCAATCACAATCAACACTTTTATTTGCACTAAAACTTACTGAGCGACCAGGTTTCAGCTTACATAGCCATCATCAGGCTCTATAAAAACATGAATTAAGAAACTCTATGTTCCCTGAAGGGAAAGTGTGGGTTGTGACTGATTTCCTCTCTGAGGAATTGAAATATATACCTTGTATACATATGTCAACTGGCATGTTCAACATGAAAAAAAAGTGATAAGTAGAGTTGAAGTAGGTTCATTATTGCACAGTGCCTAGAAAATGTAGCTACTAGGTGAGACAGGTGGGAAGATGTGGCCTCCTGTGCATTACTCTGTGCCTACACAACAGCACCAACAAATGAGTGTGTGACCCACATTGCAACACAATAATTTTTCTGTTAATACATGAAACTGCAACGTGTGAGCCTGCAAATGAGGTAGGTACACTGAATATCATGTATGCCTGGGTTTTTCACAATACTGAAACACATAACTGGCACATTCCTGTTATGTTTGGAGTGACAATCTAAAATCACATTATAAGAATGCAGTGGCAGCTACAAAAGAAACAGTAACAAGCATCCTGTCCACCCACTTCCCTACAAAAGTGAAATTATAAGAATGCTACTGCATCTACAAAAGAAACACTCAGTAAAATGTACCTTGTCCATCCATTGTCCTACAAGCGGCCCACGTCCAGTCTTCTCACTCTTAAATTTAGTTGGATCTTCATCAGGTTTGTAATCTGCCGAGGTTATTGGATCATTAGCAATATCTATATGCACTATTTCTCGATGCTTCAGCTTCTCTGGCGGCAGCTCATGAACCTGCATGCAAGTACCACAATGCAATCACAGTACAAACAAAATCCTCAATCAAATTTATGTATCCTGTTTTATAATATCCTCCACAAACACTCATGAATGTCATGTTAATCAATGCAGCTACTCTTCACAAGATTTTGTATTAGAACTTTGAGTTTCCCAGTCACATGCTTCAAGATTTTAAAAATATCTCTTTCCACTTGGGAGTTATGGTATGAAAAAATAATAGTGTGTAATATGGGTGCAAGAAATTGGCACAAAAACATAACACAAAACACACATACGAACACAACACACATTTACATACATGACTGTAAATATGTATCTATCTAGATCCACTTGTCTGTCTGTACCTAGCTAGACAGCTATCATTCGATCAGTCCATCCATCCATTCATTCAACTGGCCATATCTTTTAAAGTCAAACTTGGTTATAACAAGCACCACGAGACTAGACAATTGTGCTTGATGTAGCCATTATTTGTCATACTTGTGAGCACAAGAATCTACATGTTGTACATGGTATGATTAAAGGTTTAGTATAAGAAGTTAAAGTACGCATAAACAGGGATTATATTTAACAAAAAATATACACAAAATAATTTACAAGCAAACATACAGCCAATTTTTTCTCTCCTTAATTTGTTCCACATATGTACTGTTCAAGATGCAGACAGTCGTCCAGCGTTGTTATTACCTGCATATTCAACTAGAGGCTTTTGTACATTTTTTTAAGGAATATGCTTTCTGCAATTTTCCAATAACAAAAACTTCCTTTTTGTCAGTTCCTGTCATGTTCATACACATTCAAAAATTAATGACTAAGATTTCGTGCCTAATGACATAAGATCTCATTCAGCCAGGATCACGTAGTCAGTATAGCAACTAAGCTACTTGCTTGACAATGCATGGCTTGAACCCTGGAAGGGACAAGAGATTTCTCTCTTCTCTAAAGAGTCGAAGCCAGTTCTGGGGCCAATCAAGCCTCCTGTTCAATGGGTACTGTGGGCTCTTTCCCTGTGGGCAAAGTGGCTACAGCATAAGGCTGACCACTTGCTGTCATCTAGTTTCAAGGGAGTGGAACTGCACTCCCCATACCTGTCTTTATGGCATGCACAGGAATCTTATCTTTTACAAGGCCTCATTCTGTTAGAGGGAACTACTATATGTAAATGTCGCTTTTACATTTCATAATATTCAATTTTATACCTGAAAAATTACATTTCCTCTGTATGTTACCCGATGATGGTCAAACAAAAATATGCAGCCAAAACACGCCATTACTTTTGACTGTATGACATATACATACCTAAACTGCTGTGTTTATGGTCAGCAGTCTTTCTTTAATGCACTACAGATGTCATCTTTGGTGTAATTTTTTTTCACGTTCTCTCCAGACACTTTCCACCTATTCACTTGCTCATACACCCAGGAAAATAACCAATCAGATGGGGCAACCAAGGGATGTCAGGCCACACTAAGTGTTAAAGCAGCTGACTGTCATGGATGAGATGTCAAACTGACAAAGTTTACTCAATATGTGAAGTGTGCTTGTTATATATGTGAAACAGCTGCACGTGAATGTTTGTAACTCTAAGAGATACTATTTGCTCCATCCCTCCCCCACCATCTGCAAGGTCCTTCATTCATTTGTCCGTCACTGTATCCATCCATCCAATGTATGAAGAGTGGTACAAAATTAACACCTTTTTTCTTCTCAGAAAATATAAGTGCAATTGGAATGAAATTGACAAGTATCATGGGCACATCCTCTATAAAGTTGATATTATTCTTTCACAAAGCCTTCTTCATCGTCAACACACTTCTTGTACCTTTGCATGAGATGCCGTACGCTGGTCACGCAACACTCTTTGCTGAAGCAGTGGAGTTCTTCAGCATGCTGTGTCTCAGCTTGTCGTCATCTGCAAAGTGGTGTCTTCAGAGTGCAGCCTTCAGGAAGCCAGAAAGGTGGCAGTAAGAGAGTGTTAAATCAGGACTGTAGGGAGGATGAAGGAGAAAAAATTCAAGGTGCAGATTCCTGCAGGCAAAGTCATGGCCAGCATCTTGTGGGACACCGAAGGAATCTTGTTAGTGGAATTCTTGATAAGAGGAGCCATAATCAATTCAGAGCGATATGTGCAGATATTAAAGAAGTTAAAACAATGAATTCAAAGGCTCCAACCAAACAGGATGATTAAAGAAGCCCTCATCCTCCCTACAATCATGATTTAGCACCTCCTAGCTTATATCCTTTAGCCTCTGAAGGACGGACTCCGAGGACATCATTTTGCAGATGACGACCAGCTGAAACACAGCGTGCGTGGAAAGCTCTCACACTTCAGCAAAGATTTTTATGGGACCGGCATACAGAATCTCATGCAAGTGTAAAAAAAAAAGTGTTGCTAAAGATGGAGACTTTGTGGAAAAATAATCTCACCTTTGTAGAGGATATGCCCATGATATATGTAAATTCCACCATAATTGCATTTACAGTTTCTGAGAAAAAAAAAAGGGAGGCAATACTTTCGTACTGACCTTGCTACATATGGCACAAAGGGTAGCATGCAGGTGTTTGTGCAAGGAACCGGCTGACCGACTGACTGTCAGCAGCACACAGACTATGACTTACATTGTGTTGCATTCCTGTATCTGCTAAATGTAATGATTCTATTACAATGATGAAATTTTCTTTCATATAACCAGGATTCTGTGAGACGAACAGGAGGAGCCATCCCACCACCACCACCACACAGGCAGGGACGAAAACATGTCAAACACACAAAAGAAGCACATCATGGTAAAACTGGTAACAACAAATAACAGGAGAATCATATCAATACCATGAACAGATAACATTCAGCAAAAACATATACTGTTACTGTAACAGTCGCTTTAAAAGTGTAATTATTATGGTTACTATTACGTTATGAAAGCAAGTAGAAATAGCTTTTATCTAGGATTTAACCGTAAGAAAATTTTATTCTGCAATATCATGTGAGAGATGATGCACAACAGTTGATTTTCTTGAAAATGCTTTAACAGAGGAAAAAGACTGCTGCTCAGTATATTCCATGATTAACCATGTATCTACAAGGAAAATAAACAAGTGAATTCAAAAACCAACCCAAGTGCAGTTCACTGAACAAAACACGACAGGGAATCACCAGTGGAACAATAACAATTGATACGAAAATGATGAAATCATAACCAAAAAAAAATCAACACAAGAGCCCAGAATGTTGCAGACTTCAATGACAACAGTGATGTTTATGGTAAATACAGCATAGACTGATACTTTTTACCAGTTTACAAAATTGTATCACTTATACAACACAAACTGAGACATGAAAATTGAAAGCAAACAAAGGAATTACATACACTGCCAGATACTGTTGGTGGAGTGATCCAAAACAACAATGTGAAATGCCTCTCAAGCGTAGCAATTTCTGGAGAAAAATTATCCTTTTCTGGTGCGTAATACAGTGGAATATAACACAATTAACCCTTCAAAGCCTAGTGGTTACTTTCTGTACTACCCGGTTTAACATCACAAAATTCTACATTCTGACCACAGCGTATTTTTCCAACCTTCACAGGTCTCAGAACAATAAACTATTCTTTGTCTATACAACATTAACTGATTATTTTTATAACCAAGGTGATGTGCGTCTACTGAACAGTACAAACTGAATTTTTAAATAAAACTCAGGTTAATCTTAGTCTTTAAAGGGTTATCATCCCTTTATGTACTTATGTGCATGATGATATTTAACAAACCAAGTGTCAAAGTCACCATCAAATGTATCATCACACCTCTTATGTCTCTGGGTGACAGGATCTGATTGAGAATACACTCGGCTGTTCAGTTTGGCTGGTTCAAGTACAAAGACATACAATACAAATTCTCACTTTGTGAGAAAACAGGAGGATCGTGGAAATAAGTATTATCCAAAGTGCAGAAGCATAAATGCTGTACAAATACTCCCTTAGCCTTTGAACAACCAGCATGCCCCACAAATGCACATAGAAAGACACCCATAAAAATTAATTTTATATATTTAGGCAACAACAAAATTTGTGGCACTTTTAAGATATGCTGCATAATTTGTGTTATGCCATTTATTTCATAATTTTACGTTTTTCTATTCAAATAGTACTCATGTTCTTTTGTAATCCATGTGCTAAAATTTAAATACCAAGTCAGTTGTTTAAAGGTTAATACTCACAACACCGCATTCACTACCAATGCTCATAAAGATTAGAAAGACGTATCTGAGAAAGCGTTTTTCGTGGAACAGTGGTTATGGAAACATTAAACGTAAGAGTATAACCATCAGAGACATGCACAACAGCACAAACCACAAGTAGGAACTATGAAGCTCTTTCACACATTGTCGCAAGTTCCCAAACGGTGTGGTAATGGAAAGAGTATTTGTTTGCAACACTGCATTACAATGATAATTTTTCCACTTGTACTGCAGTTTCAATTCGATCATTTTGTACTGGAAGTACGTCTGAAACAATCTCCCCATAATTCACTTGCCCTACATTAATGTGATGCAACTTACAACATGCTCTGCAATTAACTCCACAACATTCACCATGTTAAAGCGACAGTTCTTGTGTCATAAAGACTTACGCATCATAAAACCCAGTCATAAAGACTGCAACAGTCTGTAGTCAAAGTGTATGCTTATTTCTCTACTGCAATTTTTTTTAAATGTTACTAGCAAAACACCATAGTTGCAAAGTAGCAACAATAAATCCAAAGGCAAAGTTGCTAAACCGTGAAGTGTTTGGTGAAACTATATGCCTGAAATACCACTAAACTGTTCCTCCAGCTAAGCCTTTGATGTAACAGAAACGTTTCCTTACAAGTGCATGCAGACCACTATGTACAAGAATGAGATTCACACAGCAAATCACTCTGACAAATCAACAATACAAACAACAAAAGAAGACGGAACACCAAGTTTTAACAACATGTTTCCTGCTGGCAGTGCAATAATTATAATCAGTTTGAGACTGGAAGAAAGTGGACAAGCACTCACGGCTGGCAATAGTGGAAGTACACTGTGGGTGTGAAACATCATTTGCAACTTAAGAGAAGAGCCCTAGCTGAATCATGTCATATTGCGGAACATTTAAGAAAAGAGCCTAAAAGAGTCTAGAGATCATCATGTAAGTTACAGGAAATAAAACTTCAGTTTCTAACTTGCTTTCATCTGTTTTAGCAAATGGAAATATGACTGCACCCCCCCCCCCCCAAATTAAAATAATGTTATTTGTTATGACTACAGAGCTGTCAGCACTCAATTTCTGTAACTCATGTCTCACTTACACACAAACCTGAGACATGAGAGATACAAGTACAGTTTAGCTCAGAATGTCTAGAAGCATGCACAATATCCTGCAGGACGCACAGACACCATTATTCTGCCCCCACTTGTGTAAGGTATTGTAATGGTTCTCATGCTTCTAGTTAACGTGAACCAAGTGTAAAACCCTAAACAGCTGTAAATGCTTATCTGTTCATGGTTGATAAGTGAAAAGTAACTATTTACAACAAAAGATGGGAAATTCAGTGGCAGAATTAGTTAAAATGTTATCAGCAGATAGTCATTTTATCACTTGTAACAGACAACTAATTATACCACTCAACAAGGTCGAAACACATGAAACCCACGTCTTCCCACATCACCAGCTCCACCTACAACCTGTACAAAAAAGCAAAGCAATAATTACAACGTTCCTTCACCACATGACTCACATTATCCTGCTCTCCTCTGTCTGCCACATGGAATGATTCTATGACCAAAGCAAATTTCTCCTTCATATATGGATTCTGTAATACAAAAAATTTGGTTAGACTTAGGTCTCGTTAGATTGCACAGAAGTTCCTTCAGCTTAACTGTTGAAGTTGTTGTTAATTACTAATGCAGTATCCTGAAAGTAAAATTAGTGAACACTGAAAAACGGTCATTCTTAACTTATGTCCACTTAGCATTGGGTAACAGTTCTGTACCAAAAATTATGCAACAAAATTGACTGATGTTATGGACACTGTCCACTGTCTAAGGTTACTAAACACACAATGTTCTGGAGACTAGAGGTGGGGAGGAAAGCTGGGAATCCTACTATGCTGGACCTGTTATAAAGAGCTGGCCTCCACCATTACAGTAAGACTCATACCATCTCTGAAACACTGTGCTTTTAATAAACCTACAAGATGGACAAGGGGTATGCAGTGGCACAGTTTGTTGAGGCACTGTGCTACAAGCCAGAAGGTCACGTGTTTGAATTCCGATGGGGTCACAAGGACTTCTCATTGACTTAATCTTTCCAGCTACACTATGGCCCTGGGGTCAACTCAGCCTCTCAGAGAAATTAGTACCATGCATATCTCCTGGTGGGCAACCGCAGTCAGTGCATAGGGCTGACAACCTTGCCACTTTCATGTGCTGATTGTCTAGAAATTCTAGGAGCCTGAACCTCCTGATGCCCTAAGGGCCAGTCCAGGCATGTATAGCGATAGTTTAACCTTTTACATGGTGGTCAATGTCCTGAACATTTGTCAAGTTTGTTACAATTTACCATAATCAGAATCCTTTTGAGTGGAAGATTTCAGGCTTCTGCCACGGTATAGTTAGGCCTTACCTCTTCTGGGATGTCACATGGCCTGGCCATTGAAGATATGACCAACAGCCTGTCCTAAAACTCTGGTAACAAACTACCAACCCATACTTTGTAACACACCAGAAGAGCAAAGGCGTCCTTTACAGTGATTACAAGAACCACACAATTCGTAATGCTGTGTGTATGATTGTAACTGTTATCAATATAAAATTTAAAATATAATAATTAAAGACTTATTTAAATGTGCTTCATTACTGTGCTGAAGTAAAACAGTTCCACTGCAGTTTCATTTTATCATTTCACTACACAATTTATTGTAGCAACATTCTCATTTAGGACTTATCTGGTAGCAGAGTATTTGAAAACTACGAAGAAAATCTTAAATGAACAGAAAACTTAAAGTGAGGTGAAGTGAGTGGGAATTAAACTTCATATTTGATTAAAAGCAATGACAATAATGACTAGAATAATAAATAGTAAAGATACAAATGGTTCCCTCCTCTTACAGAAGGTGAGTCTGGCCTGTTACAAATTTCCACTGACAAATCAAGTCACTTCAATTTTATTAAAATAAATTAACTGTAACATTATCTATAAAATACACTTCTGATTACGTAAATGAATAATAATGAAGCCAATGGCTCCCTTTTCATAAGGCAGAAAGGTAAGCCTCTACTGTTGATGGAGGGGATAGGTGCAATGTAGCAGGCAACTGGCGTGAGTCCCCACTACCTGCAAATATTCTTTTCCCAACTTCAGAATCACACAAAAGACCAGTAACTACTTCAAAACATGTCTGTAAAGTAGCCTGTGAATCGATACATAAACATGTCAGTCAGTTGGTCATTCTAACACAATGATTTGTATAATAAGGCAACACATTAATTTAGGGTGCACAAATTTACCAAAAATCTAGGTGCCACTGAAAAATTTTAGGCACAAGAAGGATGACTTAAAGCAAGTTCCACACTGAGGATCCACAAATATGAGGTGCCATGATACAATATTTAGTCACGACGGCAATCTGGAGCCCAGATTTCTGCACCACTGCACCGAGTTTCTGGTGACAATACAACTTTACTGTTTGATGGAAGTATATACTGTAAAGTGTATATTAGTTATATATCACTACCAGTAACATAAGCGTAAACTACATTTATACCAATATGTCTGTGAATTTAAGTACACTCAAAAGCGTTCACTAGTTGGAAAACTGATTACAGTATTTGTAAAACAGCACAAATCACTGCATTTTTGTTAAATATACAATGTACAGGAATAATATCACATACATCACTTCTATCATGTACCAAATATCCTGATGAATCATCTAAGAAAACTTCTATTCATTTTTGATTATTATACAGTACAGGTTAAAATGTATTGGAATCAATCAAAATTAAATTCACCTCATTGTGACTGAAATTCAGTGGGTAGTCTCAAAGATAAAACATGTGACAGTACAGATCAACAGACAAGACTTGTGCAATTATTAGTACTAATACTTCTCGCCAAGTAAAACAAAAATATTCAATTTTGTAAAAGGGTGCAAGGGTATACTGCAATTTGGAGTAAACACAGTTTTAATATGCATTCTTTGTAATTCTGCATCCTGCTTTGGAATCTGTTCATTCATTGCTCATAAAAATGTAACCCGAAGGCCATAACCTATCTCAGGTAGTCAGTTGCTTGCTTTCCACAACAAACTCTGTTAGGTCAAAGGGTAAGTCCACTTAGGATTTGTGGCAGACAAGGTGGAATTAAGGCAGGTCATTCTCCCTTCAATTTGGTTTCCCCTGCCAATTTCTCAGCTAATACTCCGTATCAAGTTATCATTGGTAGGGGTGGGTTTGCAACATGGTCTTCTAAAGCCACTGCACCAAGGGACTTGGTCTCACCCCAACCCCTACAACAAACACACCCACACATACACGCTACTGTTCGCAGCACCAAAAATGTTTCACATAAAACTTATACAGCTAAAAAACAGATTTTTTATGTCATATAACAATCTTCTGTAAGGTTAACATCTTTTCAAATCTGAAAGTTTAGTTTACGCTTCATGTGCAGAATGGCCTGATATTGAACAGATAAGGGTCAAAATATATCAAAACAGTTTTTCGTGTGCATTCGAATGCCAAATTTCAAAAAAAAAAATGTCTTCCACAATTTTTAAAAAGTTTTAAAGATACATCTGGAATACAGAGTGCCTATTACACAAATCTTCATCCATCTTGGAAACCCTTTCATGCACTTCTTGCTATCTCAGTTTCCCAGCCCTGTTGCATGCTCAACATACAGAACTGCTTGTCACTCACCGATATAACTGTTTTACAATAGGGGTATGCATTCCATGCCTCTTCATGCACTTCTAGAGAGCCTTTTGGGGCTAGTAGCCTTATAAATGAAGGGACTTTACTGCCAATAAAAAGAAGAAATTCATCATTAGTGACACACATTAAACACACCATTTTATTCTTCAGGTCTATCAAACGAGACATCTTAATTTTAGCACAAAGTAAATGAACAGCATTTACAGCCATACAGAACACACCTAAAACTTTCATTTTTTGTTTCAGACATAACTATGAACACAAAAACGAATTTCAAGCTATACATTTCAGAATCAACATGTGACACACCAGGATATATAAATGTAGTGGTTTATTTCTGTTCATATTTCAACTACTCCACACTCCCACTACATGAAAGTTGTCAGACATAAACTCAAGCGATTGTAATCCTCAGTACAAATAGAATGTTTCATACAAGATCTGTTAAACATGTTTACAAGCTACAGCCACACAAAATCATATAGGGAGTGGGGATATGCATATAAAAGCACACGACTACACATGAGTACAAATAAACATGAAGGTAAGGTATGCTTAAGAATACAAAATTTTCATTCAGTGATCTCTTGCTGTGTGTTTCTGTCTTCGTGCTTGGTAAACATCACCACTTCCTTTCCAGTGTGCAAAAGCAAGCTATGCTTACAAATGTATCATTTCCTTAAGTTCATCTTTCCATATCTCGTAATCTGATTTGCTTTGTGAGGGCACGGGCAGGGGCAGGGGCGGGGGAGGTGATATAAGGAGTATTACACTCATGACTATCTGGAGACAATAAATGTGTCACAAAAATGCAATTCAAAACTTTAAGCAAACAAAATTCAGCAATATTTCTGAAGGTCCTTGATACCAAATGTCACTTCTGTACAGCTAATACTTTCACAGTGGTGCCAAATCTCCCACAAAGGAGAAGATGTCAGCATAAAAAAATTAAAAACCCTTAAAAAAAGGCACCCAACTCTATACCTTAATTTGGGACAAATGCCAAATCTCCAACAAGACAGAAGGTACTGGAATAAAATTTAAAACAAACTTTCAAAAGAGGGACAAAAGTTTATACCTTCGCATAAGCTCAACAACGTACATAAATACATTCTACTGTCATTCATCTATGTATCTCGTCTATGGTTCCGAAGGGTCTGGAAGACGAAGTACGTGCCACAATGTTTTATTCCTCCAAAAATTTGATAGGGTTGTAACTGTCCTACAATGTCTGTAGTTCAAAGCAGTCCTGTTTCAAGAACTACATATACCGCAATTCATTTCTGAAACCTCTAGTAACTGTCTCAAGTTTAATTTCATGTACCAGAGGTGGTTGCAGCTTTAGCATGATTATGCTTTGACTTGTGTCAAAGGACACAGGGTATCAAACAGGCAGTGAGTACCACAAAACTGGCAGTACTAAGGATATAATTTCACAAAACACAGTTCTTCTTTTTTCTGTAAACAATGTGAAAACAGATATAGTTTCAGTACAGAATTATATTTTTTTTAACCAATATAACACTTAGAAAGTGCCATGGTGCAGATTAAAGTGGAAATGTTTGGATATTCCATGGGAAAAAGTGGCTGGTGATGGAGAAACGTGCCATTGCAGGATAATAGAAGTCAACACACTGTGCTCAGGAAGAGCCATATGATTTGCATGTAAATTAGATTCTTTTGTCCAGTGATAATATATGTATATTCACATGGCCATTGTAACATATCATCAATTTCATTACTGCGATACAAATGTTTACTGTGTACTTTCTTTTTCACAAAATACAGAAACTATATGAAAACTGAAGACTGATTCGCTACAGGTAAATGATAATGGCTGACTGAAAACTGGCCATTGTCCAGTGTGTGATGTACACCAGATAAACATAATCTTTTGGAAACCACCTCTGTTTATGTTGCCAGGTGAAAGCAATATTATGTAACCTATCCTGTCAGATCTTTATGAACAAGTTAATCTCCATCCTAAAGCACATCGCTCTAGATGACTTTTATCTGATACAAGATGACAGCACCATCCAATCTCTAAACTTAGAATAAGTGTATGATGGAAAGTAGGTGCACCTGATGTTAGGAGCATAAGAAGAGGAATCGAAAATGGGCTCTTCTGGTAACACATCATGCCCACTACTATCCAGCCATTACCAAATTTCCAAGATATGCCCACTTTAACTGTCACATATTTAACCCAACATGCATCTTGCTTGACCATGATGTAACAGCTAAACAGCAGTGGGACATTCTTTGCTACTCCCCTAAAATGTTAGTACATTTTGTGACTCGGCATTCAAAAATGATGCGAATACACCCATCAACCTTTTTCCTCCAAAGCAAAAAAAACTTTTAAAAAACAGTGTATACAGGGGTGCACAAATATTCCAAAAATCTAGAAGCCACCACAAAATTTTAGCTGCCTGAAGGGTGATTGGAATTCCGTGACATGATTCAAAGCTTCCAGATCCTGGTGGTGATGACAGGTGTGGTGTGTGTGTGTGTGGGGGGGGGGGGGACAGGCTGACAGATACCTGATGATATCATAAGCCATATAAGGAAAGTCGTCTAATACAACTGGTTATGTCTGTGCGTTTCTACACTATAATGAATCACAAGTCTAATCCTGCAAATGCATTTTCTTTTCACCATAATATTCATGACTGTACTTCCCTATTATGTAAACTCAGTTGCAATCCACTGCTGTCAAATTATAGTTCTCAGTTACATAAGTAACCAGTCCTTGAAAAAAAAATGGAGGTCACCACCTTAATAACAAGTATTTCTCAATTGAAGTTTTTCTGTTGTGCACATCCACTCACTTTGAGAAATGAGATGCATGAAAGTATTGCAAGCATTAATGAGAACAGGTTTCCATTTACAATTATGGAAATGGCCTTTAATACAAAAACAAACAAACAAAAACAACATCCTTATATGATATTTTCTAATAAACAACTGGGAGTTGAAATTTAACCTTGACAACATGGATGTGTAGACCTGCCTACGTTTAGTCTCATTTAGGAAACATTATAATCAACAAAGTCGCATTCCTCACCCATTGTTCAAACTCATTCTTGTTACAATAATGATCTACTCAGAAACAATTTGGAAAAAGTTAAAGGGTGATCAAGCTTATTACTGATTATCCTTGCCACCTTCCAGATTTTGGAATTTATGTCAATGACATCAATAATTCAGAAAGCTCAATTGCAAAATACAATTTTTATGGTTCAGTACAGTGCATATAAAGACAGTACTGGAAAGTAAACTTCAAATCTGAATTCATTACAGAATAACATGCCAGAATGAAAACCCCACACATCACTGACAGGTGAAAAATAGCTGACAAAGACAAGTGACTTCATTCAACACTATACAGTGTGAGGTGGAGAGATCATTTTAAAAAATGCAAACACATAAGATACAGTAAATGTATTACTATTATATTTCACAGAAATTTGATGAAATACCAGTTACTAAACAGACTAGTAAAACTACTCAAAACAACAGAAACATATTAGGAAGTGGCACAGCAGCTCCCTCACACTACTAGCACAGATCAAGCCAATTTGATGATGATTATGAGGAGGAGGAGGAAGAGGAAAAGAATCTGGAAACACTAGTAATGACATCTGTTTATTACATTCTGTTAGTGGAACTGAAAGTGACTGACAGTGCTCTGAGCGACCATTATGTACCTTCTTTAAACACAAATCAGGTGCCTAAAATTTACTAAATACAAAAGTTAAATGCTGCAAACAGAGACCTGGCATCATAAATCCAAGCACTGATAATTTTCTTGTATTTGTCCATATGTGGATTTTCTGTACATTCCATTTACTGGGGTTACAATGTGTTTCTTTCATCCCTCTCTTCAGCACAGCAGCCGTCATGGGATGTCCCAGCACATGCTGGCATTCTATTTGATAAAGCTTCATTGCTCAGTGCAGTGTATTTATGCCAGATTCTATTAAACAGTGAAACCAATGTGTCAGCTGAATTTGAAGAAAAACACAGAGTAACATTTATTAATTTTCAAAGACATGCGCCTAGGCTCCAAGGTAAAAAGAAGGTAAAGACTATATTTCACTTTGACAGCAGGACTTGAGACACGTGGGTAAGAAACTGGTATTGATATGAAGGTCAAATATGCCAGTCTGGCTTGCGGTACTACAGTAACTTTTTTTGTGTAATACTTGCACAAATCCTCACCAAATCACACAGTTACATAACCTAACTATATGTTTAAAAAGTAATGGCAATTGCCATTTAAAGGTTCTGTGTTTGAATATGACTGCAGTCAAACCATTTCTATTTGCAAAAGCATACACTTAGAGCATTTTTATTTCTTAACGCATACCACCCATCTCTGAGTACAGGCTGTGATCAATGCAAACCACAGATGAAGCTCAAGGATTCCGCACATGTAACAAAGACACCTCTCAAGAACTGACATACTAATTTATATTTTGTATAAGGCAGTGATATACTTTATCCCTTTCCGCAGTACATCCATACATTTATGGTAGCTGCTTCCAGGCCAGCAGATAATTCTACAGGATATTAGTGACTTGAAAGTTTGCTCTCATGCCATAATTCCATGACCCAACACAAGCCACAGATCATACCATCAAGGCCTGCCATCTATTGGCTTCTTGTAGGAACTTCTTCCTTGCATCCATGATGCTTCAAAGTGATGGTTAGGTAATACAGAAAAAAATTCACATCTCAAATGGTTAAGAAACAAATATGCTTGCAAAGTATGTGCTCTCTGGCAAACAAAACTGTGTCTGTATATAATATAGTGGAAAGTTTATGGAATTACGTGATCATGACCTAATTTGCTGTACCAGAGGGAATTTGTCTGGTGAAACTGCATATCTGCATAACATAATATCTGGTCCGATGCTTTATGGTGTCTGTACTGGTGATAAGAGGTAAAGAATGGAGAGGATGGTTAAAAGATAAGATAACACACAGAATCATAGTTAAATCTCCCTTGATTCAACACTGTCCACTACACATCTTGCTTCTGAAATCATTCTACATGGAGAACTCAGGTAATATCCAACACAATGCAGAATCATCCAGAATAAGGTGGAAAAACGAACTGTCAGAAGACATGGATGGACACTCTCAGATGATTTATTGGCCCACACACAACTTCAATTTATACAACTATTTGTACAAGAATTAACCCCTACTGCACACAGCCACATACACACTCAGTGCATATGTCTCCCCCACCAAAAAAGGTGGGGAAGGGGTGAATGCAGAGAAAGATAAGAATTCTTACAGTTAACATGAATGATAAAAATTTAAAAGGTGTACTTTGTTGTGGAGCACAAAGTTTCCAGACGTGCTTCTTGAGATAACATACAGAATCTTGATGTTTATTTATGGCATATGGAAATCTAAGGAACAGCACAATCCCTCACAATTTTAGCTATGCCAAGCCTCAGGCAGTTAGTCAATGGCTGCTCACTGCAGATGCCCAGGGTCAATCCCAGGCCAGTCCACACAGGATTTGTGGTAGACCGTGTGGCACTGGGACAGGTTTTCCTCAGAGTACTCTAGTTTTGCCATGTCTGTATCATTCCATCAATCCTCCATACTCATATTTCATTCATCTGCCACTAACTAACTAACTAACTAACTAACTAACTAACTAACTAACTAACTAACTAACTAACTAACTAACTAACTAACTAACTAACCAACCAACTAACTAACTAACTAGCTAACTAACTAACTAACTAACTAACTAACTAACTAACTACACAGAGCAGAGTCCTTCTTGAGAAACTAACAGGTCCTCAGCTAGTCAAGAAATTCCCAACATTTTGAGGAACCCAAAGATCCATTACCACATTCACAAGAGCGCACCAGCTGTCCCTGTCCTAAGCCACATCAATCCAGTCCATGCCACCCCCCCCCCCATCTCACTTCTTGAAGATCGATTTTAATATTATCCTCCCAGCTAATTCATCTACCACTGATGCTATAAAATATTAGTAACTGATAGCATCATAAAATAAAATACCTCTCTCTTCTACCATGCACACCTATAATGTGAAATATGCACTATATCAAAAGGAAGTTTTGAATTCATTTTTTAATTCATGATAAATCTTAATGAGAACTGTATTTTACTTCCACATACATTTTTTTGTGTAACATATTTTTTCAAAAAAAAAAGTGATAGGGCTTCACACAGTAAGTTTTCCAGAAAATTTCATACATCAAACAAACAGTGCCTCTTTTGTCACCGCCCTCAGCATGCTAGCTGCCACAGTATGTCCCAGAAGTTGCAGACATCCTATGTCATAAAGCTACCATACTCAGAGACAAACAATAAAAATACACCTGGTACTTGAAGACGTGAAACAGGATAAAAGATATGATCTATATTCATATGTGTTCACTTTATCCATAAACATACATGTAACTGTGAGAATGAAAGTACATAAAAAGGAGTATTACCTTATCAGACAGATAGCAATGCAACTTGATTACTTTATCACATTCTGACCAGCAGTATCCACATGTTTTACTCCTAGATATATATCAACATGTAGGGCTAATCCGTGGATAAAAGATTATCAAAATTCTGTTCACTTTGCTCCCTTCTGTTTAATGATCTCAGAACCTTTAAGAGCTAGAGAACAGATGCACTGAATATAAAACATCTGTTTAACCCTTCTGTGCCAGAATTAAATGCCCACGGCACTCGGACATAGACAAGAATTTAAATAGCTGCCATTATTGTGCATGTTTTTAGTGACAACTTTAGCAGGCTTGGCATTTTAAACCATACACTGCACCTCAACTGCAGACAGTGTTCAGTGTGAAAGGTTTCAACCATTTTCTACACTTTTTCTTTTTAATACATACTTCACTGCAATGAATACTTAGTGAATTCCATGAGAGTTACCGATATGCTTGATGTGTGTAAAAGGGACACAGTATTTACGTAAAGTATCTGTTACTGTTATTCAAAACTGAACTGTGTTGACAAATTTTCGTGGAATCCAAAATATCAAATTTATAAAACTTCAATGTTCACAAGTTGCTACATGCTAACAGACAATGATATGCTGGAAGAAGCATTTTTGAAAATGAGCACTACGGCCAGAATTTACTTTTTCCCCTTTCCCTTTCCCTTTTGTTTTTGTTTTATTTTCTTTTCAAGGTATCTGTGAACACCCACAACACCATAAAATGCTTGAAAACCTGCGCGACATCCCAGAAGATAAAAGACGTCAAAAAGCTCACTTCGGATTGCAAGAAAAGACAGGAAAAACTCACTTCTCAAAGGGTGAATACTAATTGTGGATAATTTATAAAAGTATGACACTGGACTGCAGCTTGGGGAGCAGTCAGTCTAGTGACTAAGCTTATAGGAACGAAAATCTCAGGTTCAAATCCTGGCAGAAGCAGGATATTTTTCTCCAAAACATCCAGGTTGGCACTGGGGCCCACCCAGCCTCCTGTGCAATGACTACCAGGATTCTTTCCTGGGGGAAAATTAGCAGAAGCATGAAGTTAACTACTGACCTCCACCTGGTGTCAAATGAGTTGAGCCACACTTCTCCTGCCCCTATATGCTTTCATCGCATGGCAAGAAACAACTTTACTTTGACTTTTATGATAACAGGATGTCCTAGAGTAGTATAACGTTTAGAACACATTTAATAAAATGTAGTCCAGTGGTTCAAAAGTTACACTGGGGGTGGGGAGCACACACGCACACACACACACACACACACACACACACACACACACACACAAACACACAAAGACACAGGAAGGAAGGTGTGCGTGCGTGCGTGCACGCACGTGCGCACGCGCGCGCGCACACACACACACACACAGCAATGTCAAAAGCCTACTTCATTATTTTCCGCAAGGAAAGTAGTCTAAAACTAGAAGTCCCTGGAACAAAGACTTTGTTAAACAGAGATGCATATACCTGTCAGGCAGCCTCTAAACTTACAAGAACATACCAGAAATTTACAATGCATAACATTAAAATAGCTCACAACAGAGACACAGTGGGACAGTGTGGATGGGTTTCATGTTGCTCAATATAAGATCCAGTGGTGGAACATACTAAACATGGTAACAAATCTTTGGGTTCTAATGAAGACAGAATGTGTAGACTCAGCTCTGTAGAGTTGGCTGACTTGTTGGTTAGTTAAAGACTTCATTTGCATGGCCACGTGAAACCGCCAAAGTAAACCACTCGACCGACAGACACTAATGTCAGCAAGTGTCCCATTCTTTCATCAATTACACTCTAGTTCCTTACCTTGCAAGGTGGTAAATTTTGTAGGTGTATTGTCCCTTCCGATACTTTCCACCCAAAAGTGGGTAGTCATCAAATGGTTCATTCTTGAGCACTTCAATTCCTTCACCACCTCCTGTCTCATTCTTACTTGCTTCAGCTACCGAGTACAATTGTGCTACTTGATACTGCAAACAGAAAGAAAAGAAGACTAAGTTCACAAAAGTAAAACATGAACTGTACTTCATAACAAAGCAATAAGGAAGGTGCACATCAAAATCAAATACAAATCAAATTACATGTCACTTCCAAGTAAGACACAATTCTATCTGAACAAACATATCTCAAACACATGCAAATTTTGTTAAAATAGTCTGCATATCTGGGGCACGAAGTGGGGCAGTTGGTTGACGCACTGCGCTACAAACCGGAAGGTTGTGTGTTCGATTCCCCATGGTGCCACTGGAATTTTTCATTGACATAATCCTTCTGGCCACAATATGGCCCTGGGGTCGACTCAGCCTTTAACAAAAATGAGTACCAGGAAAATTTCCTGGGGCAGAAAGGTGGCCAGTGCATACAGCTGACAACCTTACCACCTTCATGTGCCAACTGTTTAGAAATTCTGGGAGCCTCAACCTCCTGGAACCCTCTGGGCCTGTCCAGGCCTGTTATGGGATTGCTTTACCTTTTTACCTTTTAGTCTGCATATCTACCCACATCATATTGCCTACCTTATCTACAGAACTCTATAAAATATATATAGCATATTCAAAACATGTATATGAATCTAAAACACATATATGTATTGCAGAACTAGCATGCCACTATACATGAATATACCTGTGTATTCACATAAAATGGACGACAGACTAACACCACTGCTTTTGTAAAACTAACAAGTGAATGCACCACAGATTTTCACAATTAGAATCCAGTTCTCCCATTTTTCCCCTCCACACCATCAAAACCTTCCTCAGTATCACCAACCCCAGTATTTTATCCAAATGCAAGTATCACCAACCCCACCATTTTACCCAAACGCATTTCTAAATCAAAAGTAGTAAATACAATCATGCAGCATACAATGATCAATGAGATTATGCGTACTCCTTCTTCCTTCTGAGGCTCTAAATACAAAACACAGCTAGTTAACGGACAAAAAAAAAGTACCGGTAATGAACGTGGTATGAATTGACACACAAACATAGGTCTAGAATGAATAACACAATGATGTATATTTTTCACAATATGGTGATGGGTTATATTAGGTAGTTTAAAATGTATGTGCTATAACCAGTAACCATAAAAACTTGCAAGAATGCAAACATGTTTTGAAGCACACCTGGCCTAAAGATACTGCACCACTGTCTTAATACAAATGAAAACTGAACAGAAACTCTAGTCACGTGACAACTTAATGATGCCCTGTACTCTGTGGAAGGAGACCTAAGCAGCATGTAAATGGCATACACAACCTATATTCACCCAATTACTCCTCCAAACAGCTAAACTAACATCACAGTTATAACCTTATATTAAATTTAAACTGAAAGTATTTACAAATTCCTTCATTTTCAATGAATGATCTAATACTTACACCAAGATTACGAGAAAAATACAAAATTGAAACTTACCTCCTCTACCGTCAGAGGTAGTGTGACTCGGCTGAAACACAGAAAAGTTATCATTTAACACAAGAAGTGACTGCTAAACTGGCATTAAATTTTGACGAAATAAATGTTACAAGAGTTAGTACCAGCAAACAAAAAAAAAAACCTTGTGTTCACCTAAATACAGTCAGAAAGATTTCTTTGCTTACAAATTGACAAGTTCAATCGGAAAGAACACATTTAATATACTACCCTTGAATTAAGGTTCAGCATGCTTTGCTGTAAGGACAGTAACATCACTCATGACAAAATAAAACCTAAAATTAGTTTAGTTTGCTTATTTCCATTCCACCATTTCATACAAAATGATTTTCTGGGGAAATTCAACAGACATGACACTGGGGAAATTCAACAGACATGACAAAGGATTTCATAATCAAAACATAATCATCACAGCAGTAGATGCCACTAGTAGGAAACTCTCTTGCAGGAAAATATTCAGGAAATTTAACAGTCTTCCACTTACCAGCAAATACTTGCTCGCAGTATGTTGTGGACAACACGGACAAATTCTGATCAAATTCAGATACAACATACGTACAGGACACAGATATGACCTGCGTGTGCGGAATACTAACCTCAGTAAATATCACAAAGGAGTTTTATTACACTGGAATCAAGCTATTTATGATCCTTCCCTATCATCAATGGTTTATGTCATGATATAAACCGATTTAAGCCAGTGTTAAAAGACGAATTATTATTTTATTACGAACATGTACAATGTTTGCTCTCACTGCAAATTGATACTTACTAGAAGTATTTGAAACAAATATTATATTTCACCACGGCATGTTGAACACCCATGGCTGAGTTCTATTAAGGATGTGTGGAATGTAAATGCATCCAACCCGGTTCTATTTTATTCTACGTGAAACTGAAGCTAAACTAGTCTAGAACTACCATGATCAAGACAAAATGCAAAAATTCAGATATTATATTTTTATCCAATATTTTCCCGTTATCACCTGTAGAATTAATAATAGCATCCTGCTCTCGTAACAAATAATATAAGTTTATCTTCTTTCGTGAATAGCCTAAAGTCGGCTCGCAGGAAACCTGTCATACCCATCTTATTACACCTAACTTCATCAGATATTTTGGACTGACAACAGCAGCTTATTACTTTATTTAAGTCATAACCACACTTTTATCTCACATTTAATTGTATATACTTACTATTCTTTAATCAACATCCTAAACCTATTTACACATGGGATGGACTGACCAGCAAGCCTTGACCAACAAAACTCCGGTACGCTTAAGTACGGGTTGCCATTCCCCTCGCCGCCATGTTAAACATTGCGACCAAAAAATAACCTCCAGATTAAATTAATGACTCTAATTAATTGAACGATGATACTGGGAAATTTACCAAACAATTCAACTTTTTAGGGTTGTTATGAAAAATTTAATGTTTAACATTGCAAATGTGACAAACATGTAAATGTTAAACGATCAGAAGTTGGCAACGTGAATGTATGATTTGTGCAGACGGAATATGCATGTATCCAGAATGCCTTCCATGACGTAATACTTGCGTCACACCGGACATGACAGCGACCACGCAGATACTATGTAGAACAAGAGCAGCTGGCATGACTGCTCGAACGTGAGTTCCGTGGCAATGACTCAGCGAGGCTATCCGCTGCTCAGTAGGCGTCGTAGTGTTGTCATACCGGAACAGAGGTACCTTGTCAACGTTACGAAGATTGACGGGAATTTTCCGCTGACCACATCAACGCGCTAACCGATAAGTTTCGACACAAATGTTAGCTGGTGCGGAGAACCCCACAGTAAGGCAACTTTAAAAGAACTTGTGCCAACCAAAGTCGCCTGAGGCCTTAGTCGAAAGCGACTGAAGATACGAAGCTGGTCACGGCTGCTCGTAGCGAATGTCAAGATGTAATTAAAAGACGTTGCATAGTCCGCATCCCCCCACCCACACAGGGAGGCCATCAGCCAACGTGAGTCTCGACAGCTGCTGAGGCCTGTGGCCTGTAGACAGAGCCACCGTCAGGTTCAAAGCCCAAACATCCTTCAGCCCCCACCCCCTCCAAAAACATATTGCCATTTGTTGTACAAGTTCTTAGTATTGCCACACCAAACTGTCAGTCAAGATGGGAAATCTGTGTGAGACCACCCCCAGTTACCTTTTGTAACATTTTAGCCCAACAATGAGCGTTGTCCAGAGGAATACCGAAAGGGATCAGTGGAAGCTGACTTGCTGACTTTTTTTGTCATTAGCTGCTTTGTTAATTAGCCATCTGATTAGTAATATTTTAGTGTTTCCATCTATCAAACAGAACTTCAATCAGAAAGAATATTGTGTGCATCATGTTTCTCAAGGTGCCATGAAATGGCTGCCCAACCTTATCACACATAACTGACCATACTGTCAGATATTAAATATTTACTGTAAAATAATGTAGTTTAATCTAAAATACATACTTTCATTTTAAGCACATGTTGCAAACCATCCTTTGCCAAGTCTTTGTCAGTCCATCTGAATCTGCCTTGCCCATATTATGCTAGTGGCCCATTCTCTAACACCAAGGAATTAATGATAACTATTTTATCAGTATTTGAATCCCTGCACTGGAAAATTGATGATTATTATATATAGAAATACAACTGAAAAACAAATGAAGACAGTAGAATGTCAACAGTTCAAGGTGAAAGGGACCATGGTTGCCTCAAATTACTGAAAAGCTCACACTACATGGATTACAACAATTCTCTCAAATCTCTGCCTATCCTACAGTTTTCAGCTGCTACTTCCTGCCTCCATGTGAATGATATGACACAACTTGCAAAGTATTCCAAGACAATTTCTTTACACACTCTAACCGATTCACCATACTTACGTTATTATGCATTTTATAATATTAATCACTGAAGTTAATACAGTACTGTGTAACAAAAGAAACCCGACACAATGATGGGACCATCATAAAGCACATTTCATAAAAACAAGCTGTAAATACATATTCTTTATAACAGCATTTAATTTGTGTCTCAGTACAGTATCAGATACATACAATGACAATGAGAATTAGACTTGCTTCAGAGTTTTCTTCTGAAGAAGATAAAACGTGGCACAACTGCTATGCAAATATTCACTATAGTTCTCATACATATTTGAATTTTTCTTATACTCATAACTTGTGGGGAAAAGTCCATTACAAAGCAATACTTTTACTGCTGTTATTTTATACATGGGAATGTATTAGTTGACATAACATCTATTACTGGATTCTTCTAGAGCCTTCTAACTATGAAGAATTGCATCATATACTTGGAAAACACCTGGTGCCACATCCAGGGCTCTGGACTTCAAGGACAGCTATGAAAGAAAACGCACATCGGTGAATTATAGCATACTCACATGACTAACTTCAAGCTGCTTCAAGTGATTTAATTTTAATATATATTTTTGTTCTCTAAAAATAAATTAAAAACTTTTATGATGATATTTAGATAGATATTTAGCTGAATCTTCTACTAAAACAGTTACTGTGGTCAGATCTGCACTCTTCTGGGTGTTACGCAGCGCCAAGTGGTAATCCTTTACTGACGTTTTGGGACAATGTATTGGCCCATCTTCCTTGGACTTCTTGACCCTTCAAGATGGGACTGGTATGTTGTCCCGAAATGTCAGTAAAGGATTACCACTCGACGCTGCGTAACACCCCAGAAGAGCACAGATCTCATCATCATAGTGGAAGACTGAAATCACAGACAGTTACTGTGGTGTTCCAGAACCTTCAATATATTACACAAAGTGAGAACTCTCAACACATGAAGAATTCAAATGCTTCATACATTATTAAGAATGATCTTTTTACAAACTGGCCATAAAACGACACACAGTGACATTATGTAGCCTACATTACTTCATTCAGTAATTTGAAAGCTTCTATCCCATGCAGTCAAAACACATATGACTGTCAACTTACTGTGAAATGCGGATTGCCAGGCTGAATTTTCAGCTCGTTTAGAACCCAAATTCCATTTGTTAACTTCAGAGATTGGTACAACATATCTTGGCCTTCTACATTGCGTTTTGCAATTGTAAATACATTATTCTGCTGCATCTTCTGCACCACAGCATCTATAAAAAACAAGAGATCAGTGAATAACTACTGCATGTATACAGTCTTACATAAAATGTCAGTGAGTGTGGTAACACCTGCTTGAGACAGAAAAATCTGCCACAATATGCATGTCAGAAAGACAGAGGGCATGAAAGTGAAAGACACCACTTAGTAATCCCAAAAATGTAACAAAGCAAACATTCACAGTGTTACTAAAAGCTAGGAACATAATGCTTGCATAAAAGTCTGTAACCCGGGCAGTGGGTAACAAAGCCATCATATTTGCCACATAGTTGGTATGTCTTTACTCTTTGTACTGGTATCATGAATGAATAACGTGAAATTTTGAGTTTCTCAGGCACTGACAACAATGCACTTTGGGCAATGCACAGCACTGTGCGGTCTTTAGAGTAGAGTTTCCACGCTGCCATGAAAGAAAAAGAACGCCTTTCCATGCCCTTGTGCTACCAAGCAGCGTTAACCAACCACGATGAAAAACACACTGACTGTGCAGCACCCACAATGATGGTTGAAGGGGATACATGTTGTAGTGGAAACTTTAAATGTGTGCTGCAATATGGCACATGTATCTGGCATAACTTATAACACCCACCTGCTGAGAACTGTTTTCCATTTCACACAGAAGTCTGCTACTGTACCTGACATTTGTTAAATGCAATCTATCAAGTATGTGACACTGGGAGAGATTTTTCTCCAAGCACTTAGGTGTTCCCCCTGTCCATATCATTCCACCAATGCTCCATGGTCACCTTCCACTCATCTGCCACTGGCACCACATAGTCTTAACAACTAACAGCACTGTTACACATACTACTTCAGGAGACAATCTTCAGAGTAACTGCTATGTGAACCTCAACTCTTGCGTGGCTAATTACAGACTGTTCTGTGTTGAAGACAATACCTGCATTGCATTGAATATTAGACAATGTGTACTGGACTTCATTTTGAGCAGGAATATCCTTCCATGTTGCCAGAAAAACTCGTTTGTCCATCTGTCCATCTTCAGTAAAGAAAACATTCATTGGGACTTGGCAAGCAAAATAGAAGACATCAATGTTGTTTTTGATGGCAACCTGCATCAAAAAAAGTGTCGGCAAATATAAATCCTCCATTAAATAAACAGCAGCAACAAAAATAAAAATGACAGTGATGTAAATTAGTGTAACAGAAAAACTTTCAATTTTAAGGAACAGAGAAAATGGAACTTATGAAACTGTGTCTGTGTTTCAGTGTCTTTTGGCTTTGAACCACATGACCAATTTTCATGAGTTGCATGTTATGCCGCTAAAGGACACAACCAGTAACACACTTTTTCATTTGCTACAACCAGTAATAAATTTCAGATTAATATATGTTCCAAATCTTCGAGGTTCACTTATAAACCTGAAGCAAAAGCCAGAGAAGTACAAACCACACAGCAGAGGCAATTAAGAATTCACACAACGTCAAAGGTAAGAACTACAGTTTTCCAGTGCTTCAAACTCTGCAGTCTTTCCACAGACTTAAAAAGGAAACAAAAGCCAAATCATAAATATCTGGATTTCATCTCAAACATTTGTTCTGAATTATTGCTTCCTATCTTGGCTAGCTGAGCTTGTTAGTACTTTGGCTCAGTAGCAAACAGCACTGTACTCTAACTGGTTCATCAAAAACTTGGATAAATAAGTTGCATGAAAGGGATGAATAAATAAATAGAAGTAACACTCAAAACCAGTAACATAGGCTTTTCCTTTAAAAGCCAGTTTTCTTCACTGAATGGCACAGGGTACCATCAAATAAAGGTTCATGGGAGAAACTGTAAATACTCCAATACCTGAAGATTGTTAAGAGGCTCCATACGTTGGACGGCCCCTGTGGTTGCTAAAGGCAATGAGCATTCATGTGACATGCTAGGAGGAAGTGGTGTCATCACCTGCAAGGCTGCGCTCGGTGTCAGGCCAAAACTGAAAAAGAATTAATTCACAACATAAACACCACTTATTACAGAAGGGTTAAAGAAGCTTAAAAAATGTACACACAGCACAACCATTTTCGTGTGTCCACTCCTACACATATCACAGCAAAAGTACTAGAATCAATCTGCAATTCCTATTATACTCCACTGTAATGGTGCAGCTGGGATACAAAGCAAGTCTTCCTGAGGATCAAATTTTCAGTTCTGGAACATGGAATTTAAATGATACAAACTAGCTTTTATTTTCATAACTTGTGTATGCATTAAAAGTGCGACAGGAACCACATATGCACACAGCAGGGACTAGAGCACTCTGCATATGTAGAACAGGGACATAAGCGCTCACATATGCAGAAATGCAGGTTTTTGTGTCAAGTGGTCGTTAAAACTGGTCAGAATAGAAACCCAAATGGCTTGTCAGTCTCTCATGTACTGTCCCATAGCGAATTTCATGAAGATTCGTTCAGTAGTTCTTGAGCTGTTATATGCACACAGCCAGCCAGCCAGCCTGCCAGACAAACAAACTGACTGACTGATTTCAACTGGTGCTCTGCAGGGCCATGAATGTGCCTTAAATCATAATGAGTATACAATGCTCTCACCTGTTCTTATTCAGCTGAATCGCAAACCCAGCCATTGCCTGCATAGCCTTGTTTGTAAATGTGAAGTCCATCTGGATCTGACCATTTCTGTGAATTTACAATAAAAAAAGACACAACATTAAATTACAAATACAGTTCAGAGATATGACAAAGGTCAGTGAACTTAGGTGAGCCACATAAAGTAAAGTCAGCCCAGTGGGGTTCATTTTCTGCATCAAATTTGTCATACATTTTTGTAAGTTCGCAAAATGGTTGTTGTTGTTCTTGTACCTTTCTGGCTTCATTTTCTTTCTTAAAAGAGAAAAAGTGAACACACGTCCTGTGTGTAGCCCTACACTCTCAATGTCTGAATTAATTCACCAGTTCTTATGGACCCTGGTATGGATATTGTTACATTGGAGGTGGAAGCCATCTCAACTGTAACATGTTATAACGTGACAAACATACGAAGTTGTGAAATGGCAGTGACACTGATCTCACTCAACTTACACTCCTCATTTATGCACGGTAACAGAACACTGACAAAAATACGTGGTCAAACAAAAAAGTTCCAGAATTGATGTTATTGTGCAAGCACAGTTTGGAATATAAACCCACTGTAGCCAGTTTCTGTTAGTTCACGTTATGACTGCCATAAATTAGCAAGAATAAAGTTCTAGTTCATCCATAGCAGCCCTGCATGTAAGTTGTGTGAAGCATTGCTCCAAACATCAAGTTTTGGTCCTAACTCAAGAAAACAGCTACAGCAACATACAAAATTGTATACCTTCGAGAGAATGTTCCCCATATGTCCAGTCCTTTGCCTTTTTCCGCAGGTAGCCAGTTGGACTTAGGAGGTGTGTATGATGAAGGAGTAGCTGAGAATCCAAAAATGTCTCCAAGAAGTCCTGTAGTTGACTGTGAAACAGGGGCTGCTGGTGTGGTTCCTGTTGCACCTACATCTCCAACCAGCTGCATAAACATTTGCAGTACTTTTCAGTTACAAGATGAAATAACACAGGCACTCTATTCATCCATATGGTGCGTAACACAGTATGGAGCAACATTTCTTTTATACTTCCATATTACTACAATACATACTATCTAATTCATTCTTCTTCACACAATTACCAATTTTTGCACTACCTTCACACTGCTGCAGCATCAACAGCCACAGACAGATGACTGTACTTATTTAATAACTTGAAAATCCTATGAGTAAGAAATAAGAAATTACTTTAACAAGAGACATGACACATATCCTAAAATGTGCCGTATGTATATATACATGTGCATTGTAACTAAAAAGATTAAAGGAGGTGTATGTATCTGCTTTCTGTGTCCTGCCAACTTCCACTAACATACAAATATGTATGTGAACTTATCCGATGGTTAAAAAGTGAATATAAAACTAACCAAACTGTCAAGACCTCCACCCAAAAGATCAACAGAAGGCGGAGAGAAGACACTAGTTGTGGCAGGAACTGGGACAGTTGGAGCACTAATGTCCATGCTCAGTAGGTCACCAATGAGGGAATCTTGAGCAGGGATAACTGCTGGTTGGTCAGTTACCCCTGTCGTGGTCTCCAGTCCTGTCTCTTGGGAACCAGCTCTAAAATATGTAAATATAACATTAATTTATATACAGTATATGCACGATGAAGTATATATCAGTATCATGGCAAAAAGGAGGGAATAAAAAAAATTATTATTTTGTTCTACATAATCTGTCTACAGAGTTGCATTCAGATCTGTAACAGTACAATGCTGCTCTCTGAACCTCGCAGCTTTAAACCCCTTCACCATTATGGAAGGAACAGTTTACTATACAATATAGATGACACTACCCTATCAAATATAAATAGTACAAACAGTTACTTGTCATTTTGAGAAACTTCACAACGAGAAAAGTAAAACAGCTGTCAAGTAACTAAGACAGGCATTATATTTACCCAGTATAGCGTTTACAGGTAACACAGTCTTAAGGTTTCTTATGACATACTGTACAAGTGTCAGCTGGTCTGGTTCACTTCCTGTTTCATGGTTATTTCAGGTCTCCAAATACTACACACAGGTCCTTCCTAACACCATTCTCATAAAAACATGCAGATAAAAAACCTGACCTGATCTGTGGTCTATTTTCATTTTTAGCTTCCACCTGAAGGAAACATGGCTTCTACTGGAAACTTAGTGAACATGATAATATTTCATCTGATGAAGACACTCATTTCTGACGTGTCTGATGATAATAAGCATGAAACAGGCGCTTTGGATAGTGACAGCACGAAAACTAGTTCACATAAACAGGTGTTCTCACTAGAGATAATGAAACAAGCACTGGCAAGGACAGAAGTAGCAAAACAGGTATCAGTGACCAGTGTGACAGAAAAAGTGATGTGTGGTATAAAACCAATAAAAAATCAAGTGACAAACATTTCCTCAAAACCACAGGACTGAATGCAAGTACTGATAACTTTCAGCCCGTTTTCAAAATAGTGAATGAAATTACAGGTGGAGATCTTATATAGTTATTCACTGAACAGTCAACTCTTTGCCATACACAAATAAAATGAACAATTGACGGTGTCACCTAAAACAATGAAGTGGCCCAACATTACACAAAAAGAAATGACAAATTTAATGTGTTCCATGCCCGTGCACTATATTATACAAAAACACTAATCACCAACAAATGCACAAAGAGAGTTTTATCATCAATTGTAACACACTCCTACATGTCTCGACCCTGCTGGGTCATCTTCAGGGACAACCTTGTGTTGTCGTTACACTAAGGTTGCACTTTATAGTTGAGTGAGAATGTGCTGTTGACTGTGTACTGCATTGTTTTTGGAGGCATAAACTCTCTGCGGTCGCGGCTTGCACTCTTGCAAGTGCTGTTGGCTGTGTACTGTGTTGTTTTTGGAGGCGTGAACGCTCTGCAGGCCCGGGGTGCAAGCCGGGACCGCAGACAGTTCACGCCTCCAAAAACAACGCAGTACACAGTCAACAGCACATTCTCACTCAACTATAAAGTGCAACCTTAGTGTAACAACAACAAAAGGTTCTCCCTGAAGATGACCCAGCAGGGTGGAAACATGTAGGAGTGTGTTACCATTGATGATAAAACTCTCTTTGTGCATTTGTTCGTGATTAGTGTTTTTGTAGTAATGACAAAGTGTGATACTGCCGGTAAACTGACCCCGTAATTTCCACACCAATTTTCCTTCCACATTATGAGACGAAGCCAAAGACGCAATTTCACATGCCTGTTCTACAGGGACAACAGCCAGCAAATACAAGGCAGGCTGTTTAAAATGCTACCCACAAATATTTTCTGCAGAAATACAGACCACTTTACAGCACCCAAACAGAACTGTCACAACATCACGCTGTGATCTCACACTGCTGTCACATGCAATTTAGATCATACAACCAACAGATGCAAGTGGACGCAATGTTTATTAAAAATGAATGACGCGTGCATTCCCAACATTAGTATATGAATACACTCTGACTGACGGAAGAAAACATAGGTCAACCACGGAAAAAACAGACAGACCGACACCAATGAAGAAGAAACAAGCCTGGATGGCTTGTAACCAGTTGCTGCTGCTGCTGACGATAAACAGAAATTGACACAATATGGATCGGTGAGATGGTACGAGATGCTTTATCAGAATATATCTATAACACAGAATCTATAACACAGAAATACACACACGGTTGACAGAAAGAAGTTGTGGGACACAGTGGTATCAGTCTTTAAAAACAAAACATACAAAAAATATTATGCCACAATTATTACACTTACCAAGACCATTTGTATAATAACAGTCCGTAAGTGGTCAAAACTTTGTTAGACAAAAGACAAATGTTTTGGCAATACAATGGCCAACAGATACTCCACCAGAAAAACCAATCTGGAAATAATGAAATCTTGCAGTGTTGTCCAGCATACTGAACTCTTTAAAGGTGTAGATAAAGGGGGCCAATGCCTCAGTTATTACAGAGTACTGAGAAAAACTGTGAAGTGATCGAACGAGATAGTGCAGCATCTTGTAAGCTGTGAACTGCTCAATGCATTCTTATGCATGTGAGCACATCTGTGTAAGAGAAAACTAAAAGAAGTAAAATCAGCATTATTACTGCAACTCATCATCATTGGTACGGGACAGTTTACCTGGCTGGCAGCATTTTGCGCACCCCTGCTCCTCTTCCTTCCACAAATGCAGTGGGTGGTTTATGATACACAGAAGCAAGGCTAGATATATGACATATGAGCTCATCAAGTAGTGTTGGTTCCAAAAGATCTGTCTCTTCAGAAATCAGAGGTTTCTCTGCCAGAACAACTTCCTTAGCTGCCGCTGGGTCAGTGGAAAGAAGGCGCCAGTAAATGAAACCTCGGTCACGTAGGTCAGGGTTGTCTGAGTCCTGTGTTGCCAAGCTCAGCACCTGCTGAACCAACTCCTGTGTATCTGTAGGTCTCTTCAGAAACAATTTGACAATGGCTGTAAGCAGCTGGAGTTGAACTTGTGTGTTCTCATCATGAAAACCTTCTAAGAAACTCTCCAAGAGTTCATCAGCATTGTCAATTCTTTCTGCATATTCTCCAATAATCCAGATCATTGATGCCCTAGGAAATACAGCAAAAACTAGACAGATGCATGAAAACATAACAACTGTGTTCATCCAACTTTCACTGTGAGGTCTGTTACATGCAACTTACACTTCCCTGGCTTTCTAGATACACAGAACATATTTATATGAGGTGTTGAAAGCCAAAAGTGGTGTCATCATGCTTTAACTAAAAATGAGACAAGTCCTTATAGAGTATCACAGCACTAAGAGCTGTGAACAGGTGACATGGTGTAAGTTATAGTCACTAATTTATCCCTCAGAGATCAGCATACATTGAGATAGGTCAGTGATAATCCCACTGTGCTGACAGGTGATGTTAAGTTCTGCAAATGAAGAAAATACGGCCTACACCACTTTGCCTTTCAGGGGCTCATGTAATAAATTTCTACATTTTCTGTTACCTCATCTAGCACTGGCAGCTGATCAACAGAAGCCTATTTAAATGCATTCAGAATGAATACAGAAAATGCAAAGTAATATTCAGTGGTTATCCATGTCATTCTGCCACTTAAACTTTTCTACTTCATGCAAAACAAAATTTGTTTTGTTCTTAAAGTTTCTCTGCGTTTGAATTTACACCTTTGCAACTGGTTCAGCCACAATTTTACTGATTATACACGGGTATTTTCTATAAGTGCTGTTCCAAATCACTGAATTCCACAGGTGCAAAACTTGGACTACTGTTCTGCCAAATTGGGCTGCAGATATTCATCCTAATAGTAAACAAACAAACCCATAGCCCAAACACATAAATCAAACTTACTAGAGGACAGCTGATCATGAAACTTCCCTCCCTTCTGCTCCCCATTCCTGGCATTCATAAGTGTACACTCAAACATCGTCATTCTTTGGAAATAGAGAGCACCTTCCTTAGAGTATTTTCCCTCAGTTCTTAAACTGCATAAAGATTTGATTTTTAAGCATATTGCCATGCAGGCTGCATGGGCATGGTCTTGTTGGAAGAATGAATATGCAATTCTTCTTCATCTGTTAGAAGCTTGGAGAAACGGACAAGAACCTCCTCCCTACACACCAGAATTAACCTTCTTCTTGCAGGAGACCAGTGGAATTATCTATGTGTACCCAATATACCATTTTATAATCATGTAGTACAGCTTTGTATATGAGCCTTGGATTGTGTGAACGATGTCTCCTGTTCTGTGAATTTAGCTCCACATATAAAGCCAAGACGCACTGGCAAAGACCACGTAATGGCAGTTCCACCATCATAAATGGATTTCAGAATCCAATTACAAATATTCATCCTGAAGATTCAAGTCTTCTGAGTTCTTACATTGCACAGAATGGTAAATAATTACTGATGTTTCAAAGGATAATAGTGCTTTGAAACGTCAGAGCCCATTCATCCAGTGATAATGCCACATCCCAGAAAACTTAAAAAACACACAACCTTGCTTCATAGTTGCACTGCCTACAAAATCTCGCTGTATCAGAACCACCATTTAAATATATTACATGGAAAAGATACAGTCTTCATTACTTTATTGCATAACAGCAATACAAGTTTTCTGCATCTTACCTGGCCTCAGGTTCATCAAGAGTGTCCAAATTTTCACATAGTGTGGAAATTATGCTTTCGTACTTGTTGGGATACTTTCGGAATATGTCCTTAATCACCACGATAGCCTCTTGTACAACATAGTTCACCTAAACAACAATGTGATTAAATACGCACTTAGAAACAAGGTGTCAATATTTGAAGTATGAAATGTGTGTTTGTATCAGTGTCTGTGTTCTTTCAATCCGAGCACGCTATGGTGCTCTCATCTTTCTGAAGATGCATTCACGTTCTTTCACACACTGAAGTAAGTTACACAGCTCTGAATTCTCACATATCATATGATTGTCATCACATGTTACAACAGACCCAGACTGGCAGAATCTCCCAGCAACACAGGAAACAAACTAATTAACAAGCTTTACATAGTTTGTTTCCATGCATGTATTTATATATTAGTAGAATTACCCAAGAAATGCACAATGTTTTTGTTTTATATTTATTTTCACTTTTTCCCTGACGCGTTTCGGCACCCACATGCCATTCTCAAGGGGATCCATTCTAATTACACAAAACTTTATTGTGCACTGACATGTGTCTCTTAAAAAACATATAAAATCTTAAAAGTTAAAGGTTAAAATTCTTCTTCCATAAAATATAAAATATGTAACTTTGTTCTGGTTTTGTTATTGCTGTGGTGTTATGTGATACGGCATCTTAGGTTTATTTGTTCAAGGTTGTGTGAGCATTGTAGGCTGAGCCAGGTATTGGATAGATCTGTTCCAGAATGATGTGCTGTTGATCGCATCCGTAGAAGAACTTTTAACCTTCAACTTTTAAAATTTTAGATGTTTTTTATGACTCATGTTCCAATGCATGGTAAAGTTTTATGTAATTAGAATGGACCCCCTTCAGAATGGCATGTAGATGCCAAAAAACATGTTGGGGAAAAAGTGAAAGTAAATATAAAACAAAAACATTGTGCATTTGTTGGTTAATTCTACTAAAACTGACTAACAGTTTAAAAAAAGTATTAAAAAAACATTTCATGTGAAAAGCAAAATTTTTTCCCCTTCGACTCAATTCAGGATTCTCAGTTCATACAGTCTTGTTCATGTAATACAAACATACTATAAAAAATACAAATGCACAACTGCATGCATCACAGCAAAAATTCCTGAACACAACACCAAACAAGCACATAAAACTATGTGCAGCAAAACTCCGTGACAAATAAAAATCATAACACATACAGTGAATTCTGCAATCACAAAAAGTACAACCCGCATTTAGAGGTGTGTGCTATCCAGACATACAGCAATCACTGCTCGTTTCACTAGACTTTTTTTGAACTCAAGAACATCAGCTTTCTTACGTTTTAAGTGTTGACTTCCTTTAAATTTTTGCATTTCATAACCAACAGTATGTCATACTGTGTTTAATTAAGTTACTCTTGGTAACAAGAGATATTCGAATATAACAAGTATCAGATGGCGAAGGTCTCATTCACTCTAATTAATATCAGCATCCCAACATATTCTACATCACATTACATCACGACCAGGCAAATACAACACCACCATCCTAAACTTCCAAGAACAACACACACAAAAACAGCCACAAACCTTTGTTTGAATGAGATCTAGAAGAGTGGACACACACCGTTCTGCCGACTGTTCTACTTTAATAGCACATCGGCCAATTGCTCGAACAGCTTTGCGTACGAAGTCCACGTCTACTTCTGTGGCATACCTGGAAAGAAGAGTCTTATCGTGACATTTGAGATCCTCACAGTGGTGTTACTGAAGATCCAAATCTTCTAGGATGTTATGCCATGTTGACTGGTAAATACTGAATAAGCCTGAATACAAGCTAGCTCCAAACCTAAGGCGACTCCCTATTTTCCCACTGGGGTATCTAAAAAAAACTCAGAAAATGTAGAAAATGAATTAAAAACATGATTAAGTTTCAGAGAAGAAGCTACAAAACTAAAAATGCTATACAAAACTTACATATTGAGAAAGAACACTGCTATGGCATATCTTATTAGTTACTATTTACTAGGAAATGATGCGTTCCTTATGTGTTACTGGGAACTTCCTCAAAGCCTTGCTTACAAGGAGATCCCTGCTTTTATGTGCCTCTATTCCCCCTCCAAAAAAAAACTCACTTTCTTTACGGCTTACACAGTAGTTACCAATCACACAGTGACACAAAACACAACATGATAACATGCACATAAACAGATGTGTTCTGGTAATGTACCATCATGTAAATGTGCTTTATATGTTCCTTGTTATGCACCACAATAAAGCGGCCAGCTTTCTTTCAACTAAATCCAGTCAGTTCAATATGAATTATATTCAAGACTATTAAAAATGCTGGTAGTAAAAGAAATGTGCATCAAGAAATATATCAACTCACTCTTTAAGTTCTGAAAGCACTTGTGCAATGTTAGCTTGAGACGCAAGACGTATCATGATGTCCAGCTTCTCCAGCTTTACGTATATAGGATCATTGTACTTGACAAAGAACACTTTCATCTCGTGCTTGAGGATGTCAGGCCGCTTCTGAACGATAAGGTTGATGTTGCGAAGCGCCACATACTGCACCTGCAAACAAGCTTAAAAAATTAGAAACCTTATACACAACTGGGAACATACTTAATTACTTGACAACTTCTCAAGCAAATGAAAATGTTTTATAAATCCCCTTACATTACCATACAATGGTAAATATAAAGGTCAACTTGTAACATGCCAATGCAAGCGGAGAGGGGTGGTAGAGGTATAGGTCTACCAATTTTCAACCTCAGTGCTAGAAAGCTGGGGGGGGGGGGGCAATGCCACACCCTAACCAGTTTGCCTCCCATGCAAGAGCCCTGGTATGCATTGAACAGGAGGCTGGGTGGGCCTCAAGGCCAGTCTGGATAGGTTTTGAGCAGAAAAAATTTCTTCTCTCACTGGGGTTTAAATCCCAGATCATCCAGCCCACACTGAGTCACTATACTGACTATGCTATCCCAGCCAGTTTAAAACATTATGGCTTGCACAACATATAAAATGGACATAGCTGTTCATCTGCATGTCACACCTCTGAAAACCAATCAATTTCCACGTACCTGCATTACAATCAAGTACATGCCTTTATTTTGGTTTGTATCAGTCAAATACCAATCCTATTTCACACAAAGTTCAACCAACACTTGACAGATTTTCCTTGACAATGGCCCATTACACAAATAATTTGTACATAACCTAAAAAACCGGCCTCATGAGTATCTAGAATGTTTACTTGAGACATTTTGCAACATGGCAAATATTTAAAGACATATGAGAAAAAATAATTTTCATTACTGTCATTGGTACAGTCACATGCAATTTATCTGGTTCCATATTTCTGGTGTTGTTAAGATTATGGTGGCTCTTCTTGTATCTTTCCACCCTTCTTATAACCGAGACCGTGTGTAGTGTCAGAAAAGCTGTTTCACTAATCAGGCAATGAAGGGGGCTTTTGGAAGCTTCAGACCATGAATACTGCTGGCTAATAAATATCAGAAAGTTACTTACATATCACCTATACAAAAATAAACCTCAGACGAACTTTATGTTTTAACATGACTATTCAGTCACCACATGGAATAACTGTTGTTTTATTTTAAAAAAAGTCATATGTCAAGTTCTAAATGAATTTCCAGAATGTCACGCCTCAGAAAGTAAAATAAAATTTAGCAAATAAAGTTTAGCTTCTGGCCATCTGCATGTTCAAATCTGCTGTTAACAAACTCGAGGCTAAACACAATGCACATGAAAATGCACTCTGTACTAATGTACACATTTTAGAAAAAAGTGCCAATTGAAATAAAAAATTACTAAGCAATTACTACAAAAATAATCATGCTACAGTAACTATTTCTCCAGAAAGATATTTACTTAATGAGGCCAAATGACAGTAAATAGCATTAATACTGAAGCCAGTAAATACAAATTTATGAAGACAAGTGACTTGCCTCAGGTTCTGAAGATAACAGCGTGACAAGTGGTGGTGCCAGCTTTTTGGTTAAAGTTGACACAAAGTCGGAGTCTGCAGGCAGCATCTCCATCAGCTTCATTAGGACTTTTACAGCAGACAGTACTACTGCAGCATTGGCATGTGCCAGGCGAGGGGTGATTCTTTCACAAATGCTGAAAACAGGAACCAGGATCAATAGCTAATTTACATCCAATTATGATTCTAGGGTTACTTAACAATTTTTTTTTCAACTACAGACATTACAGTGAGCCATATCACTCAGGTTTCACAGCCACACCATTTTCCTCTTCCCCTAAAACCACAGATAATCATGTCTCCTAACCCCTCCCCTTTGCACCCCTGGTTGATCTGCACTGGCACATGAGTCAGCAGTTCAAAATTGAAGTCGATATAAGCTGATCTGGAAATTCAGTCTCAACAAATATATTTCATGTTAAATGGAAAGTGAATATTTTACTGGCTGGAAAACTGTAGTTTGGGAATTAACCCAAAAAGACTCAAAAACGGTAACTTATTTTACAGTCACACTAGTTCATGCTATCTATCTATATCAGTTTTGCTTGAAATAACACACCCAACTGGACCTTGCACATTTTTATACAAAGGACACTTTGTTAGGAAAAGAATAAGTGCAAATCAGTTTTACAGAAATATTTTAAGACTTACTCCAGTGATGACACAGTTGTGAATAGATCTGCGCTCTTTTGGGATTTTACACAGAACAGAAAGGTAGTTTCTTACCAACGTTTCAGGACAACCTATTGGTCCCACCTTTGAGGGTCAAGCAATCCTGCACTGCTTGACCCTTGAAGATAGGACTGATTGGTTGTCCTCAAACATCGGTAAGAAACTACCATTCTCCATTGCGTAAAATCCAAGAGGAGCGGAAATCTCATTTAAACCGTGGCAGAAGCTTGAAATCATGCACAGTGTGAACACACTGTACAAAAAATTATCCCATAAATTGTGACAAGTTGACCTAGTAACATACAGAAAGCTCTCTGAGGATGTCAGAAGTGACAAACATGTCATGCGCATGTAAGCAAACAAACAAGAACTGAGCACAGGACAGACGACATAGATTATTGGTAAACACACATGCACTAAAATATATACAATATTTCAAAGTAAAACTATGCTTAAATATGTCTATGAGATCTCTTTCAACACTCTGTCCCTTTCCTTTTGTCAGTACAGAAGAAACCCTGCTACTATAAAATGAGTGAAGTGTCAAACACACGCATGCTAAATTTCAAGAGAAGAAGAACCACAATGAAGTTTATTTTCATAGTCATGTATGGCAAATTTAACAGGAACTAAGTTTTGAAACAAAAACACCAAGGGATAATATGTAAATGCAATGAAGCAACTGTCTGTCCTACAACACCAGGACTAACTGACCTCTGACAACAGCTGTACGCCATACCACAGACCCATATCTTGCACATTTCTCTACATATAACTCAAATCTTGCCAACAGGGACATATAGTTTTTGAAATTAAGTTCGTCAGATATACCTTTGCGCTTCTCTATCATCCTTAGGGCTGTAGTTTGCTAAGGAATCCAATATGAACACCTGGCCCCATTCTGTGCACTCATTCAGAGCTGTCAGTAGTTTGTTGATAGTTTGGGCATTCATTTCAATAAGGGGCGATCCACTTGCACTGGCCTCATTTATTTCAGACAAGGCAGCCACAGCATTAGCAACCACCTAAATAAAGAGATACCATATTTCAGTCCTTACTTTGTGAAAATGGCTAAAATCTCAGCTAGTCTGGGGGCCAATGTTGGTGTTTGAGTCTGAGCAATATGTGATAAAGAGAAAAGTATAAAGTGGTTAATGAATATTCAAATTTATAAACATCCACACCAGTAACCGTTTGGCACAAGAATTAAATGTCCCAGGTAATCAGCAGGAGAACAGAATTTAAATTACAGGATATAAGAATGGCTATAGTTGGCTGACATCTACAGGCCACCTTTGATGCTTTCAGCATCACACTGTGAAAAACCAATGGGTAACATTAGGCACAAAGTATTATCAAATTCAGCCTTGTCAGGCAACCTTGGTAATTTTGCAAGGAATGAGGTGACGGGAATTGGTTACTACCAGTCTAGTTCAAGAAAAGCATGGGTATCTCAATCAAATTCATACAGATAGCCAGCCATGTGCTTGATCTTTGCCTGAGCTGGTATCAAACCACAGTTTACCTAAAACTACAACAAGCAACAAACTTACTACTTTAAAAAACAAATAAAGCATTTGAATGTAAGTATTTACTTACATTCGAGTGTTTCACTTATTTGGGAGAAAATCTAGCGATTGAAATTAAATCCCCTCCCACGATACATAAGTCACAATGCACACTCACATATTTAGCTACAAGATGGCACAATTTACCACTGTAATTACTTTAGGAGCTCTGGGGAATTTTTTAATCTGGTTCTGAACCACTTATGAGAAATGTAACATACTCAGATGTACAGAACTGGGTCATGACTGTAAAATATTTTAATATTTATTATGACTAACACCAACCATAGGGTTAGAATCTGACAGAAGGTCTTTAAGCTGATCAAGGAAGCCTTGATCTTCCACCAGCTGTGCATTTATGTCATACAGCTTTGCCACACACACTGCTGCAGTTTTTCGGACATAAGGATCTTCATCTTTGAGACATTTCCTCAGTGGCTCACAAAGGTATTCTGTGATCTTGTCAACACGAATGCAACCCATCGTACGAACTGCCAGAGCTCGAATCAATGGATTTGGGTCTTCACAGTCCTGAAACCAGAAATATCTCTGAACATGACAAAAAGCTTTCTCTCCCTTAAAGTAAATTAACCTTTTAAGTCTAGCGGTAACTTTACATGCGACCAGGTTTAACATTAAAAAATTCTACGTGCTGCCCACATTGCGTTTATGTGTTTTGTTCAGATCTCAGAACAAACAGCAACTTTTGCCTTATAAAACATTAAGAGACTGGTTTTTACAACCGAAGTGGAGAGTGTTTACAGTGCGGTACGCACTGAGTCCTTATATAAAACAGATACGCTTCATCTTTAAAGGGTTAAATAACAATGCCAGCATTTTCAGTAACTAAAGAAAGTTTCATGGTGCCTGCATCATTTCTATAAAACACGAATAAATAAAATAAAAAATACAGAACATCAAAGATGTCTTAAATTTTTATTTTACTGAACTTTGTTTCAGAACTTTCAAGGTTTATTTTCATCAATTTCACAATGACCACACCCTTTCCACATCACAAATTTATGTAGAGTCTTCTTTCTTTCTTTCCTTTTCTTTCTTTCTTACTAGAAGAAATGCTTAATATGCAATTGAAACACGCATTTTCTTGCACCCTCAATGAAGCTGATATGGCACAGTAATTTAAAAGATCAGTTTCAGGAACAACTATGTCAGTCACTGACAATGGAAACAGATCTGAACTAAAAATGTGATCGTTTCAGAGAAGGAGTGTGTCTGAAAAATGCCAGACTTTCGTACCATATCAAATGTGATTTCAATGAACTTAGTAACCATTTAAACTTCAGACTTTATACAAGCAAGACAGGTAACATATGTGTAACATAACATTAAGGGACATTTGCATAACCATTGCTGCTGTGCGAAAGCAATAAGTATTATATATTCTAAGTGTGTGTCTGTAGGCTGTTATCCATCTGGCAAAGCGCATGTGCCATATCATATTGTCATCTGTGATCTGTTTGGATCTAACACATTTTTTAATATTATCTCATAAATGGCACTATTTTTGGAAAAAAAGTTACTGAATGTAAAATGTGTGTTTTGACTTTCTTCACAACTTTTGTCTGAAACATTTCCCATCCTAAGAAGAATTTAGTGAGACGTTATCATAAATGTAAGTGGATCTTCACATAAAGGACTTGTTACTCACGCCAGACTTTAATCAAACTTGAATTTTCACAACAGATTTTTTAAAAACACTCAAATATCAAATTTCAAGAAAATCCATCCAGTGGGAACCGAGTTATTCCATGCGGACAGGCAGATGGACAGACATGATAAAGCTAACAGTCACGTTTTGCAATTTTGCGAACACACCTAGAAACTTCATTCTGTAAGATAAAACAAACTGTAAGTTACACAACAGTGCAGTTCCTACACTAAATATACACCACCAAAACAGGTATTAAATTGGACAGTCTTAAATTTGTGATTACCTATGAGAGGGATAAACTGTTGATATGAACATGTCTAACACAGTTTAATTTATTGTTAACAGACATGCCCATGCAAATGTACTTAACAACAAAGATTCGCTCAGTCTTACTTTCAAAGCAGCTGTCATTACAAATTAGTTACTTTTGTACAATGGCACCAATAAAACGTCTTTCAGCACCCACAACTCCTTTCAGAATGGAATGATCATGTACCTAGACCACAAACAACTGGTCAGTTCATTTTATAGAATTTGCCACGCCTCCACTGGGACACTGGCATTATGTATGTCTTACAAGGTTTTCCTTTGTCTTTCCAGGAAGCTACTGGGATAGTATCTAAATCAGGTCACTGCTTCCTTCTACATCCTTTCTAATTCATTAGTTGCTTGAATCCAAAGACAGGTAGGCTACATGATCTGAGTTACTGCCAACATTTTTACATACGTCACAAGCAGATAAGTACAGTAACACATGGAAGGTTCACATCTTGTACATGACACCATGTAGTTGGGTCAGTATTTCCTAATGTTTCGCAGGACCATAATGCCTTCATCTGGGGGGTCTAGTGGTCTTCTTGGACCAGTATCATCACATCCCAGCACACCCGATCTTCAGCAACACTGCTCTGAGAACCCCAAATCTCTCACACTCCATCTCCCCGTCCACATAACAGACAGAGATTATTTATTTCGGTTAGGGGTGTCCAGCCTTTTCTTTTGGCATAGGGCCACAACCATTATTGTGGACTGGTTTGCAGACCACACATGTAAAAACCACAGTAAGTGGTATATGTGAACCTCCTACATTACTGTGCAGTCCTTACAGTACACAGATAATTTACAAATGGGGCCACAGCCATGTAACAGTACTTGACAAGCTCCAGGTTGGACACACACAATTTAGGTCATTTACTGATGTACAAACTACGAAAATGAGATATCACCCCAAGTAGTCTATACGGACAAGAATCATATGAAGTTGTCACGCCAGTTTAAAGATGTGCGCTTTTGCATGGAAGGATCGACACTTCACACCAATTTATAATTACAAACCAACTAAATGCACAATTATAAAACAATCCATCAGTCCAAGACACCATCCAACGAAGTATAAACCTAGCCAATATCTACAGAATATTTACGCTTCAAAAACCAATCAGTAGAAATGCAAGATTCAGCATTTAAGTACCCATTTTAATAATTATACCTCAATATGTACCTGGAATAATTTGTAAAAGTGAGGCCTCACTATAGAGACAAATCAATGTAGATTTTGTAAGAGTTCTTGAAATTTGAGCCCGAAGATGGTGCAGTTACGCCGAAACTAGTAGCTGATTTTATCTTTTTAACTTTTAATACAATAAAGATTGTTGTTTGGCTGTTAGACTGATTCATTCTTTTCCATTATTCTGAATACAGCCAACGGAGACAATGAATGTTAAATTAATCCATCAGTCCATTTTACACCTTCGACACGTTTCAGTGTTATCACCATCATCAGGGAGGAACACGTGTCGGAGGGGTAAAATAGACTGATGGATTATAGCATATTATAATTGTGCATTTAGTTGGTTTATAATTATAAATTTGTCCATGCAGAGAGAGGAATAGTATAAAAAATTCACACCAATATTTACCTGTGTTCTTTCTATGAAGTGCATATAAAATGAAAACGTGGGCATCCTGTCCAACAACCTGCATGTGTCACCTTTGAAACTAATCTGCAGACGTAATGTTATACATCCTTCCATGCAGTTGTTTCTCATATGCTTTCACTATACACCAACTACTACACCTAGTTTACACAATCTCCAACATGTTTCAATTGCACTACATAGTCATCATCAAGGGGTCAATTAGAGACAACAAGCAGCTTGTAGTATGTTACAGAATGGTAATTACACATATGCTGCATATTTTATCAACATATTTAAGAGCAAAAACTGCAGCATATGTATAATTACCATTCTGTAATGTACTACAAGCTGCTTATTGTCTACAATTGACTCCGTGATCATGACTGTGTAGCACAGTCGAAACATGTTGGAGATTGTGTAAACAAAGTGCAGTAGTTGGTGTATAATAAAAGCATATAATCAGCAGACTTTTATTGCTTTTCATGAACACAGAAATAAAAGGTATGCCATGGAAACTCACAACTTGATTTAAAACACCAGTGCTACTTCTGTGCCGTAGCACTAGCCCACCATCTGCTTATATGGATTGAGGATAGCATGAACAGATTCAATGTGGAGAGCCTAGGAAGTTAGATTCAATCCTGGTATGCCTCAAACACGGAAGACTGTTAATCCCGCACTGTAATAGTCACTCTTCCCTACAGTGTTAAGTACAACAACAATGGCTATTGCGTTGCCTTTAAATTAAAATTACTAGTACCTTCACAAAGGTGTTCACAGCCATGATGGCCATGTCTGGTTGGCTCTTGGCATAATTCATTAGGTACAGATACACCAGCTTCTTCAACTCTAAGTTGTCTGTCTGCATGCAGTTGACCACATCTGGGAACAAAGCTGACACATCCTTGCCAACAGTCATGGAGGCAATTACCTGAACATAATATAATATTCACATTTCAGCATTAGTGACCCAAGCAGACTAAATAACACAGAATGTCATTCCGAGTTCAACAGAAATATGTCATCCTGAACTTCAGTTTGAGAAACTAAAACATATCTGCCCCATACGATCAGTTTCAACACAATTACTTACTATGCCTCACCTAAACGTGCCACAGCGGAAACGGAAACTTCTGTGACATTAATACAGTACTAACGTACAAAATTGTAAGCCAGATCTATAAGTCCTCAATCCCACAACCCATCTTCAGTCTTCAAAGTGCTTCCTTTCAAGAAAATTTCCCATCAAATTCACTCTGCATTTCTTGTATCTCCTATGTAGGCTGCATGTCCAGGCGTCCATTATGTATTACGATCAGAAAATACCTCAGGTGAATGACAGCGTAGTCACAAAGAATACGGTACTAGCAATTTAGGGGCATATCAGAAAACTATACGTGACTTCAACACCTGATGTTTCAGAGATGCAAGAATTAAGTAGTTTAAATGTTGTGAATAACATCAGACAGACGTCACATGTTAAATAAGATGACTCCAAGGTGCCTACACGCCACTTTGCACATCTATGAAACAGGCCTTTACCATGACGAGACATATGCATTTAGACCATCCGAAATAGAACTGCAAAGAATATTTTTAACCCACAAGACATAATGTGAGAATTAAGGAAAATTACATAATTTAAAACTTCACGATTTAATTCTTCACCCTCCATTTTCAAGGCTATGAACTTAAAGTAAATGTAAAACTGATATTCAAAGATGTGTACTTTTATATCAACTATCACACAAAAGGGGCACAAATTTATCAGTTCTGGAACATCCTTTAAAGATCTTACATATTTGTTAGCATAACTGGTAAACATCCCAAATCATGTGTTAAAATCTAGTCAATATTTAATAAAATGACAGTAACCCAATTCTAACCATGGCTCCAAATACCGCCAAGTACTAACACAAAAATAAAAAACAATAGTAAGCTGGGCTCCTATTCAAACACATATACTACACATATACACTTGCATGGTGTGCCCAGGCACACCCTAATGTCCTGAAATAAAAGTGTCTTTGCGTTTCAATTTAATTGCATGATACACTTTTAGTTTTAAAGTATAAAATGTTGTACTATGCAATTAGTGGCAATAGTTATGTTTCAGTTTCTTCAGTTTAGCAAACAAAAATAATGTCCTTTTTATTACTGAGTATTCAATAAATGTTTGAATTTCAAACAAATGAGAAATAAAAATCCCTAGATGCACACCCTAATGAAATGGGATGCGAACACTTATGACTATACGACTATTCACTAAACATAGAAGAGTTGTGTTAATATGCAAACTACTGTAATGTCAGCTGTAGATATGTGCAGCTGTTAATCAGCATTAAATGTCTGGAAAATAAAAAAATAAATAAGACTGAGAAGTTGTGTACAAGCAGTCATAACTGATAAAAATACCAGCCTTCTTCACAGCTTCTCTTTTCTTCTCCTTCTTATCATTGTTGAGTTCCGACTTAAGCTCAAATATTTCACCCTTCTTAGTGGTTGTAAAGTACTTGGAGTCTGTCATGGTTTGTTACCCTCCTGGAAAGACAGATAGTCGTCTATTACTTTAACTCTCTGAAGATTGACATTCATCAGCATTATACATTAACGTTATCTTTATGTGGAACATCCCATTGTCATATACACACAGTAACTGAGAAGTAAGGGCAGTCAATCACAATTACATTTGATGGTATCTTGGGTACAATTTATTGCAACATGTTTCGTCTTACTTAAAAAGCCATCATCAGGCAACGTAAAATACAACAAGAAAGATGATCTCATACGCCACATTAAAATAAAGATCTCAACTACACAAAAAAGAAATAAACTCTGAATGCAATGTATCTTAGTGTGTGTATATAATACAAATATAAAATGCAAAGAAATATAAAAGAAATAAGTAGACATTTGTCAATGTCAGGAAGTGATAACTGTGAAAGCAGCTCCCTTGTAACAAACATGATACCAAACATGATACCAAACCACCTTACCAAAGCACTTAATGCACTGCATACACAGCAACATACACGCACAAGCTTCAAAAGAAAGTGCTTTTGGAAACATGTCACATCATTGAACTGGCGCTACCTAATCCTCTTTGACAGTGTTTGCATATAAACATGTAGGACCCATCACATGCTAAATACCAGTGTAACACAAACTGTGGAATTATCAACCAAATTTTATGAATTTCGTACAATGACAGTATTACGGGCTAGATATGGATGGAGGAGAACAACTTCAGAGGTGCTTATCCTGGATAGTGGAGCCACAGAAGATGAAGTATTACACACAACTAACCAACCAACTAACTAACTAGATGACTAACGCCACAGAAGAGAGCCTTTATCTGAGAATCCAGCATGTCCTCAGCCAGTCACGAAATTCACTGCATGTTATGGAACTCTGACATCTATTACTACAGTAACATGAGTCTGCCACTTGTACCCATCCTGAGCCAGATCAATCCACTTAAAACATAGTAGCTATTATATAAACCACATGACTTAAAAGTAACATCTCTACATTTTGTCCACAAAGCATGCTCACAGGTTTTATACGATTCTCAGAATAAACAGTGATTATTTCCAAACAGTATCAAATGGATGGTCTTGGTAATGGAGATGCAAAGTATCTTCTATGAGCCAGTAAGCAGATTTTAAATATTACTTAGATGAGCATCAGGTTTAAAAAAATTAAAGCTGTACAATTAATAATATATTTTTTAAAATTATGGCACAGCTTTTATGGATACCAGCACCCATAATCCGGCATGAAAACTTGCAAACTTCACACTTTACTGTCCCAGCTACGAGCATAACAAGTACACCTTTTCTATCACCAAATTAACTATATGCAGTACGTGTAAGAACATGGACAGTACACATTTTGTAAGTTTTTAATCATTGTAATACACATTTATGAATTATTTCTAACAACTAACACTACATAAAACCATATTTTAAAATACAAATTTTATAGCAATGAGTTAAAATTACTATTTCCTTGTGTTTCACTTGTGTCACATCCATCTGAAAACAGTATTGCATAATACATACAGCAAATGTATGATGACATAAAGGTGGAGTGCCCTCATGGTCTTGCCATGCTGGTACTTAAGATCTGTTTAATGGAGCTTATGCAACATGAAATTTCACTATGTAGCAGAGGTGGATACACTGCTTTCAGTTGTCACAGTGATCAATACACTACAGCATGGCTCTACTGACAAAGTAAGTCACATCTCCAGTTCACTTCATAGGTTAAGCGTAACAGTAACATATCAAATAAATCTTGTTATATATAGTTTAAAACTCAGAGGACATGTAATAATCAATCATAGCAATATTCACAGAGCTTTGGTAACTACAAAAGATGAAATTCAACAATTGATTATTTTATCAACAAATCATCCCTCAGAAAACAGTTAGTCAAAGCTGAAAACAGGCTGAAAATATACCACATTTTGCAGTATTTCATTATGTGCCTAATACACCAAGGCCCTGTATTATGCCTTTTTAACGCACCTTACCATTTTCCACCATGCCCTCTCATTTTCATTTTAATGCTCTTTGTCTTATTTCTATTTATTTCCTTTTTCTTATGGGAATATAATTTTTTATTTATGCTTTCTTGATTTACACTCAGTTCTTCCAGAAGACAACCAGGGTGTAAAACAGCCTTGGTGTATATTATGAATATTGTGAAGATAAAGAATTCATGCAAAGACGAAGTTGCATCAGTTGTCATTATTAAACAATGTCAGTACAGGCAATATTATGTACAAGATAGAGAATAAAAGAAACATTACTGAGCAAGACCAGCAAAGGGTAATCTAATCTCTCTCTCTCTCTCTCACACACACACACACACACACACACACACACACACACACACATTTTCCAAACATTTTACTAGCCTTATCTTCATATATGGTATTTATAGACACAAAGCCAGTGTTATGATATTAAATGTATGGTTTTCATGGCAGTGAAAATGCTGACTGTGGTTGTGGTTTTCTGAGTTATGACATTATGTTGTATTATAGGTGGTTACCAATGTTTTGGGCAAACTACTTTCACCCAAAGATTGAGGCAACAGATTCCTCTGAAACACTGGTAACCACTTACCAAGCTTGATGGTGCCACAGTCAAGAAGACTGAAGTACACTGTTATCAATACAGATGTCACACCACACAGAAACATAGACTACTGTTCCTTGTACTTTATTAAATATTCACCACACTGGAAAATGTTTCCAATAAAACTTGAAAGCATAATGGAATCTTACAATTTTACATCATGGGACAATGTTTTGTACAATACACTATTGGAGAAAATGAACAGTTTGAAAGTCATGTAAAGCAGTGGCTATACTGACTGATACAAAACAAAACAGTATGTGTCAAATTTCAGTCTAGACTGCCAATACTAAATTTCATTAAAATCTGTCCAGTACTTCAAAATTCAAATTTTCATAAACCCAATGAATGGACATGGCCAATCCCTACATGTAATTTCTTCACAGAACAACATAAACTAATTAAAGGCAGTGACATATCAAACTCTAACTGAAGCAAAAAAAGGGGCATTTTAATCACTTTGAAATATTTTCATTTCAGAGGCTTGGGTTTTGTTGTCACTTTGGCTGCAGTGATAAATTCCTGTTGCTCTCAAAATGCTGTCACACCACTGTGGCCATGTTACTCAGTACTTAGGATACCACTCCCAAACCCAGCATCTCCGCTGTCACCAGTCTTCCGGTACACTAGCAAGTTTGTGGCAAGACATGAAGAAGTATATTATCCAGACCATCCAGGTTTGTAGTGAAATAATCAATTATACTGCAATAACTATGAACTAGTCTGTAACCATTAACACAGCTGCAATTTTGTCAAAACCATCACACCCCATGCAAATGAATCACACAGCTTTTACATAAATTAAGTCTGATATAATCATGTCCTGCAAGAATCTGCCATTTTTCCCCACACAGCCCTATGCAAAACTTTCTAAACTTACCTACAGATTGTACCCAAATCACATCAACTCACACTGACTGACATATAAGAACTACTAGAATGTACATTCTACCAACACTTGTATCCATCCTAATTTGAAATACAATAAAATTAACAAGTAAAATATGTTTGTAAACATGAATAACCACACATGAGCTATTTATATAGTAACTAATTACAAATTTCTCTCAAGCCAGGATAGCATATTTGGTATACAGACTTGCTATGGGGCAGGACGAATCCTGGAAGGAACAGGAGACCTTCAGTTCTTCAAAACCATACAGACAGAATATGGGGCACACCCAGCCTTCTACACAATGGGTACTGAGGTTGCTTACTGGGGGTTGGGGGGTGGAGGGGGGGGGCCGGGGCGTAAAATTGACCACTCACCTCCATGTAGTGTCGAGGTTAAGAATAAGTAGAACTACATCCTTCCTCTTACTTTTTCTGCATATAGCGTCATATAAATGCAGTAAGTTCCATTACATTTAATATACATTGACAACTAATGTTAGGGAAGATCAAACTTTGAACCTGGGACCTAAGTGTACAAACAAATGCTACCGAAATGAATGTCGCAGTCAGTAATCCGCAGTGTCACGTCTACTACATGCCCCACCAATACACACTCAGTTTTTTATTTAGTGATGTAGACTGGGGGCGTCCAGCCTTTTTTTCGCAAGAGGCCACAACTGTTAACAGCTGGTTTGCGGGCCGCACGTTTAAAAATCACAGTAAGTGGTATAACAATCCCGCCTAATTACTGCGTAATTGTTATAGTATTCACGTAATTTACAAATGTGGCCGCGGGTCGCATAACACAACCTGGCGGGCTGCAGGTTGGACACCCCTGATTTAGACTCTCAGTCTGGCTTGTGGGAGAACATGAATACGGAGCAATGGTGGCCTGAAAACTGAGACGGGAGAACTGTAATACGTACTTTGCGAAAACCTGTCCCACTTCCAATTTGTCCAGCCGCAAATCGCAAATGAACTGCCTTTAGACCGAACCGTGTCCCCCACACAAGGCTGCCTAGAGTGGGTTTGGACACCGGCGAAAAACTATCCGCCCCCCCCCCCCCCCAGCAAGGGTGGACCGGCTAAAACCTTTACATTAATCGTAAAGACTGGCTCTCAGTTGCAGAACGACTTGGGCTTGGTCTGAAAGGGTTAATTTGAACAATCCACAAGTAATGATACTACCAAGAAAGACAAAAACATATTCAACATAGTCGGGCCCCCGGTCCCCTTCCGAACCACCGAGCCGCGGTAATTTGTACCGGCCTTCCCCCTCCCCCCCGTCTAGGCGGCACTGCCCCACAGTGACACGCCAGCAACAAACGGTCTGAACTATGGCACGGCCCCCCACCGATATTGTGCTCCATGAAATGATCGTGTGATTTTGAGTACAAACAACAATCAAAATCACTTTAACAACATAAATGTCAGTGAAACTTCAACGTGCACAGTGCACCTCAATCTAATTATTTTAATAGTGTGACTTACCAAAGCCTCGTTCTTTTCTGAACATTAGATTGTGTGTTCACGCTGGAAGGGCCTCCAAATTCACGTGTGGAACTGCAGCTATACAACGTTGTAATTCAGAGGCCTGGTTATGTGAGCACATCACTAAACAGTGCAGGCAACTGCTCTATGGGAACCGTACGCATCTACAACTTCACCGTGACTGGGGATCTTGTTCAGGTCAATGAGTAAGTAATGAAAACAACTGATTTTATTCTTCTGGATGGTTTCACAGTATGAACAAACTATGCGTTCAATCCCCTGGGCAAAAACTTGTTTTGCAAAATATGCAAGGCCAGAAAGTTTAAATATGCGTAGAGTTTAGCATAATTTTTGTGGAGCTCGAATGCGATAGTGTGGACTGGCCTCATCTCGCTCAAGGTACGGATCTGCGGCATACTCTTATAAACACTGTAATTAGTTTGATTCCATAAATATCAGGGTATTTCTTGAGTAGCTGAACAACTATTTGCTCCTCTTGAAGGTCTTGCACTGTGGAGCCAATTCGTTTAAATTACAGTAAATGGCTCTTACACACGGCCGGTCTAACGGGAGGGCCAGCTGGGGCAACTGCATGGTGCGCCATCCTATCAGGGGCGTTATGACGTTACCGGAATAATCGGACATATGGCGCCAGCAAACTCAGGTTTCCACATGCGCAAGACTTTCAGCGAAAATCAAGTTTAATTCGGGAACACGCCCTCTAAAAGGTTTGCCAGCCTGTCCTAGGCCGAAAAAGTTAAAAGAAATATGGGTTTGAATGGACGCAAAATTATAAGCCTGCCCGGGGCGCCCACATATCTCGGTCCAGCCTTGCCCTTCCAGTGCAGAACTGACACGGAATATTTTCAGAAATCGGCGAAGAAATCCCTCCACCCAAAAAACTATGAGTGTTTGAAAATACGGTTACAAAACTCGCCCCTTTAGAAAAAATGTCTGGGCTGTAGAGAGGGTCTGAAGAACCGTCCTGATAACAGAGAAGGTAGAAAGCACAAACATATCTGCAGGAAACAACCAAATTTTGCAAAAGCTTAATAAATGCAAGAAAACCTATTCAATTCCGATTCAGACAGATCACAAACTTACCTGCACACTACATATAGTGTTTGAAAGTCAGTAACTACAAACATAGAGAAAATGCAAATCTTTGGGGTTATGCTGCAATAAATTTAACATGTACTGGCTGTATTCTTCAGCAATGTTATTCACAAAGATGAAATTAAACAACAGTAATAATACTCATAGGCGTAACTTGGGGGCAGCAGGGAGGCAAACGCCAACCCCAATATTTTTTCAAACTAGGAGTAGTTTTTTGGTTATTGAGTTGACTATTGGCAAATAAAAAATAGACAGAAAAAACAGAATGAAAAACTTGTGTTTTATGGAACCAATTTTCCCCTCTTTCAAGTTTTTCTCCTTTGTAAAACAAAGATCCTAATACCCATGGTCAAGCCCTCTTCCCCCCCCCCCCCAATGTTGTTAGCCAATTTACACTTATATGCAGCATTACAAATCTATGAAACAAAAAAGCACACTTGGATTCTGCTTGACACTTCTTGTATTTAGATAGGCCCAGTAATGTAACCTTTGTGCTCATATTCAGTTTCATATCTTGCCCATGAGACCTGAGCGGCTCGGTGTTCAGAACCTAGCACAGTTTAACAAGAACCATACCTCTGAACAATTAACAAAGAAGCATTAGAAGTCTCTACTTTTAACTTCAATACAAGTTATATCAAATTGATCACTATCTATTGACAAAAGTTATGTTCCAAATCAAAGTATAACATAGCTTGCTCAAGGTTAAACTCATTCTGCTGTCTTTCAGAAACTGTCAAATGAATAATCCTACAATTTTAACTGTTTCAGGGTGTGCAGCTCATTTCAGACAGGAATTAAACTCCTGAGTGATACCAATGTTGCAGTTGTTACATCAACAATAGCTATAGGTCACTTCGACATTCAAGCTACAGTCATTCCACAAAATAACACTGGAACAGATGAATTAATAAGAAGTATACCAATAAGGAGAAAAAATGTTATCCACCTTGGACACACTCAAAATGACTTAAATAAAATATCTAAATTACTAAATCCACCTACTCAATTGGAATCATTGGCTGAAAAAACATCGTCCAATATTTCAGATGGGCTAGTTAATGGGAAAGAATCTGAAGATGATGAAGACTATAGTGATGTGGACAGCAATGAAGATTTTAAGAACCATCATAACCAACTAAGTAAACTCAGGAATAATCAGTTTATGAAGACCAATGATCACACATCAAACAGTGATGCAGGTAATAAATTCAATGAACAAAATCATAAAGTGAATCACTTTAATCAGCCAATGATCAATCAGCTTCATCATCAAAGAAAAGGCCAGTCCCATCTGCAAGAAAATCAGTTACATCATCCTCTGGATACAAATTCTGTTCAAGCCAATAATCAATTAAATCACGAAGCATATCAACCTGTAAATAATCAAATTATACCGCAACAAAATAGGTTATTTAATCAACCTACACTAAATCAATTCATCCAGCAACAGAATGGTCTATTACAGCATCTCATCAGTAATCAACCCAATGATGGATTTAATCTAGCAGTAAATCAGTTTCAGGAAAAAACATTCAACCAACCAGCTATGAACCATCCTGTAAGAAACCTACTATCAAAACAAAATATAAAATTAGATCAACCACTAAATAATCCCACACAAAATCACTTTTCTCAACAACATAACAGTCATTTAAGTCAACTTCTGAATCATCAGAGAGATCAGTTTAATCAACAGGACAGTCAAGGGAATGAGCAACACTCTACAAGAAATCAACAGAATGCCCAACTGTATTTAACAGGAAATCAGTTTACTCCAAATGAACAACAAAATACTGAATTCAGTCACACTAAAAATCACCCAATAGGAAATCAATGGGCTGATAATTTAAAACATGCTGTAAATAACCTGGTGGGAAATCAGTTTATTCAACATCAGAATGCCCACATAAATGAACCTATGAACCACTTAAGTAATTCTGTGAATCAACCACAGGATCAATTAATTAGTCATATAATAAGTCAACTTACAGGCATTCAGAACTCAGTAAAACAACCAAATGAGCTAATTCAAACAGCAAGTAATCAGTGGACACAACTGACTAATGAAACAAATCAACTAGTAAACCAATTAATTAAGTCTGAAGTGCAACACAATGACCTTTCTAACAAACCAGCGAGGCAACTAAATGATATAATGACGAACCTGATGAATGTGCTTTCTCTGACACCAGACAGACAGGTTCCTGAACAACAAAATGATCCATCCAATCAACTGGCAAATATCTTAATACATCCTGAAAGAAATCACATATCTCAACAAAATGTTGAAATCAGTCTACCTGCAACTCAGTCAATTCATCCTGCCAGAATGCAATTCATGATACAAGAAAATGACCACAATAAGCAATTTATCAATGCTGCAAGCAGTCACTCTCCCCAGCAACAAAACACTCAAACACATAAACCAACAATTCATCCAAACCATCCTAAAACCACTTCATTGATGGAACCAAGTGCAAGTGTTCAACTTAACCAACTGGCACATATTGTTGGCAATATACTGGCTCAAAAACAAAATGCCCAAACCAATCAAAATGAGATGGTGATTCACACTGGAAATAATCAACTCATGCCACAAAAAAATGGCCAATTCAATCACATCAGAAGCAATCAAATCACTCTTCCACAGAATACACGATTCAGTCGATCCATGAGTCAATTAACTGATACAGGGAACGATCAAGCCATTTATGTAACATACAACCAATCAAAACAACCTACAGACGTAATTATTAATTCTGCAGAGAATCACATCAGTAATTCAAGCAAATTCAATGGAACAGAGAATAATTTAATGCACCTCATACACAGTCAGGTTACTAACCAAAAGACAGAACAGAACAGTCAATCTGATAACAAATTAATTCAACCCATGATCAATGAAATGGGGAAATCTCCTAGTATTTCTGCCAATCAGCTTAGCGATAATCATGACAGTTGTAAATATAAAAGTAAAGCAACTTATCTTGCAGTCAACAGTACAAAAGATCAATCCCATCAAATGAAGGAGTTTCTTCCAGCAAATCATAACATGCTTCCTGTCATTAATGACTTTAACAACATTTCAAGCAGTCACCCTATTCATCGTGAGAACAGCAGATTTGCTAATCACGACAAAAATGTATTCCCATACACAACACAAAACAAAACTGTTGACCATGAACCTTCTCAAAATAAAGATGAAATGACTGTATTCAAAACATCAACAGATTTCAATGTAACTAACAATTAATTCAAAATACAGCACCAGTTTCTGCGCACACACCTTCTGAAAATACTACCATTACATTACATTCAGACCCAGAACCAGGGCTGTGGAGTCTGAGTCAGAAGGAATTTTAGGTGGAGTTGGAGTCGGCAAATATGTACCGACTCCAACTCCAACCTCAATTTAAAATCTTAACTAGATACTCCAAATTCAGAGCCCTGATAGCTACAATAACCATTACACTCATACTTAAAAATAGGTAATAAGTGTAAAACATAGCCTGATGATTCACGTGGTGGTGATGAAATGTCTTATAGGTTTACCATTATTAATACATAATGAGATTTTATGAAGAAGTCGGAGTTGGAGTTTTACAAATTGAGGAGTCAGTGTCAGAAGTTTTGCATAGTGACTCCACAGCCCTGCCCAGAACTGATCATGTAGTATGGCATGGATCAGAAGTAACGCGCAAGAACGCGCACACGCACACACCTTTTCGTCTCTCATAGTTTTGTATACTTATGTATGCAGAAATTGACTGCAATAAAAAAGACAGTTATTCATCATACTCTACCACTATTTATTCATACTGTCTGTCCCTTCCTAGATTATATAACAATGCTGTACAAACTGCAGAGTTGTGCTGAATAAGATAACAAGAAGAACAATAAACTGCAACAGAACAGGCCAAAGCAGCAATATTCTAAGTATGAAACATCACAGCCATATTTTCACCATACACATGATGTTGAATGTGAAACTTAAAGTTACTGTCCAATCTTCAATGTAACATCAAAGCTGTGACAATTGTTCCCAATGAACAAAATGTGACCAACTTACTTCCTGCTGCCATAAACACCACCAGCTTGGAATGTCACAGGGTATTTACTACTATCAAGTGTTGTACAGGTGAAATCAGATGTTATCATACACCAGTTACATATGTGCTGCTCTTGACAACCTTATGCAGTTTCACTTTAGCATACCCAATAATTAACAGAAAGGCCTTTGTGAAACTGATCAAATAGTACAGTGTAGTGGTACTTCAGATTTGCATTTAGGAGGTACCAAATTTGAATCTGACCAACGGTAATTTAAAAAGAGCTACTGCTGTATCCTACTGAATGCTTACTGATTTGCTGTCCCAGATCTTCCTATCTCATCCAATGTTCCTAAACTCATAAGTTGGAAAACCCTGCTGCACAGTAACCAGTGGTTCTTGAATCACAAAGTTGTGTTACACTTTAAACAAAAAACACCCCTAAAAAGTTATTTTATGTATTTTAGCAACACGGAAATTTACTGCATTTTTAATACATACAGCAAAATCTCTGTTTTATTTTCCAAAAAGTGCCGTTTAATTCATAATTTTATCTTTTCTGTTCAAATAACACTCACATTTTTCATAAACCAAGCGTGAAAATTTAAATACCAACCTGGTCATTTAAACGTTATAATATTCCCATACTTAATCCATGTATGTACGTATGTATGTATGTACGTATGAGTGTAAAATAAAATAAATACACCACTTACGAGACTCAACCTTGTCTGTATCTCACACTATTTGTCAAAAATGCTGACTGCAATTTCCTTCAACAAAAAAAACTACAGCTCTGGGGTCCAATCAGTCTCTTAATTAATGTGTACAGAGGACCCCTTCCGTGGAGTAAAGTGACTGGGACATGGAGCTGCCACCCACCTTCACCTAGTGCTGATGTTAAGAATCAGTGGAACTATACCTCCACTCTGCCACATGCCTTAAATGGTATGCACAGGTTCAGCTTTACATTTACACATTTTCTCTGCCTAATGTATTTTCAACAAATAGCAACAAGCTTTTATCACAACTGTGCAGCCCAAGAACTATTATGACAAATGCGATCCGAAGCTCACACTAGTGTCATCAATGGGCCACATAATTTAAATATCCAAAAATAAGGTCTGGCAGGGACAAGAAATTTTCTGTTCTCCAAAACGCCCAGACCAGCTCTGGGGCCCGCTCAGAGCCCTATTTAATTAGTACCAGTGTTCTTTCCTGCAGGCAAAGCAGCCACAGCGTGAAGTCAATCACTCAAATCCATTTCACACCAAGGTTAAAAATGAGTGGAGCTATACCTCTACTGCCCATATACACCTTCACAACAAGGACAGGGACAACTTTACCTTTACCTTTCACAAGTAAACTTAACAAACAGTAACTAATCAAGAGTAAGGGTCATGTGACCCTCCTCTGTGCTCATGACATAATGGAAGTTACTGGGTCATTACACCTTCCCACTTACAGCCTTCTTTTAACACTGGACACATAACAGCAGTTCTTCAGCACAGTGGTTACAATTATGCCAGTTCTTTATATTATTAAACACAGTTTGTATTGGTAAAGTCATGACGTTTCCATACACAACTTTCAGTCAAATTTACATTACTTTTTTATTTAAGATTTCCTACCAACTATCCCAAATAAAATAATAATAAAGCAAACATCTCTCTGATAACAAGAAGTTACATTCTAAAACCCTTTGATCAATTAATTAATTCCATGGAAGGTTTATTCAAAATCAGTCAAGATGTTTAAGTACTTTGGTACATGTTCTGTGTACAGAGAATGAAGCTGCAATCAGGAAGCTAGAATTCCATGTGTACCAACTCCATGCAGCAGAGACCTGCTTGATATGCTTACAGTTCTTCAGCTAGTCACGGAACCCTGCATGTTATGGAACCTGAAGTTTCATTATCATGTTCACAAAATCCTGCCACTGGTCCTTAGCCTAAGCCCAAGGAATTCAGTCCATAACAAAGTAAAGTAAAGGTAAAGCTGTCCCTGCCAACGCCATGAAGACCTATACACGGAATATTGTTATAGCTTCATTCATTCTTAAACTCAGCATTAGACAGACATGAGTGGTCAACTTCATGCTCCAGCTACTTTACCCCCCAGGGACAAAACCTCTGGTACCCACTGGTCAGCCCCAGAGCCAGTCTGGACATCTTGGAGAACAGAAAAATCATGCCCGTGCCGGGAATTGAACCCTGGATCATCCAGTCCATAACATCCCATACTCTTTTTTGAACACTCATTTAATTTTACCACCCCTTTATTCTACGTCATTCTCTGCATGATGGATAAATGCATGTGACAAAACGCGAATTCAAGCAAAACATTAGCAGCGAAGTACTTGGAAAGCTACCACTTGGAAGACCAAGACAAAGACGGGAAAATAATACTAAAATTTGTCCTAAAGAGGGAGGTTACAATGATGTTGACTGTCGTAAAATGGTTGACGACAGAGAGAACCTGGCACTAGTGAACAAACTTACAGGTCTCATACCAACAGGGATGGCTGACTGGATGGTTACCATTCAACACTTGTGCTATGCCTACTGTCACAGTAACAGATTCTGATGAAGAAAGGCGAGATCACCATAATCTAACTCAATGGTAGAATGACTCATTATCCAGTTAACTTTACAGGAATAAGGATATTAACGGGAATGCTACGAAACCAAATTAGGCACCTTCCATTACATGCAGTGACACTGAAACACCTGCAAAGAGCAAATGGAAAAAACTTGACAGAAAACAAGAATTCTGACACCTGCTTTTCATGTGTAAAATACTACAAATGAGGCAGATCGTTTTAAAGCTATTTATGTCTGTTAATCATACACAGTTTACACTTTCAGGAACTAAGGTTAAAATTCAGCATGAAGGTTCATAAAGGCTCCTACAGCAACGTGGGCTATTAAATTTTATTATGCAGGTATTGATGCAATTAGACACTTTCTCTCTTAAATGCATTACAAGTTATGCTGGTACCTAATTATATGGATAGGGATACGCAAGTTAATAGAGCACATCACCAGAGTATCACACAGTGGCTGTCTCAAGAAGGCATAACAGCTGCGTGAAACAGAAACAGCCACTTCAGCATGAAGTTGTTCCTAATAACTTCACACATACTGACATTACAAATTTTTGGAATGAGTGCAGACATTCCTATACCTCAGACTGTAGTTAGAGTGCCACTTCGTAAAACCACTCAACAATCTGATAATCATTCGCAACTTCTGCGCCAGGCTGTACCAGTAACACCGCCAAATACAACTACAGCCATCACACCAATACCAACAACAGAACAACCAACAACAACAGCGACAACAAACGCACCTGATGGTGAGAACTTACACTGTTCCCACACAATTCAAGTAACTTCAGACAGCAAAATACCATATCATTTTGTGGTGGATGAACACAACGCTGCCAATTTACATTGTGTGATAACAATATTCGGACAGCGAGGGACACAACTTTTGTTGCAACTGACTGAGGTTGACCTCCAACCTGGGCTGTTCGATTGCGAAATTGACGCTGTTCAGGTGTACACATTATCTAATGGAAAACTGTCATTTAAGGATAAGTAAGCATAGCACATTTTATGTTATTTATTTACTAGATGAAGGAAAACTATCTAGGCCTAAGAGGGATGAAGTAGAGAATGAAGGTAAGTGCATGTGGAGGAATGTGATTTACGTAGGTAACAAGAAATGTGACATACGGTGGTTACAATGAGCTTTATATATAACTTATGTGGGAGCAACAAGGAATGTATGCAAAATTTTGCGGGAAAACTTCTGAAAATTGACCATTTTTAAAGCCAATTAAAGATATGGGAAGAATATTAGGGATGGTTTTTAGTGAAATCAGTTTTGAAAATGTAAACTGCCATAAAAACAATACAAAGCAGCACTTTCGCTTCCCCATCTCAGTTCTTACAGTTGCCATGTTTGTATAACAGATCGCAAGCCGACCTACTGGTTCCTTGTAGTTGAATTGCAAGTAATTAGCTTACAATTTAACATTTTATGTTTTATATTTTTAATTTATGCATTTCTTTTAAAATTGTAATTAAATAAGATGGGTATGGTTTCATAAAATACAACTGGTAACACTAAAATGGCCTGGTTGTGCTTAAATGTGTATGACATATTGTATCTGTATCACAAGTGAATAAATGGCTAGAGCTGGTTATTGTGTAGCTTATACAACAGTTGAGAACTGAGATCTACAAACATGCAAGAGTACTCCTCACCNGTAACACTAAAATGGCCTGGTTGTGCTTAAATGTGTATGACATATTGTATCTGTATCACAAGTGAATAAATGGCTAGAGCTGGTTATTGTGTAGCTTATACAACAGTTGAGAACTGAGATCTACAAACATGCAAGAGTACTCCTCACCAAATATTACTGTGATGACCAAATAAAGGACAATCAGGGGGACAAGGCATGTAGCATGTATAGGGGAGAAGAGAAATGTATACAGAGTTGTGGTGGGGAAACAGGAAAGAGACCACTTAAGACCCAGGCATAGGTGGGAGGATAATATTAAAATGGGTCTTAAATAAACAGGATGGGAGAGTGTGGATTGTATTAATCTGTCTCAGAACCCAGACAAGTGGTGTATTCTTGTGAACATACAATAACAACACTTGCAATGGTCAGTCAAACACAACTATGTTTTTAGGATAGCTATGTAAGAACATGGTAAAGGACTTTTCGGTTTCATACACTGTAGGGAACTTCTTGACCAGCTGAGGAACTATTGGCTTCTCCAAAAGCAGCCTGTTCCATGGAGTTAGTTTGCTATGACATGCACCTGTACATTCATCACTCAAGTTCACTCCCTGGCAACTGGTATACTGAACAAAGGTTTACAGCATAGCTTTAAAAACAAGAAGGAAAAACATATATTTGCTGAAACTTCCTGACAGGTGCAACTTTCACAACATGCTAATCTACTTTTATCACATTTCAGTTTGCAAGTGACACGGTAACGAAGGTAAAAGTAGGTAAATTTTCTACTACATGTATACAAATGTGCAACATGTTTCCATTCCCCAAAATGGTTCAATGCATATACATATTACTTTCATATTTAAAACATAATTATGCAATTACAGATTCTGCAATCTTTCTCATCCATCTCCTGACATCCTGACTGAAAACAACGTAGCTGTTCTGACATTCAACTCAGGCAGTCAACTAAATCAAGAAGGATTCAAGATAGAAGTCCAACCTGTGCTGCTGCCTGACCATGGAAATATTCACAATGGTTATGGGGATACTGGTTATAGCTACAGCTCTGGTTCCTATACAGGTTATGTCACGAACTACAAAAAAAGTGATTATGACAGTTACAATCCTCCTGTGTACACTGATACTGGTTATGGCTATGGCTCTGATTCTTACAGTGCTTACACCACTTACAACCCCCCTGCATACACTGACTACTCAAATGGTTACAAAAATGTTTCCTACACCAAATATGTTCCACCTAACAGCAGTTATGCAAATGGGTATTTTAATATAACACGCACTGACTACAATATTCCCCAGTATGTGCATTACGGCCCACCTGCCAACTACCAAAACGTAAATGAGTGTAATAAAGCGCCATGGAAAATCACAGTGAAACCAGAAATTACCTATGGAGGATACGTGCCTACAAAGGCGCATCTAAACAACGAATTTTACGCGTGGCTAACCAGTGTCACCAAAGGAAATAACTGGTCTAAAGAAATAGATTAACATTCCACCGACTGCCTTGTATGTGTCAAGTGGTCTTTGAGACTGAAAACTATACGTTATTTGGATAACTGACAACTAACCACAGCAGAATAATTAAACTAACGTATCAAAGGTAGCCTGTTAACTACAAATTTAACCATATACTTTTCCCACTGTAATCTCACACAAAATAAATTATATTCTAGCATATATATCTCCTCCTATGTTTACAACGTACTCATACCTTATACGCCTTTTAATTCAGGATGTTCCGTCTGCTTAGCACCTACTGAAAACTGTACGATATGCACCCCAACAGCTGACAACCATCCACCATAACAGCAACGATACGAACACGCCTCCTCCGACCTACCAACTGCGAAACCTGATACCCGCCCATGGGACTTTTATTTCCATGAATATTTAATTGGAAATTGAGTAGTTTGACGGTACTTATTAGTATTCACAAGAAATGTTAAGACTAACAGTGCCTCCAAGTGAGGCATAGCGTTATTCAATATATTGATACAGCACGTCGTGCTCGAGTGGTCAGCACTTGTGCTTCGTGTTAGGGAGCGTAGCTTGATAGATTCGTAACTCCAAATTCTCATTTTCACCAGCTGTAATGAATGTGGTGGTTCTTGTTACACCTCCTACTTTCTGTAGTCTTCAGTCAGTTGTTAAAGAGCAAATAAGCGGTAGTTTGTGGCAAGGTATGAGCTATTGTTCCAGAAGTCATCGTACTGCTGGACCCTGCAATATAAAAAAATTGTTTTTGCCGTGTGTAATCATGTTTCTTTCGGAAATATGACTTAATCCAGGACGTGTTAAAATCCATGCTCGTTACTTATTTTATGATTTATTTAGCCATACATTCGTCAACTCAGATTATGTAGCATTAAATTATAGAATATTGTGTGGGTTATAAGTTGAAAAGGTTATGGCCATGGCCTAACTTGAGGTATTACTTGATAGTTGCCTATAGGAACTGAGGAACAAATAACTTACCCGGAATATGAACTATGAATAGCAGCTCTGCAGGCTGCAGCTTGAATCCAGAACTTAAAAAACATGAGGCAGAAATGCTATCTCAACCTGTGGTATAATCCATCACATTGATGTGACCAACACTGTATCAACACTGACTAGGTTATTTTGTGTTGCTTAAAACTGAATATCATATGCTAACCTGGAACTGAATGTGAAAGCATCTTTCCAGGCTGGTCAGAAACACACATACCACAATAATCTAAAGCCTAAGAACATATTTTTATTGAGGTTCCTGAAATTCATGTACAGCTGAAACATTACCTATGTATTAGCTAATGAATGGCAGATAAAGTTTTAATGTCAATTTTGCCCATTTCGTATCCGAACGTCCCTGTTTTAAATTCTTGTCCAAGAGACTGACTATCCTAACTGAATTTTCACAGTCTCTCAAGGCACATGTCAGGATAGTAAATGTCTGCTGGTTCTTCCGTCTTTCCAATTCATTATTCCTCACCTCGTTAAGTATACTCATTCATGACACTCATAAAATATAGTTTTGAAAATAATATGAAAGAAGTTAAGTGGAACAAATGACACTTAACAACACAGACTCTCGTAAATTAAATACTGTATTTCTTGAAAAGAAACGTGGTAAAAATAATACAATATTGTTGTTTCAGCAAGCATGGAAGTTATCACTTGATACTTAAAAGCATTTTTTGAATTTCTTACAATCATATAATTTTACTGGTTTCAAAATACGGCAAAACTTGGACACAAAATGTCTTAACATGCATGTATCAAAAATAAATACATTTACATAACCTGATATGAACAACAAAATTCTTAATTAAATGCATATTTAAGATGACATAAGCCTGGAAATATTCTAAGATTTCTACATGGGAACTCATAATCAATTACTTTAGAAGGGTTGAATTAATTGTAACAAGGTAATAAAACTGGATTATTTCAGCCTATAAAATGAAATGGTGGTTGCAATCTGCACTCTTCTGGGGATGGTAAAGGATTACCATTCAACGCCGCGTAATATCCCAGAAGAAATCACATCTCATCAGCATCGCAATGGAAGCCTGAAATCATGAAATCGTGGTTGTACTGCAAAAATAACATAAAAATAATAAACAAGCATCAAATTATTTTTACATTGATTTCCTATGATTTTGTGTCAGTTGACACTCAGTTGATTAGACTGCAACATAAAACTGTAAATAAAAACAGATATTCTCTTACAAAACATACACATGTTCATAGAGGTTGCAACCATTATCACAACACTCACACTCACGTGGCCGATAGCCATATTTCATTACATATCGAAAGGATGCCTCTAAAATGTGGTATTCAAAAGGTTGTAAATAATATTAACATAAGAAACTATAATCATGTGAGATACATGATGTTCTCAGAGCTGGTTTTGACATAATGCCACACTGTTTGGTAGAAAGAAACCAATGTTTCTGAGGAGCTAGCTGATCTTCAAAGTGGACAGAGGAAGCAGGTTTCTCCAAAACGTTGGTAGCTATTTACAGAACTACATGGCATCACATTCCAGAAGGCTGTAATCTGAATATTCATGTGACATTATAACCAGACTAAACTTAAGTTTATACCTGTAATTTTGGGAACATGTGTCATATTTCTTTTTCCCACAGACATTGTAATGCGTAATGCTGGTTATACCTAACGTTTACATGGGTGCAAATTTTGATCTTGTTGCAAAGTAAGGACAGCAATCAAGGGCGTCTGAGGACATGTTAAATAAATTTAGAAGGGAGATTAAGTAAGTGGGGAATGTAGATTTACACAGAAGCTTCATAACCGGTATTCTTTACAAATAACATGTGTAATAAAACATACATACAGTTTTGACTTCAAACTGTTATGAAACAAGACAGTTTGGGAGAATTATATGTATGCACAAAAGAAAATAAATAAACTGATGTAAGTAAAATTGTAAAAGTTTCAAGTACGTTAAAGTGGTGCTATGGGTCACACAGTGACACTTGTGTGAAGCTTCCAATACCAAAAACATGGAATTTTTGAAGAGTTAAGTAATTATCAACTGCACAGGAAATCCTCAGTACTTTGTAGCTACACGGCCACAGGAATATCAGTGGTTATTATCCACACTTTCCCATGGTGGCTTTAATTTCAAGACACCAAATAGCTTCCACTGTTCTGTGAGGCTTCTTTCGTATGTCAAAACACCAAATAAATTCAGACCACATGGGCTAGCATTTTTTAGATGCAGAGCATGTAAAGGACTACAAGGGGTTAGATTTGGCAATGGTCTTCATTCACTTTATGGGAAACCACGTCACATGATCATAGCAGACATAAAAAACAGTCTGTTCTTTTACTTCATGGACTTACTAATAATCCTGCAACATGCACATGTGGGAATTTGTAGACATATTAAGAATTCCCAAAGTAATTAGTTGTTCTTTAGCTACGCTTCAAATACAAGCAGATTCTTAAGCACCTTTGCCTTAACACATGCTTAAGTTTGTGACTTATTAAATTTGTACAGGTATCAAAAGCAGCATAAACTTGCAGGAATACCGACAACTTGAGCTGGTATAAGGAATTTTTAGTTCTGGACTGGAATCAATACAGCTATCCACAGAAGATGCAGAACATCCACAGCTATGCATCAGTAATGAATGTGTTTTGACATATATCATTAACAGTTTAGTTTCTAACGAAAGAATATCCACAGAAAAATATTAAATGCAACAAAATGCTAACATGGCAACACGGGGTTTTCAAATTATGATACTGTAGATGTAGTTCTAAAAACAAGCTGGCCGAAGACTAGTTCAGTACTTTCGCATGACTTCCACAGCATCACATAATGGAAACCCTGTACTTTGATGATACGAATTTCCAAGGGAAATTTCTTCTTGAGAACTCCTCATTTTATGGATTTTCAGTTAATTTTTGATTACATTTTTATTTAATTTATTCAGACTTCAGAGCAAACATTTTATTGAACATGGTTCAAAAAAGTAATAAGTTATATTTATATTTTAATGTGACCTCTTAAAATAATGAAAAGAATGTGTTCACGAAGAGCATAATTGGATGCATCACATTTCAATACTCTTCCAATCACACTGCGAAGAATACCAAAAAATCTAGAGCTCCTACAAGTTGCAAGATTTGATGTTTTCACAGCAGTGTTGCTATATGTCCAGTCTTCTGGGACACACAAACATGCTAAAAAATTGTATTCTAAAATTCTGATTACACATCGCACAACAGTACAAATATTTTCAGAATCACTTGTTATACCTATGCTTTTTATAATACTAAACCAAACACCATGTCATGTTGCTGTCACCACTGTCCACGCACACTGCCACCAAAAAAAAACGGCTCTACTCGGCACATAGTAATGATGATAAACAAAATAAGAACAGGCCACCCATATATGACAAACAGAAAATGGAGACGTTATGTGCCACTGGTACAAAAGGGAATGCAACACATACGAGGAAAAGTTAAAATGGTTGCAAAAACTGCGAATGTTAGCAATAGTCTTGCTTTTAAACAAACAGAAATGCTTACTTGTGGCAGCATAATTTGGCAACATTTCACCAATTTTCATTGGCACATTTGTAATAACATCTTGACCACTACACCATACTGAGAATACAAAATTGGAAAGTAACAAATTCAACAATGCAAACTGTTATACATGCCATGTGGATGTGACATAGTGATGTTCTACAACCACATATATTTGACCTGTAAGGTGAGAAATAACGACGCTCCACAACTGCAAATATTTTAACTGTCAGATACTACAACTGCAAGGCAATCCTGAAATGGGGTGTCAACATTAATATATAAGACATGCTGTAAGTAAATATTTATTCAGGATACATTTAATATCTTATTTATTAGCTTCCTACATTATTAATACTGAAGCTATTCTTTTACATTTACAGTACTGTAAAGTGTATACAGTATATAGATTTTGTGAAATATTGAGACGCTCGTAAATTTTCAGAAATATATCTACAAAAATGCACCATTTTTTAAACAATCATTTTTGTCCAAGTTGTAGTTCTCAGATAACACAATTATAATGCATCTTTCACTTAACCTAGCTCGCATTTGTACTGTCTCTAATCACAATATTTTGCATAAAAGGAAGAACACATTGCACACAGATTCCCTCTCTCCCCCACAATTGGTCCGTTTTGTACTTTTAACACAATACTAGATTGGTGACAAAGTTACACAGTGCAATCTTACACTGCCAAATCACATAACTTGCTGCAACTCTAAGATCGCTAGCTGGGTACTGCAGAGAAGAAAATTAGGGAAGATAGTTTACTGATATAAAAAAAAAAGACAAAGTGAATTCATTCTGTTCTTCGTTTATGATGGCAACCACCTAACTGGTTAACACTGTAACTGCCAACATCAGTGTAAGCATCCATGAAGACCTATTAACCCTTTAAAGATGAAGCGTATCTGTTTTATATAAGGACTCAGTGCATACCACTCTGTAAACACTCTCCACTTCAGTTATAAAAACCAATCTCTTAATGTTTTATAAGGCAAAAGTTGCTGTTTGTGCTGAGATCCATACAAAACACATAAACGCAATGTGGGCACCACGTAGGATTTTTTAATGTTAAACCTGGTCGTATGTAAAGTTACCGCTAGGCTGTAAAAGGTTAAAAGAAGCTCTTCCACAAAGTTTGCAGTCTTCACTAGTTACACTACATAACCAAAAATGTGAAATTCATATATGAAAATGTCTCATTCCATACAGAAAAATAACACAAGTCAAGCCACGCAAAACATATTATGAAGAATGTACTACTAACCTCATTATGTGTGTCATCTGGCTCTAGTCATGGCCTCATTGCAGGAAGTGGATCAGCTGCAGCTGGGCTAAGATGCAGAGTTATTCCATGGGGTGAGTGGATGACAAAAATCATCACAACTTGGTGCAGTATACAAAGCTGCCACAACATCCATTTCTGCCTTCATTCCCCCAACTTTAACTGCATCCAGTAACGCTCAATTTCTATCACAGCTCACAGACATCCCACGAATGTCCGACGACTTCTGCCTTGCTCTAATCTGGCAAGGCTTAAAAAAAAACAAGAAAACTAAAAAGGTTTCTGTGTATTTCTGTAATATGAATTAAAAATACAAAATAACCAATTACCACTACACATTCACACTCAGGGAACCATATTCTATTGTTAGGACCAACTTGTACACAAAAAAATCAGAATATATATCAGGTTTCACATAATTCCCGACATGTTTCAGTGTGGATTTACACCATCCTCAGAGGACCTATACACAACAATCGAACACAATGAAGAAGAACCAGTTTTGGTTACCTAGAAGTTCATTAAAATCACAATTTCAAAAAACTTTTAGGTAAATAAAGTTGCTTCTTCTTCATTGGTTTCGAATATTCTATAGAGGATCATCTGAGGATGGAGTAAATCCACACTGAAACATGTCGGGAATTATGTGAAACCTAATATATATTGTGATTTTTTGGTGTATGTGTTGGTCCTAACAATACACATTAAATTCATACGTACACAGTATGGAAAATTTCAAATCAGGGAACTATATTTCAACAAAATTCTTGTCATGTCCTTATTCAACCTCTGCCACCAGAATTAAAGGCCGATGCAATGACCAGAATTTAAATAAGAACTGCATAAGAGAGGCCATACTTGGCCATCAGCAGCACGGACATTTGGCATTTTGAGCGTTGAATTGCATGTCATCACTTGGTGATGCAGGGCACTAAAGTGTTAAAATCTACATAATGTCTCTCCACAATGAACTTAACAAGAAACCTGCACTTAACACACACTGTGTGTTTAAAAGGTACTGCACAATCACTGCAGATCCTCACAAATTTCATCAGCTTTCCATCATATACAGCTTGCAACCCTATGCCATATCTTGTGTTTCATTATCGATATCCCTCCTTATATTAAGCTAATAGCTGAAGCCTCCATTCCATGTTAAGCATAATTTTCTCCACTTTTTAGTCATTTTTCAAGGTTCACAAATTATAAATCACCACTCCAATCCATGGCACACATTTCAATGTAGCAAAGGTGGCAAATTGGGGCTGTTTACAGTGGCAGGTTACATACTAACTTTGAGAAATGGTTGACTGTAAGGGTCCAGAAATCTCTGCTGCAATGCACAAACCAATTTTTAGCTTCTCATGTGCCCACATTTTTAAGAACATGATTACACAGAACAAATAAAAACATTATGTACAGACAACATACAAACTGAATGTGGCCAGATGATCGTGAGGTGACTGTACCTGCCACTTAAGAGGAAAAAATATTTAAATTTCAGTTACCAAAGATTCCCAAAGAATGCCATGTGATATGTACTTTTTAAACAGTGCCATCATTTTCAGAACACGTAGAGACATAGGACACTCAACAGATGCTGCCCTTACATCCCACAAAATTGCAACTTGTGTCAGAAATATGTATATGGTAGAGTTGTTCCCTGTTAAAATTTTTTGCGGGGTATTCTATGCCAAAAGATACACCACTAGACATACGACACGTTACAAATGACAAACTGGAACACACATGAGTACCAAGAAGCTGGAGGGATATACCATCACAGCAAGACAAAATATAAATTTGCAATTTCCCACACTACTGTAACAATGTAACAATGAAGTGCATAAAGTATTCACTCTCGGTTCCTGAATGAGGTGCCAACACAGATGTAGGGAAACACACACTCTGGGGACATTTCACATACATATATTCTAACAATATTTCTCTGCGCAGAATATTACAACACCAAAATACTAACCCTGAACTCAACATTTTTCCCCTCCTTGCAGCACTTTGGACACTTCCAACTGTTTGGCAGGTCCTCATTCACAATTCCCTCCACACCAGGACACTGAAAAAGAAACAACAGCATGCATTTTAAACTTCAAAATCCTGTAACGTGTAATGTTCACTTAAGCTTATAAATGAACATATACTGTAATGATCACTTCAAAATTCAAAACAGTAGCATCAACATTCCACTAGGACCATGAATTGTAACCAAACATACAAACAGCACACATGACTTGGAACAGCATCTCACACAGATGCTTTCCAAATTTTTCAAATACACACATTTTCACAGGAGATAGAGTAGCGTATTCAGTTTAGTGACTAGGCTAACAGCTGCATGATCAAGGTTCAAATTCTGGTAGAGGCAAGAGAGTTTTATCTTCTTCAATATGTCTACACCAGGTCTGTAGCCCACTCAGCCTCCTATTCAATTGGTACCAGAGTTATTTCCCAGCCATATGGCAACGTGGGGGTAAAATTAAACACTCACCTCCACCTAGTGACAATGTTAACAATGAGTGGAGCTATACCTCTACTCCCTTGTATGCCTTTATAGCATGGACAAGAAAAATTTACCATACATTCTACCATAAGAAAAAAGAGAGAATTAATTTTAGGTGAAACATAATTTTTAGTCATACAGGAACATAATTAAGGTGCCTTTCTCCGGTTCACTTGTAAAAAGTAAAGGGTCACAGTCAAACAATGGGTGACTTCATTATTGTACTCAGAAGAAAAAGCCCTCAAGTAGCTTAATTCATTCTACACCCACCATATCGTTCTTCTTTATGATCCATTTTAATATTAAACTGTCAACCCTTAGTGGTGGCAGCCAGGATGGCATAGTTGGTGTAGCAAATTCTTATGGGCTGGATGGTTCAGGGTTCAAACAACAATGGTGGCGGGATTTCCCATACCTGTCTAGACCAGCCCCACGCACACCCAGCTTCCTGTACAATGGGTATGAAGGTTAAAGCGGCCACGGCATGGTTTTAATCACCCACCCTCATCTAGCACTGAGGTAAAGATAGGGTACAGCTATACCTCTACTCCCCCTCTGTGCCTTCATAAACTGTTACACACTGAAATTTACCACTTACTTTTAGTGGTCTCTCCTTTACAGGGATTCCAACTGAAATTCTGTATGCACCTCTTATGTACCCATGCATGTTACATGTCTGTTCATCTTAACTTCCCTGACTCAATCTTGCTCACTGGAATAATATCTGGTCAAGCATATTATGTGTGAAGCTTCCATCACAAGCTCTCATTTAATTTACACACATAGCTTTAAATTTCTTAAACAAAGGGTATTACTGCAGAATGTCAACTACTAATGCCTATCCTCTTATTTGATACAGTTCTTACCCTCTTTAATGACATTTAGACAACTCCTTAGGATAACTCACATTAACGATAGTACCACTATTAAGAATCAGAAATGATGTGGAAGTGATCATGGCTTATGTTAAGGTACTAACCCAGGGGTGCACAAATTTTCCAAAAATCTAGAAGCCACCCAAATATTCTAGGTGCCACATGGGTGACATGAAGGAAGTTCAAGATTCAGGACCCACAAATGCTACATGCCAACATATAAAAGTTATTCGCCCAACAAATGTGGCCCCATGGACTTGTGCAGCCCTGCTATAACCCAATAATTATCAGGACACACTGAGTAAAATATCATAAAAAGTCAATCAGGCAGCAGATAGTCACAATGACTTAACTCAAAGTCATTTCTCATGTGAAACAGGAGTGCAGTCTATTACAATTGGATCGTTCATGCAGCAGATATATACTCACAAGTTTGGCAACACAATCTGGATGCATAATCTCGTAACAAACATTGCACTCCATCAGTGGGCTGGGAAACTCCCCTTTCATATTCTGATTTGGAACGACAGGTTGCCGGCCCCAGCCAACACGTCTACAACTGGCACAGGCTGCAGTAACCGGGAGCATTGGCTACAAGTAATATTATGCCCACTGCAGGTGTTTTCATCAGCTACATTCAAAGTACCATATTTTCATGAATACCCCAATACCCCACACACACACACACACATGCACGCACACATGAATACCCCCCCCCACACTCACCCACACACCACAGTTTTTGCAAACTCTGTAAAATGTTGTAACAAACACCTGTAAAGCTATAAATAAACAGCCTACACTAATTTGAATGTTATGTTAATTCACTTCCACTACAAACTTGTACATTACACACTGCCACTGGGTGACATTTTTCTAAAATACAAACCATTTCTTGCGAGTGGGACATTAGTCCTAAATCAACACCATGAACACGCATGACCTATGGCCTCTCACTTTTACATATTTAACATGCTCTTCTATCACTTCAAAACCAGTGTTACATTTTCTACCACCAATGGAATTTTCATCTATTCTGCCTCTTTAACTGTTTACAGTTTTTCACTGCATACACATGTTTACACAGTAAAATTCGTTACATATTAATTCAAAATACCACAAAACTCAAAGTGTTATTTCCCTTTCTTTACAGCATGATTTTGTATGCATTCTAATTAATAAAATAAATGCTCAGTGAGCAGTAAAATTTCATGTAATATACAATTATTACCCAATATGGACAGTGATTTGTGTACAAATATTGTGTGCACTCATAAATACTCTGTATGCCCACATAACTTCCTCTGAAATGTGTAAAGGTAGTTGACTGACAGCTAATGACCTGACGAGTGGCTACGTCCACAGGCACGAAGAACGTTAGAGAATTGGCCATCCGATGCAGGTGCCATATGTGCCTTTATACTAGGTTTTGTAGTTTGTGTATAAGCAGTTACACTTCGTCATTGGCATATTTACAATTTTTTGTGTATTTAGAAGGATATTCATTACTTTTATCACACAGGACATTACAGTTACAGTGACAGTAGTTACATAAGTGGTGAAATTATAAAATAGGGGAGATATATCACACAACATCAACGTACCTGTAAGCACCGCCTCATGATGCATGTCTGTCTACCTTTGCCTGAACCACCAAACTTGACCTTCTTCAAGCAGAATGAACAGTTACCACAGTCACTCCGCTGACAGGCCTCACACTTCTTGCATCGCGTTCGTCTACTCTTTGATCCTCCTCCACATTGATTTGTCCCACTCTTACTTCTTACATGATATTTAACCTGCTTACTGCTGGGTGGCAAAGGTAAACTACGGTTACCTGAGTTGTTAGACAAAGGAAGGCGTCCACCATGATGCCTGGGCTGAAAGGGGAAGAAAATTTTAAATTACACAAACACAAAATAGCAGCATACAGATATTACATTAGGTGTGTGCACTCACTTCCCGTCTCACATAAAAAAAAAAAAACAAAGAAAATGCCATACCATACAGACATACCTAAATATAATAACTTCCTTACACACACACACAAACACACACATATGTATAAAAACTAAAATAACTCATACAACAAGAAATGAACAGTCCAAATTCACACAATATTTCACACATGCCACGAAACTGGGCCCTGTTTACATACTATAGACCACTGGTACAAAAAATTACTAATGTATTCAGAAACACTCATGCACATATTGCCTTCCACAGTACTAAGTCTATATACGATATTTTGAAATTGGAGACAAATAATACTGCAGACGTGTACACACAGACTAGTACTTATAAGTCAGATTTTTCTGTGAGCAGCTGTTCATATGTTGGGCAGACTAGTCACAATTTAAACCAGAGACACAAAGAACATATCACATATATCAGGAATAGTGACCCAAAATCCATGTATGCGGCACGTATCTTAAATAACGTACATGAATACGGAAACAGTAATGGTAACATGTCCCTTTTAAAACGGGTACATAACGTCCCATCCACAAATTATTATGAACAGTTATATATTCATTTGTATTACTATAAAAACAAGCTAATTCCTGCACAAAGTACTGCTGAACACAACCCACTATACCAGCTGATCCACAACTTTCAACGATGTCACAGTTACACGTAAACCGAGTTTACAGGCAGACTATTATAAAGAGCTGTCCTTAATACTGTCTCTAGCTTCCGCATGAAAACATTCAACTCCAACTACATAGGTGTGTGCTGTACTTACCATTGCAACTATCGCTCTACAGACAAATATTTTAAAAACATTTCTTAATTTTATGTAAATATAATTCACCTGTTCATATTTATCTTTTAATTTATCTACAGTTTTAAATAATTTTTTACTAAAACAAAGATCCACCACAAGATGATCTACATGTTAACTGACCATCTCCTATACACTTTATACTTTGTGACACGTACAATATTGTTGGTACTGTTTGCATTACTTTTATTTTGAGTGATCTCTGAAGATGATCCCCTTCTGGATAAAAACTTGTCGGATCAAAATATTGTAATGTAAATACATTTAGAATCATAATACAGTAGTGCACTACTTGGACAAATATTGTATTTGGAAATTAATTTATTGAAATAAAAGAAAGCAATGTAAAGGCATTCTGATCTTTGTTTATACAGGCAACTACCTATCTGGTTTCAACTGTAACGTGCAACATCTCTGTAAACATTCATGAAGGCTTATTAAAAAAAATCTTCCAAAAGGCTATATCATGCATGGATTACTTATGTCAATCAACATACCCCACTTACCACGGTACAGTAACTTACACTGCCTGCAGTACAGCTTTCTTCTATCAGTGAACATATTCCTGTTACCATGGTAAAGAAACCAGACTATCACCACAGTGAATATACAGTACGCTGCTTCTAGCACTCTGCTTTAAGCAGTAAGTCAGTGTTTGACGGTATGTACACATGGCTGTACGTGTACGATGTTATACTGTTAAGAACAGAAACCATATTGTTCCCTATTCACATAACACACATTTTCACTCTACTAAGCTTCAAATATCCATTTGTTGATGTCACATTCATCAGCGTAAACACTTGTAAATGCTGAGGACACAACAAAATTTCACATCTGTTCACATCAATTACTCTAACAGAAAAACCTTACATTGGGATCATACTAAAAATACATTTGCAAACAGATTTTGGAACTCTCACGAACGCAGTCTGCACAGGGTACTGATATATAACATCAGAAACTGAACACCTGTTGAAGATTCAAGCATTGTACACTCCTTCTAAATGTCAGTAACTGTATATAAGTCAAGATGGCATAACATACCAACATCAACAAACTACAACACTCATATCTCATATCATTTGTTTCTTGTCCCAATGAGCTTCTGATATTTTACGATGCAGCTGGAAGATCATCAGACTACCACGTACCGTTTGCAGCGAACAGCAGGCTACTGTGAAACCACAATATAAACACAAGATACACTCTAAATCCTGAAGCAAATCAGAAACTGACAAAACAGAAAAGTTATCACACTTTCAGAAATATAAAATGTGCTAAGAATTTAGAAGGCAAATTTAGGGAAAAATATTTTACACAGGCACAAACTCACAAATACTTACTCAACAAAACAGCAGTGCAACATGAAGTCTCTACTGATCACAGAATCCCCTAACATCTTCATCACTATTATCACACTCATCATTAATATTATTATTGTACAAATTTTCACTTTTATCAAACACTACACCATCTTCAGTATCATCTCGGGCTTTATAGATCTCATGTTTCTTGAAAGACTTCACAACCGTCTATTGTTTCACAGTCCATCCCTCTTCATTAATCTGTACCACAAAGATGTCATCCCAGCAAAATCAGTTATGCCATGTGCTAACACCCATCTTCTCACTTCAATAATGATCAGTTTTGTACACAGAAATTCCATCTTTTCTGTGGTCTGTTATCCACTTCTTCACATTGCCTTGCAGGGCAGGTAATTTTGTAAAATGCTTAACAAAACTGTATTTTCTATAACTTCTTTAAATTATCTTCTTGCCCTCACCATTCATGTAGTATCTTCTAAATTCAAGGTGACACAAACTGCCTTTCAGTTATCTTATTACAGTGCTCTTTCTCATATTTTCTCACACTTAATTTAAAACTTGCATTATACGGAATTCTCATCTCTTTACTGCATACCTTGTACTTAAAAACAAAAACGATATATATATTCCAGTTACCAAAGATTCCCAAACAAATCCATCTGATATGTATTTTTAAACTGCGCCATCATGTCCAGAAGACATACAGGCATGGGACCTTCAACAGATGCTGCCTTTACGTCCCACAAAAGTGCACCTTGCATCAGAATTAGGTAAGTGGCAGAATTCTTCCATGTTAAACTTTATGCATGGTACTGTGTGGCAAAAAGGATGATATTAGATACACACCACATTACAAATCACAAACTGGAACACACTGGAGTATCAGGAAGCTGGAGAGGGATACCATTACAGCAAGACAAAATATAAATTTGCCATTTTCTGCGCTACAGTAACAATGTAATAATGCACGTGCATAAAGTATTTACTCCTGGTTCCTAAATGAGGTGACAAAACAGATGTAGGGAAACATAAACTCTGGGAACACTTGACATACATATATTCTAACAAAATTTCTCTTCACAGAATATTAAAACACCAAACCACTAACCCTGTACACAACATTCTTCCCCTCCTTGCAGCACTTCGGACACTTCCAACTGTTTGGCAGGTCTTCATTCACAATTCCCTCCACACCAGGACACTGCAAAAGAAACAACAGTATGCATTTTCAACTTCAAAATCCTATAGCGTGTAATGTACACTTAGGCTTATATATGAAAATATACTGTAATGATCACTTTAAAACTCAAAACAGAAGCACCAACATTCCACTGGGACAATGAATTGTAACCAAACATACAAACAGCACACATGACTTGGAACACCACATCACACAGATGTTTTCCACATTTCTCAAATACATACATTTTTACAGGCCCCAGAGTAGTGTATTCAGTTTAGTGACCAGGCTAAGAGCTGGACGCTCAGCATTCAAATTCTAGTAGGAGGAAGATATTTTTCTCTTCTTGAATATGTCCAGACCAGGTCTGTAGCCCACTCAGCCTGCTATTCAACTGGTACCAGAGTTATTTTCCAGGGGTAAAGAAACTGGGGGGTGAACTGAACAACTCACCTCCAAGTAGTACCATGGGTAAGAATGGGTGCAGCTATACTTCTACTCCCTTTATGCATTTATGGCAAGGACAAGGAAACATTTACCATACATTCTCACATAAGAAAAAGGTGTGAATTAATTTTAGGACAAATATACTTCTTAGTCCTTCAGGAACATAATTAAGGTGCCTTTCTAAGGTTGACTCTTAAAAAATGAAGGGTCACAGTCAAACAATGGGTGACTTTATTATTGTACTCAANATATATTCTGACACAATTTCTCTACACAGAATATTACAACACCAAACTACTAACCCTGTACTCAACATCCTTCCCCTCTTTGCAGCACTTCGGACACTTCCAACTGTTTGGCAGGTCCTCATTCACAATTCCCTCCACACCAGGACACTGCAAAAGAAACAACGGTATGCATTTTAAACTTCAAAATCCTGTAGCGTGTAATGTTTACTTAAGCTTATATATGAACATATACTGTAATGATCACATTAAAACTCAAAACAGAAGCACCAACATTCCACTGGGACCACAAATTGTACCCAAACATACAAACAGCACACATCACTTGGAACAGCACATCACACAGATGCTTTCCACATTTCTCAAATACAGTAAAACCCTGTTAAGACGTTTTTGAAAATTCCAAGATTATCTGTCTTCTTAAGCGGGAAATTTCTTAAAAGTGTAGGAACAAAAAGTTCCAGTTTTTAAATTTTTGTGAACATATTACATATGTATGCTTAACTTGTATAATTTGCAGCTATCTTAACACATTCTCACTGGTATCTGACCATTTAACCATTTTGTCTGTAACCTTTCATTCAGTTTTACTTACACCTTTACCTATACTGTAACTGACTTTTCATTCAGAAGTTCACATTTCATTCCAGATGTTTACTTTTCCTTGAAATATTTTTCAAGCATGGGTTGTTGCTCTTTTTTCAAAAACAGTAGCAGTACACATCTTCAGATTCCATAGGTTCGCTTTTAGGTAGACCATAAGGGGTGGTCAGTAGTTCCAGTTAATTTCACTAACTCTTTTGTGGCTTCAATTTATTTTCTGGAATTGCTGATATAACTTATCTGCACACGGTCACCACAAATGTTTCACAATCACGCAACACCATGACACATTTTTTATTACTGCTGATAAATTACGTTTAAACAAGTTGTCGCAATCGACCACTCACTTATCTCGCGTCAAACCGCTGTCCCCCCAACAACGTGGAACATCGTGTCACTTTGGCTAGCACGTGCCTAAACTTCTTCAAATTTTATTGGCTGCCTTTGTTTCCCCCCAGGTCCCAGGCAGCTGAAGCAGCAAGTGAGCTGCTACATGCCAGCCGTTGCCAAATGCAGGCTTATGCAGGTCACGCAGCAGCTAGGATAAGCTTCTGGGTGCCCGACATACTTTTCCGGTTGTCGCGAGTAGTGGGGACTGAGTACAGTCGGTGCATCGCGGAAGAAGCCCTCACATCGGCCGTGAGGTCGCGCCATTCCACTGTGTGAAACGTGGGGGAATGACCTTGGAGATTAACCTCTATGAGCTGACCATGCCATTTGAATGCTGTGTTTTGGAATCAGAACGAATGGAAACTTGGGGAAATTCTTTAAGATTTTGAAACAGAAAATGTATTAAATGGGTAAAAAAATTGTTTCATCATCAAATTTGTTACTTCTTAGGCAGGAAATTTTGTTATGCGGGGATGTATTAAAAGGGCAACATGTAATGTTAACAAATGGGAGAATTTTGGTGCTTTTTTATCCTGACCTCTTAGGCGGAAAATTTTCTTAACAGGGGACTTCTTAACCTTTTAAAGCCTAGCGGTAACTGTACATACGACCAGGTTTAACATTAAAAAATTCTACGTGGTGCCCACATTGCGTTTATGTGTTTTGTATGGATCTCAGAACAAACAGCAACTTTTGCCTTATAAAACATTAAGAGATTGGTTTTTATAACCGAAGTGGAGAGTGTTTACAGCGCGGTATGCACTGAGTCCTTATATAAGACAGATACGCTTCGTCTTTAAAGGGTTAAATGAATTTAACTGTACATACATTTTCACAGGAGCCAGAGTAGTGTATTCAGTTTAGTGACTAGGCTAAGAGCTGGAAAGTTAGGTTTCAAATTCTGGCAGGGCCAAGATATTTTTGTCTTCTTCAGTATGTCCAGATGAGGTCTGTAGCCCACTCAGCCTGCTATTCAATTGGTACCAGAGTTATTTGCGAGGGGTGCAGCAACTGGGGGTGAACTTAATAACCCACCTCTATCTAGTGCCAAGGTTAAGAATGAGTGGAGCTATCACTCTAATCCCTTGTATGCCTTTATGGCATGGAAAAGGAAACATTTACAACATATTTTCACATAAGGAAAAGGAGTGAATTAATTTTAGGACAAATATACCTTTTAGTCCTTCAGGATCGTAATTAAGGCACCTTTCTAAGGTTCACCTTCAAAAAGTGAAGGGTCACAGTCCAACAATGTCTGACTCCATTATTCTATTCACAAGAAACAGCCCTGAAGCAGCTTACTTCATTCTGCACCCTCTATATCCTTCTTCTTTATGATCCATTGTAATATTAACCTGTCAGTCCTTAGTGGTGGCAGCCAGGATGGCACAGTCGGTAAAGCAAATCATTATGGGCTGGACGGTTCAGGGTTCAAACCCCAATGGGGATGGGATATTCCCTACCTGTCTAGACCAGCCACAAGGCCCACACAGCCTACTGTACAACAGGTAACAGCGGTAAACCGCAACAGCATGGTGTTAACCAGCCACCCCATCTAGCACTGAGGTTAAGATAGAGTACAGCTATACCACTACTCTCCCTCTGGGCCTTCATGGCCTGTTACACACTGAATTTTACAATTTACCCTTAGTGGTCTCTCCTTTTCAGGCGTTCCAACTGCAATATTCTATGCACCTCTTATGTCTTCATGCATATTACAAGTCTGTTCATCTTATCTTCCCTGACTCAATCTGCTCACTGGAATAATATTTGATCAAGCATATGAACTGCAAACCTTCCACAAAAAGTTCCCCTTTAATTTACAAACATAATTTTCAATTTCTTGAACACAGGGTATTACTGCAGAATGTCAAATACTAATGCCTACTCTGTCATTTCATAAAGTTTTTAACATGTTTAATGACATTTAGTCAACTGCTTAGGATAAGTAACATTAGTGACAGTACCATTATAAAGAATTAGAGATGATGTGAAGTGACCATGCCCTATATTAATTTACTAACCCAGGGGTGCACAAATTTTCCAAAAATTTAGAAGCCACTTCAAAATTCAGGGCACCACATGGGTAACATGAAGCAAGTTCCAGAATTAAAGACTTACAAATTTTAGGTGCCAACATGTAAAATTCAGTCGCCCAGGGAATGTGACACCCGGGACTTGTGCACTCCTGCACTGAAACAATACTTATCACGACACAGGCAACAGGTATTCACAATGACTTAACTCAAAGTCCTTCTTCATTTGAAACAAAAGTGCAAACTATTACAAGTGAATCGTTCATGCAGCGGATATATACTCACAAGTTTGGCAACACATTCTGGATGCATAATCTCGTAACAAACACTGCACTCCATCAATGGGCTGGGAATCTTCCCGTTCATATACTGAGTTGGAATGACAGGTTGCTGGCCCCAGCTAACACGTCTACAACTGGCACAGGCTGCAGTAATTGGGAGCATTGGCTGCAAGTAATGTTACTCTCCATTGCATGTGTTTCCAGCTATGTTCAAACTACCATATTTCCGTGAATACCCCAATAACCCACACACGTGAATAACCTCCCCCACCCCGACAAACACACAACACAGTTTATGCAGACTCTGTGAAATCTTATATCAAACACCTGTAAAGGTATACAATACGCAGCCTACACTAATTTGAATGTTAAGTTAATTCACTTCCACTACAAACTGGGTGACAATTTTTCTAAAATATAAACCATTTCTTGCAAGTGGGATATGAGTCCTAAGTCAGCACCATGAACATGCATGAACTATGGCCTCTCACTTTTACATATTTAAAACGCTGTTCTATCACTTCAAAACCAGTGTCACATTTTCTACCACCAATGGAATTTTCATCTATTCTGCCTCTTGAATTGTTTACAGTTTTTCACCGCATACAGATAGCACAGAAAAATTCATTACATATTAATTCCAAATATCACAAAACTCAAAGTGTTATTTCCCTTTCTTTACAGCATGATTTTGTATGCATTCTAATTAATAAAATAAATGCTCAGTGAGCAGTAAAATTTCATGTGATCTACAGTTATTACCCAATACAGACAGTGATTCTTATAAAAATATTGTGTGCACTCATAAATACTCTGTATGCCCACATAAGTTCCTCTGAAACATGTAAAGGTAGATGGCCAAGAGCTAATGACCTGAGGAGTGGCTACCTCCACACACACGAAGAACGTTAGAGACCTGGCCATCAGATGGGGGTGTCATTTGTGCCTTTGTACTACAGTTTGTGTTGTGTAAATAAGCACTTACACTGTGTCATTTAGATATTCACAGATCTTTGTGTACGTAGTTGGATATTCACTATCTTTATCACAAGAACATCACAGATATGGTGACAGTAATTACACAGATGGTGAGACTATACAATGCGGGAGATATACCACACAACAGCACCATACCTGTAAGCACTGCCTCATGACGCACGGCCGTGTAGTTTGGCCTGAGCCACCAAACTTGATCAAGCACACTGAACAGTCACCACAGTCACTCCGCTGACAGGCCTCACACTTCTTGCATCGGGTTCGTTTTGTCTTTGATCCTCTTCCACCTTCATTTGTCCCACCCTTACTTCTTACACGATATTTAACCTGCTTACTGCCGGGTGGCAAAGGTGAACTACAGTTACCCAAGTTCTTCGTCAGAGGAAGACATCCACCATGATGCCTGGGCTGAAAGGGGAAAAGGAATTTTCAATGACAGTCTAAAATGTGGAAGGTAAAACATTATGGAACAATACAATTGACATAGCTGCAAGTGATATTTTGCTATTATTTGTCATAGAGCCATATCATTTCTCATACTGCCTTCCTCCTACAAAATAATTTGTGAGTAAAAATAAGGACAAATTACTTCTCACCCTATGCAGACATTTGTCCAGCACATGATCCACTTCGCAACACTGCCACTTCAGTGAATAAAGGAGGCATTATGCCCCATGATATTAAGACTTTTTAAAGAAATGTATGTGTATAATGAACACATAATAACAGAGAGACCTGTTCCAGTGATTTACCAGTATCAGATTTAACCTTAAACAGCTGGAGGTCAACATTTAAATTTTGGTGCACCCTGTATGTAAAAAGTAAAGCTATCCCAAACCAACCTATAGAACACACAACAGCAGCATATAAATACTACACTATTTGCATACACTCACTTCCCATCTCACTGAAACAAAAATAAAGAAAATGGCATACCATACAGTACATAGTTAAACATAGTCACTTCCCTTACACACACACATATACATATATACAAACTAAACATACAGATACAACAAAAAATGAATGGTCCAAATTCACACAATATTTAAACCCAAAAATAGGCCTTGTTTGCATACTATCATCCACTAGTAAGAAAAATTATTAATCTATTCAGAAACACTGTGGTACAAATTGTCTTCCACAATATTAATTCTATATATGATATTTTGAAGTTAAGGCAAATCACACAGCAGATTTGTACACAAAGACTGGTATTTATAAGCCAGATTTTTCTGTGAGCAGCTGTTCATATGTTTGGCAGACTAGTCATAACTCAAAACAGAGACACAAAGAACATACCAGATATATCAGGAATAGTGACCCACAATCCATGTATGCGGCACGTATCTTAAATAATATACATGAATACGAAAACAGAAACCATATTGTTCCCTATTCACATAACACACATTTTCAGTCTACTAAGGTTCAAGTATCCATTTGTTGAATGTCACATTCATCGATGTAAGCACTTGTAAATGCTGAGGACGAAACACAATTCAAAATCTCTGAATATCCATTACTCTAACAGAATAACCTTACGTTGGGATCATACTTAAAACCCACTTTCAGACACATTTTGCAACTCTGAGGAATGCAGTGTGCATAGGTTACTGATATTCATCATCACTAATTGAACACCTGTTGAAGATTCAACCCTTGAACAATCCCAAGAATTTTCACTAACTATATACCAGTCATGATGCCATAACATCCCAGGAGGCTTGAATCTTCAAAAATCTTCAACACTCAAACCTCATATCATTCGTTTCTTGTCCCAACGAGCTTGGGATATATTAAGACACAGATGGAAATTCATCAGATTACAACCTACTGTTTTCTGTCAACAGCAGGCTACTGCAAAACAACAATATAAACACAAGACAAACTGTCAATCCTGCAGCAAATTAGAAATGTTATCACACTTTCTCAACTATACGATGCACTAAGAATTTACAAGGAAAATTTAGGGAAAAATGTTTTACACAAGCACAAACTCACAAATACTTACTCAACCAAACAGCAGTGGAGAATGAAGTCTCTACTAATCACAGAATCCCCTAACATCTTCATCACTATTACCACACTCATCATTGTTATTGTACGAACTTCCACTTTTATCAAACAGTACACGATCTTCAGTATCATCTCGGGCATTACAGATCTCACGTTTCTTGAAAGACCTCACAACTGTCTCTTGTTTCACAGCCAATGCCTCTTCATCAATCAGGAACTCCAAGACGTCAGCCCACCAAAGTCAGTGATGCCATGTGCTAACACCCACCTTCTCACTTCAATAACTATCAGTTTTATGGACAGAAATTCTGTGGTCTGCAGTCTGTTACCCAGATCTTCACGTTGGCCTGTCGGTCAGGCCATTTTGCAAAATTCTTAAGAAAAGTGTATTCTTCTCTAGCGTCTTTCACTCATCCTCTTGCGCACACCATTCATGTACAAATTTCTCGGTTGGAGGTGGAACAAAACGCCTTTCAGTTATCCTATTACTGTGCTCTTTCACATATTTTTTCACATTTAATTTGAAACTTAATCCTCATCATCCTGCTCCACATTCTAAGAACAAATTTATTATCAATATACCCATTGTCACTGCGTGCTACTGAACAATTAAGCATGGAACAATCCAGCTTTTTCTGTCCCTCCAAGGATGAGTCATATGATAATATCATTATCCCTCCAGCAAAGGTTGGAATTAGTTGCTCTGAAGATAATACACACTTTTGAACCATAAGTTGCATGGGAATTTTACACAGTATTTTTGCAGTGGGGGAAAGGGTGTCATGGTCTAAAAACACAGTACATTGTGAGGTTCCTGACCATCGATCAGATCTCAACATGTTTAGTTCAACTAGCAGTCTCAAAATGGTGTGACCACAAACTAAGACACAAATCAAATAGCCTTTGTGACCCAAACAATATTAGTATATACTAATCACCCCAAAAAATTGCCACAAACTCAAAGCACAGTAAAAGAAAATATTTAGCGTAAAATTTAGAAACAACTGCTCAACTTCGTACTGTTTCAGTTTTTCCTGAATAAAGTTAAACTGTTGAACAGAGGAAGCAACAAGGAGCATTACACTGGAAGTCCACAAACTATCAAGTCTTATGTGAGTGTAGTGTGGGCCACGAACTTGGTTTTGAGAATCCTGCAGTGTTCTCTAGCTACATTACATAACCAATAATGGGAAAATTCCTATTAAGAATGTGTCATTCTATACAGAAAAATAATACAATTCAAGCCATGCAAAATGTATTATGAAGAATGTATTATCAAGCCACAAAATATGTATTATAAAGAACATATTACTAACATCATTATGTGTGTCACCTGGCTCTAGCTTTGGCCTCTTTGCAGGACTGCTCACAGCCACCCGACAAATGTCCGACGACTTCTGTATTGGTCTAAAATGGCGAGGCTTAAAAAAGAACAAGAAAACAAGAAAGGTTGTGTGCATTTCTGTAATACTAACTCAAAATACAAAATTACCCCTCACTAAATATTCATACTCAGGGAACTATGTTTTAATAAACTTCTTGTCACGTCCCTATTCACACTTTGCCACCACAATTAAATGCCAAAGCAAAGACCATAATTTAAATAAGAACTAAATAAGGGAGACCAGAATTGGCCATCAGCAATAGCAACATTTGGCACTTTGAGCATTACATTGCACGTCACCACTTGGTGATGAATGGCACAAAAGGGTTAAAATCTATGTAATGTCTGTCCACACTGAACTTAACAAGAAACCAGCACTCAACACACAGTGTGTGTTTAAAACGTACAGCATAATCACTGCAGATCCTCACAAATTTCATCAGCTTTATGTCATGTACAGCATGCAAACCTATGCCATATCTTGTGTTTCATTATCGAAAGCCCTCCTTGTATTAACCTAATAGCTGAAGCCTCCATTCTATGTTAAGCATAATTTTCTTCGTTTTATTAGTCATTTTACAAGGTTCACAAATTATAGATCACTACTACAATCCATGGCACACATTTCAATGTAGCAAAGGTAGCAAACATGGACCATTTACAGTCCCAGGATACACACTAACTTTGAGAAATGTCTGTATGGAAGGGTTCAGAAATCTATTGCAATGCACAAACCAAGTTTTAGCTTCTCATGTGCCCATAGTTTTAAGAACATGATTACAAAGAACAAATAAAAACGTTATGTACAGACAACATGCAAACTGAATGTGGCCAGATGATCAGGAGGTGGCTGTACTTTCCACTTCAAAAGAAAACAGTATTTAAATTTCAGTTACCAAAATTCCCAAAGAATGCCATGTGATATGTATTTTTACAGTGCAATCATTTTCAGAACATGTACAGATATGGGACACTCAACAGATGGTGCCCTTACATCCCATAAAAGTGCAACTTGTATCAAAATTATGTACATGGCAGAATTCCTCCCTGTTAAAATATTATACAAGGTATTGTGTGGCAAAAATTATGCCAATAGACATACACCACATTACAAGTGACAAACTGGAACAACAGTGAGCATCAGGAAGCTGGAAACAGACACCATGACTAACTAACTAACTTCATGCAACAGAGGCCTTCTTGAGAAGCTAAGAGTTTCTCAGCTAATCAAGAAATTCCCCAAATTTTATGGAACCCCGAGGTTCATTACCGCATTCAAAATAGCCTGCCACCTGCCCCTGTCCAGAGCCAGCTCAATCCAGTCCTGCCTCCCCATTCCACTTCTTGAAAATCCATTTTAATATTATCTTCCCATCTATGCCTGGGTCTCCCAAGTGGTCGTTTTCCCTCAGGTCTCCCCACCAAAATCCTGTATGCATCTCTCTTTTCTCCCATGCGTGCTACATGCCCCACCCATCTCATTCTTCTCAATTTGATTACCCGAATAATATTTGGTGATGAGTACAGGTCATTAAGTTCCTCGTTATGTAGTCTTCTCCACTCCCCTGTCGCATCGTCTCTCTTAGGCCCAAATATCCTCCTCAGCACTCTCTTCTTGAACACCCTCAGTCTTTGTTCCTCCCTCAGTGTGACAGACCAAGTTTCACACCCACACAAAACAACAGGTAAAACTACAGTTCTGTATACCTTAATCTTTGTGTTTTTTGATAGCAACCTGGAAGGAAAAAAATTCTGCACCAAAAGGTAGCAACCACTTCCCGACTTCAATCTGCTATTAATTTCTTCATGAGAGACATCACGACAGAAGGACAAAATATAAATTTGCTATTTCTGCACTACAGTAAAAATGTAATAATCAAGTGCGTAAAGTATTTACTCTCGGTTCCTGAATGCGATGACAACACAGATGTAGGGAAACATAAACTCTGGGGACACTTGCCATACTGCTATTCTAACAAACTTGCTCTATACAGAACATTACAACACCAAACCACTAACCCTGTACTCAACATTTTTCCCCTCCTTGCAGCACTTCGGACACTTCCAACTGTTTGGCAGGTCCTCATTCACAATTCCCTCCACACCGGGACACTGCAAAAGAAACAACAATATGCATTTTAAACTTCAAAATCCTGTAGCATGTAATGTTCACTTAGGCTTATAAATGAACATATACTGTAATGATCACTTTAAAACTCAAAACAGTAGCATCAACATTCCACTAGGACCATGAATTGTAACCAAACATACAAACAGCACACATGACTTCGAACACCACGTCACACAGATGCTTTTCCAAATTCCTCAAATACATACATTTTCACAGGAGGCAGATAGCATATTTAGTTTAGTGACTAGGCTAAGAGCTGGAAAGTTAGGGTTCAAATTCTGGCAGGGGCAAGAGATTTTTCTCTTCTTCAGTATGTCTAGACCAGGTCTGTAGCCCACTCACCCTCATATTCAGTTGCTACAAGAGATATTTCCCAGGGATAACGCAACTGGGGGGTGAAATTAAACACTCACCTCCACCTAGTGACAACATTAAGAATGAGTGGAGCTACACCTCTACTCCCTTGTATGCCTTTATGGCATGGACAAGGAAACATTTACAATGCATTTTCATATAAGGAAAAGGGGTGAATTAATTCTAGGACAAATATACTTTTTAGTCCTTCAGGAACATAATTAAGGTGCATTTCTAAGGTTGACTCTTAAAAAATGAAGGGTCACAGTCAAACAATGGGTGACTTTATTATTGTACTCAAAGGAAAAAGCCCTCAAGTAGCTTAATTCATTTTACACCCTCTATATACTTCTTCTTTTTGATCCATTTTAATATTAAACTGTCAACCCTTAGTGGTGGCGGACAGAATGGCATAGCCGGTATAGCAAAATGCTATGGGCTGGACGGTTCAGGGTTCAAACCCCAATGGTGGCGGGATTTACCATACCTGTCTAGACCAGCCACAAGGTCCACCCAGCCTGGGTATCAGGGCTAAAGTGGCCACAGCATGGAGTTAACCACCCACCCCCATTTAGAACCGAGGTTAAAATAGAGTACAGCTTTACCTGTACTCCTCTCTGGGCCTTTCTGGCCTGTTACACACTGAACTTTACCATTTAACCTTAGTGGTCTCTCCTTTTCTGAGGTTCCAACTGAAATATTCTATGCACCTCTTATGTCCTCATGCATGCTACAAGTCTCTTCATCTTATCTTCCCTGGCTCAATCTTGTTCACTGAAATAATATTTGATCAAGCATATCAATTGCAAACCTTCCATCAGAAGCTACCATTTAATTTACACACATAACTTTCAATTTCTTGAACAAAGTGTATTACTGCAGAATGTCAAATACTAATGCCTATCCTCTCATTTGATACAGTTCTTACCCAATTTAATGACATTTAGACAAATGCTTAGGATAACTAACATTAAAGACAGTACCACTATAAAGAATCAGAAATGATGTGGACGTGATCATGGTTTATGTTAGGGTACTAAAGCAGAGGTGTGCAAATCTTCCAAAAATCTAGAGGCGACCTCAAAATTCTAGGCACCTGATGGATGACATAAAGGAAGTTCCAGATTCAGGACACAGAAATGTTAGGTGCCAACCATATAAAATTTATTCGCCCAAGAAATGTGGCGCCAGGGACTTGTGCACCCCTGCTCTAACCCAATATTTATCATGATACGCTAAGTAAAATAACAAAATAAAGGCAGAAGAGGCAGCAGGTATTCACAATGACCTAACTCAAAGTCCTTTCTCATGTGAAAGAGGAATACGATGTATTACGACTGGATCGTTCATGAAGCAGATATATACTCACAAGTTTCGCAACACATTCTGGATGCATAATCTCGTGACAAACACTGCACTCCATCAATGGGCTGGGAATCTTCCCGTTCATATTCTGAGTTGGAATGACAGGTTGCTGGCCCCAGCTAACACGTCTACAACTGGCACAGGCTGCAGTAATTGGAAGCATTGGCTGCAAGTAATGGTACTCTCTATTGCATGTGTTTCCAGCTATGTTCAAACTACCATATTTCCACGAGTACCCCACTAACCCACACACCTGAATAACCTCCCCCCCCATT
>BLKM01010449.1:597025-646181 GCA_013340265.1 Coptotermes formosanus
CCCCCCCCCCCCCCGCCCCCCGACAAACACAACACAGTTTATGCAGACTCTGTGAACAACCTGTAAAGGTATACAATACACAGCCTACACTAATTTGAATGTTATGTTAATTCACTTCCACTACAAACTGGGTGACACTTTTTCCAAAATATAAACCATTTCTTGCAAGTGGGATATGAGTCCTAAGTCAACACCATGAACATGTATGAACTATGGCCTCTCACTTTTACATATTTAAGATGCTGTTCTATCACTTCAGAAACCAGTGTCACATTTTCTACCAACAATGGAATTTTCATCTATTCTGCCTCTTGAATTATTTACAGTTTTTCATTGCATACAGATTGCACAGTAAAATTCATTACGTATTAATTCAAAATACCACAAAATTCACAGTGACATTTCGCTTTTGATGCTAAAAATCCCATCTGGCGTAGATACTTCAGTTCCTTAGAATGATCAGTCAGGCCTTTCCCTTCATGTGACACACAGTTTCTCAATTCATGTTTTGTAAGGCCTGATTATGGTTTTATAAGGCAAAACCTTGTCGTCAAATAATTTTTAATAAAGTACAAAGTGTTGGTTGTGACATATGATTCAAATAAATTGGAATATCTACTTTTGTCATTTGCCTTTCTTTACAGCATGATTTTGTATACACTCTAATTAACATAATCATTGCCCAGTGAGCAGCAAAACTTCATGTAATATACAATCATTACCTAATATAGACAGTGATTTGTGTACAAATATCATGTGCACTCATAAATACTCTGTATGCCCACATAACTCCCTCTGAAACATGTAAAGGTAGTTGACCAACAGCTAATGACCTGAGGAGTGGCTACCTCCACACACACAAAGAACGTTAGAGAACTGGCCATCTGATGGAGGTGCCATTTGTGTCTTCGTACTAGGGTTTGTGTTGTGTGTATAAGCAGTTACACTTCGTCATTGAGATATTTACAATTTTTTGTGTATTTAGAAGGATATTCATTATTTTTATCACACAGGACATTACAGTTACAGTGACAGTAGTTACATAAGTGGTGAAATTATAAAATAGGGGAGATATATCACACAACATCAACGTACCTGTAAGCACCGCCTCATGATGCATGTCTGTCTACCTTTGCCTGAACCACCAAACTTGACCATCTTCAAGCAGAATGAACAGTCACCACAGTCACTCCGCTGACAGGGCTCACACTTTTTGCATCGTATTCGTCTACTCTTTGATCCTCCTCCACCTTGATTTGTCCCACCCTTACCTCCTGCATGATGTTTACCCTGCTTACTGCCTGGCGGCAAAGGTGAACTATGATTACCCGGGTTCTTCGTCAGAGGAAGACGTCCACCATGATGCCTGTGCTGAAAGGGGAAAAAGAATTTTCAATGACAGTTTAAAATGAGGAAGGTAAAACACCATGGAAGAATAGAAGTGACATAGCTGAGTTTGAAACATTGCTATTAATTCACACAGAGCTATATCATTTTCTGTACTGCCTTCCTCCAATTAGGTCATGTGTGGGTAGAAGTAAAAACAAATTACTTCTCACCCTAATGCATACATGTGTCCAGCACATGACCCACTTTGCAACACTGCCACTTCAGTGAATAAAGGATGCATTAGGCCCCATGACATTAAGACTTTATATAGAACTGTATGCTGATAATGAACACATAATAATAAAAAACACACTCGTCCTACTGATCTACCAGTATGAGATATAACCTTCAATAGGCCTGGGGGTGGATATCTAAATTTTGGTGCAGCCTTTATATAAAATATGATTACATGGACCAAGGAAGATAAAATTATGAAAAATAGGGCATTTTGTGGGAAAAAGAACAAAGATTGTGCAGCATGTTTTAAAAATACAGTAAGAATCTTTGTTGCCTAAATATGTAAACCACATTTTTTCGTGTGCGGCTGTACATCTGTCCCGCGCATGGGGTGCCAGCTCTTAAAGGTTAAACAAAAACAGTTCCACTTTTAAAGCATAAATCTTACACACAGAATGAGGGTTAGGTTCTCACTTCAATCTTCAGAGCAGTGGATGTGCTAAAGACAGGCAGGCAGACAGCAACTTCTCAAACAAATACACTCACCATAATTACTCTGTCAGACTGATCTGGCGGTCTCAATACAGGTTTACTTATAACAGCTGCCTCATGACCTGTACTACACGATACACACTCACGACTATCACATCTACGCTACTACGTGACAGCGCGGACATCTTCATGCGACCAATGGGCTCTCGAATGCATTCTTCAAAACTTGCACACGCCTCTTCAGCACTACCAACTACGATACCTGAAACCTGGCCCGGGGGATTTTCATTACCATCAAAAATTTAATTGTAAATTGAGTAGTTTGACGGTATTTGTTAGTAATCACATGAAATTTTAGTACTAATAGTGTCTCTAAGTGAGGTACAGCATTTACAGAATATTTTAATATTTAATATTTTCATACAGAACTTCGTGATCGAGTGCTCAGCACTTGTGCTTCTGGCGCACACACGTACTCTGGGGCGTGGGGTGTTGTGGCCCCGCCCCCAACTCCCTGCTTCAACTTGGCGCGCTCATTTCAAGCTTTCGTGTTCCATACACGCAGGTATGGAACAGGAAAGCTTTAACAGAGGGCGCCAAGTTTGAGGAGGATATGGGGGGAGGCCACAACACTCCACGCCCCAGAGCGTACATGAACTTCGTTGCAGCACACTGGCTACACAGTCGTCGGCATAAAGTAGTTGACTGGCCCGCTTTCAACAAACCATCACTGGAGATGGACGTACGTTTGGGTTTAGGCGTGTCTGTACGAGAAGGGATACAAGCGTCAATGTTTTAATCATACTGCCGTGTTCGTCAATCTATCCACCGGGGCGCACACCAGTAGCACTGACGCAACATCGAGCCACGCGGAGGTTGCGCTTAATCACTAGATGATCTGTGATACCGACCACCGCTGGGCGCACTACGTTAACTACCTCGCGGAATACATGTTCAGCGCTCTCTGTCGCGCGCTTGCTGTCGACCCGTTCGGTGCGTTCGTTCAGTACGCGAAGAGTATTCCCTAGGCGCTCCGGTATGTGTCTGGCGATGTACTGTCTCCGCTTCGCCGCCTGTCGCCGTAATGAAGTCCCTGACTCTAAATCACACTCCGCCCCAATCTCTTCCCTTGACGTTCAATATCTCCATCTCTCCAGAAGATGTTGGTGCCATGGTCGACCTGCAATGCAATACAGCCAAGAAGTCATCATAGTGCTGGACTCTTGCAGCATTGAAAAATTTTTTGCCGTGTAATCATGTTTCTTTGCGAAATATTACTTAATCCACAACATGTCAAAACCCATGCTCCTTACTTATTTTATGATTTATTTAGTCATACATTCAGCAACTCAAGATTATGTGGCATCAAATTATGGGACACTGTGTGGGTGATAAGTTGAAAAGGCTATGGCCATAACCTAACTTGAGGTATTACTTGACAACTGCCTATAGGGACTAGCCTGAACAGCTGCTCTCCAGGCCAAGGCTTGGGGTCAGAATTAACCAAACACAAAGCAGAAGTGCTACCTCAACCTCAGTGTTCAGGGACATCCATGGTATAATTCATCATATTTTGATGCGACCGAATGAATCAACACTACCTATGTTATTTTGTGTTGCTTAAAACTGAATGTCATATGCTAACCGTGAACTGAATATGAAAATATTTTTTCAGGCTCGTCAGAAACACATATACCACAATCATCTAAAGCCTAAGGGCATATTATTTTCATGAGGTTCGTGAAATTCATGTACAACCAAAACATAACAAATGCATTAGCTAATGAATGGCACGTAATTTTAATGTGAATTTTGCCTACTTCATATCCAGAATGTCCCAATTTTAAATTCTTGTCCAAGAGACTATCCTAACTGAATTTTCACAATCTCTCAATGCACATGTCAGGATACTAAACCTCTGCTGGTTCTTCCAAGTTTTCAATTCATTATTCCCCACCTCATTAAGTATACTCATGCATGACATTCAATCATAAAATGTAGTTCTGAAAATAATATTCTGAAAGAATTGGAACAAGATACTTAATATCACACACACTCTTACATTCAATACTGTATTTCTGGAAAAGTAGCATGGTAAAAATAACACAGTATTATTGTTTCAGCAAGCATGGAAGTTATCACTTGATACTTCAAAGCATTTTTCTGAACTGCTTAGCATCCTATAATTCTACTGGTTTCAGAATAAGGGAAAACTTGGACATGAAATGTATTAACATGCATGTATCAAAAATAAGCATCACATTTACATATCCCGATATGAACAACAAAATTCTTAATTAAATTAATAGTCAAATTAAAATAAGACTTGAAATATTCTAAAAGATTTCTACATGCAGACTCATTATTCATTAGTTTAGAAGAGTTAAATTAATAGTAACAAGATAATACAACTGGATTATTTCAGCCTATAAAATGAAATAGTGGTTGTACTGCAAAAACAACATTAAAAAAATAAAGCAGCATCAAATTATTCTTACACTGATTGCCTATGATTTTGTGTCAGTAGATACTCAGTTGATTAGATTGCAAAATAAAACTGTGAATAAAAACAGATATGCTCTTACAAAACACACATATGTTCAATACAGCTTGTACCCATATCCCAACACTTTGACACTCACATGGCTGATAGCCATATTTCATTACAAACCAAAAGAACTGATCCCTCTACAAATGTGGTAATCAAAAGGTTGTAAATAATATTAACACAAGAATTACAATCACGTGTGACACATGATTTTCTCAGCGCTGGTTTTGACATAATGCCACACTGTTTGGTAGAAAGCAACCAGTGTTTCTGAGGAGCTAGCTGATCTTCAAGGTGGACAGAGGAGGCAGGTTCCTCCAAAACGTCAGCAGCTATTTACAGATCTACATGCCATCATATTTGAGAAAGCTGTAATCTTAATATTCACATGGAATTATAGCCAGAATAAACTTGAGTTTATACTTGCAATTTTGGAAATGTCATCTGGCTCTTTCCCACAGACATGAGAATTCATAAAGCTGGTTACACCCAATGTTTACACGTGCACAAATTTTGATCTTGCTGCGAAGGACAGCGATCAAGGGTGTCTGAGGACATGTAAAATGGAGTTAGAAGAGAGGTGAAGTGATGGGGGAATGTAGATTTACACAGAAGCATCGTAATGGTGTTCTTTACAAATAACATGTGTAATAAAATACACATACAGTTTTGACTTCAAACTGTTATGAAACATGACATTTTGGGAGAATTACGTGTATGTACAAAAGAAAGTAATTAAGTTGACGTAAGTACAATTGTGAAAGTTTGAAGTAGCTTGAAGTGGTGCTATGGGTCCTATGGCAGACACTTTTGTTAATCTTCCAATACCAAAAACATGGAATTCTTAAAGAGCTCAGCAATTATAATTACCAAGTTGATAACTATCAGCTGCAAAAGAAATACCCAGTACTTTGTACTTACAATGCTACTGGAGTATCAGAAGTTATTATCCACACTTTCCCATGGTGGCTTCAATTTCAAGACACCAAATAGCTTCCACTGTTCTGTGAGGCTCCTTTGATATGTCAAACAGCAAATAAATTCAGACCACATGGGCTAGCATTTTTCAGATGCAGAGCATGTGAAGGACTACAAGGGGTTAGATTTGGCAATGGTTTTCATTCACTTTACAGGAAACCAAGTCACATGATTATAGCAGACATAAAAAACAGTCTGTTCTTTTACTTCATGGACTTACTAATAATCCTGCAACATGCACATGTGGGAATTTGTAGACATATTAAGAATTGCCAAAGTAATTAGATGTTCTTAAACTACACTTCAAATACAAGCACGTTCTTTAGCACTCCTTTGCCTTAACACATGCTTAAGTCTGTGACTTGTTAAAGGTATCAAGAGCAGCATAAACTTGCAGGAATACCGACAACTTGAGCTGGTATAAGGAATTTTTAGTTCTGGACTGGAATCAATACAGCTATCCACAGAAGATGCAGAACATCCACAGCTATGCATCAGTAATGAATGTGTTTTGACATATATCATTAACAGTTTAGTTTCTAACGAAAGAATATCCACAGAAAAATATTAAATGCAACAAAATGCTAACATGGCAACACAGGGTTTTCAAATTATGATACTGTAGATGTAGTTCTAAAAACAAGCTGGCCGAAGACTAGTTCAGTACTTTCGCATGACTTCCACAGCATCACATAATGGAAACCCTGTACTTTGATGATACGAATTTCCAAGGGAAATTTCTTCTTGAGAACTCCTCATTTTATGGATTTTCAGTTAATTTTTGATTACATTTTTATTTAATTTATTCAGACTTCAGAGCAAACATTTTATTGAACATGGTTCAAAAAAGTAATAAGTTATATTTATATTTTAATATGACCTCTTAAAATAATGAAAAGAATGTGTTCACGAAGAGCATAATTGGACATGACGCATTTCGATACTCTTCCAATCATACTGCGAAGAATACCAAAAAATCTAGAGCTCCTATAAGCTGCAAGATTTTATGTTTTCATGGCAGCGCTGCTATACGTCCAGTCTTCTGGGACACACGAATATGCTATAAATTTATTCTAAAATTTCAATTACAGATACCAGAACAGTACAAACATTTTCAGAATCACTTATTACACATGTACTGTTTATAATACTACACCAAACACCATGTCATATTGCTGTCGCCACTGTCCAAGACCACTGCTCAAAAAAAAAAATTGCTCTACTAGGCACATATTGATGATGATGAAAAGAAGAGCGGGCCACATCAATATGACAAACAGAAAATGGAGACGTTATCTGCCACTGGTACCAAAGGGAATGCATCACATACAGGGACATGTTAAAATGGTTGCAGAAACTGTGAATGTTAGCAATAGTCTTACTTTTAAACAAACAGAAGTGCTTACTTTCGGCAGCACAATTTAGCAATACTTCACCAATTTTCATTGGCGCATTTGTAATACCATCTTGACCACTGCACCATACTGAGAACACAAAATTGCGAAGTAACAAATTCAACAATGCAAACTGTTGTATATGCCACGTGGATGTGAAACAGCAATGCTCCACAACTGCAAATATTTTAACTGTCAGATAATACAACTGCAAGGCAATCACGAAATGGGGTGTCAACATTAATATATAAAAAACATTGTATTTAAATATTTATTCAGTATACATTTAATATCTTCTAGCTTCCTACATTATTAATACTGAAGCTATTCTTTTACATTTACAGTATTGTAAAGTGTATACAGTATATAGATTTTGTGAAATATTGTGATGCTGGTAAATTTTCACAAATATATCTACAAAAATGCACCATTTTTTAAACAATCATTTTTATCCAAGTTGTATTTCTCAGATAACACTATCATAATGCTTCTTTTACTTAATCTACCTCACATTCATACTGTCTCTCATCACAATATTTTGCGTAAAGGAACAACACATTGCACACAGATTCCCTCTCTCCCCAACAATTGGTCCGTTTTGTACTTTTACCACACTCCTAGGTTGGTCACAAAGGTACACAATGCAATCTGACAACTTAAACACCTGACACTGCCAAATCACATGACTTGCTACAACTGTAAGATGGCTAGCTGGGTAGTGCAGAGAATAAAATTTGGGAAGTTAATTTATTGAAATAAAAAAAAACAATGCAAAGGCATTCTGTTCTTGGTTTATGATGGCAACCACCTACCTGGTTTCCACTGTAACAGGCATCAGTGTAAACATGCGTGAAGACTTAAAACCCCCCCCCTTCCACAATGCTGTATCATGCAAAGATTCCTTATGTCAATCAACATACCCCACTTACCATGGTACAGTAACTTACACTGCCTGCAGTACAGATTTCTTCCCTCAATGAACATATTCCTGTTACCATGGTAAAGAAACCAGACTGTCAACACAGCGAATATATAGTACACCGCTTGTAGCACTCTACTATAAGCAGTGAGTCACTGTTTGACAGTATGTACATACTGCTGTACATGTACCATATTATACTGTTAAAAACAGAAACCATACTGTTTCCTGTTCACATAACACACATTTTCAGTCTACTAAGGTTCAAGTATCCATTTGTTGAATGTCACATTCATCAATGTCGGCACTTGTTAATGCCAAGGACAAAACGAAACTCCACATCTGTAAATTTGTAGCTGTCACTCTGTATATCTGAATAACTTCTGCCATAGAATTTAAATGCTCCAAGCCTCTACTAAAACACATAATTCGCTTCAAGTCCAGTGACCGATGTCAATTAATACTTACGCAACAACAAATCTTCTTAAACATTTCACTAATAAACCAATTTCTTCAACAAAATGATAGCAAAATTGCTAATACTCTCATCATCACATCTGGTTAAATTATCATGGTGTAAATTACTTAAGAAAATTTCAAACCTGCTAGACTGTATGACACGTACTATAACAATACAATTAAGAACTGCATAAAATAATGCACAAAATTTGGGAGGAATGAAGAAATAGTTTTCTACGATGGTATGGGGCAAGGTCTCATCACTTGCATTTTAATCAAAGACACTGCTTACACAGAACCGTGTTGCTAGGAAAATAAAACACACTACCGTTTGTCACACATGCCACAGATATAATAAATGCTGCACCTATGTTTATGATCTCCAGTCTCAAGCAGGAGCTGGCCTCTTAGCTATCAGCTTACCATCCATTACCTTCAGCCCATGTCGACTTCTGACCGCAAATTTTGCGATGGCTGCTGCTGAGACATTCGGAGCATTTCGCAGGTCAACCCTTACCAAGGCATCACACCTTGCAAGGTGTTCTAGGCTTGCATCTGTGATAAGTCGACAACTGGAAAGATTAAGGCTATGGAGTAAGTTTATAGTTGCTGCAGGGGGGGTTGCTAATTGAGCCACTCCTGCATCAGAGACCCGCTGACAATCGGATATGTCCAACTCAGCCAATCGAGGGAGATGTTGTGTTACATAACGCAGGGCAACATCAGTTAGGTCACAGCCCGCTAAACGCAATGTGCGCAGGTTTCTAAGTCGTGATTTGGTATCCACAAGACCTGGTCTAGAATCTGGTGGTGGACTCAGAATGTCCCTCAGGGATGCATCATTGAGTCCAGATACAAAACTGAGGTCCAAAGATGCTAAAGGTGGGCAAACACAGGTACGTAATGCACTGACTCCTGCCCAACTACACCCTTGGAGAGAAAGTTCTCTGAGTTGTGGAAGCCTGGCGACTAACCAAGCGAGCTGCCGTTTTGCTACACCAGTCCAATCTAAAACTAACTGTTCAGGCTGGCGCCTGGTTATTCCAGCCAAATGCTGCGCTGTCAGTGTATGTCTATTTGACAGCTCCATACGACGCCACAAACTTGGATCAACAGATAATCTCGCCCACGTCCTGCAAACTACAGCGCAACGGGCAAGCTCAGCAGGACTGAGATATCGAAACACAGGCAAAATGCAGGCCTTTTCTAAAGCAAGATTAGTACATCCAGTTGCAGTACCACTTATGATTCCTCTGGCTGGACCAGGTGCAGGTCGTACAACATAACTGGGTCTCTTCAAAACTTTGCTGGAATTAGCAGACAGCTGATGGGCCAGTTGAGTACGTAACGCCAGTTTCCTTGGTTCAGCAGGGCCACCAGTTCCACTGCTGTTCATGTTACCAGGGCTTGCAACATTTGATGGTAAGTCCTCTGCACTCTGACTGCGTTTCAATCCTATACTACCAGGCGGAGAAACACTGGCTTCATTTGAAGATAACATTCGTTCTTCCCAATTCGATGAATTATGCTGAAACAAACATATTCGCTTTAACTGCAGTACAGCAATAATGCAATTTTAATGTTACGAAGTCAAGCATAAATATCTGCAAAGATTCATGTATTCATACCAAAGATAAAGGATGGTAAATGTAAGTTGAATGACACAGGCAACATACTGTTCAAACTACTACTACTACTACCACCACAATTCAGTTGCAAGCATTCATCATTCATCCTCTGAGAAGTAAGAAATTATAAATCACGGACAACACGAGGAAAACTATTCCACAGTATGTGTACTATACGTGACATCTGTACTTTGCTGGTAAAACACACAAGAATATGACACAATTGGCACCTTACGTTTTCACACACCTCATAAATTAAACCGACATACACCCAATCATTACTACGTCATTGTGGAGGCAAGGAAAATTACCACTCGTGACACTTACCTAGATCTTTTCATTAACCTTTTAAAGCCTGGCGGTAACTTTACATACCACCAGGTTTAACATTAAAAAATTCTACGTGGTGCCCACATTGCGTTTATGTGTTTTGTACGGATCTCAGAACAAACAGCAACTTTTATAAGGCAAAAGTTGCNTAACTTTACGTACCACCAGGTTTAACATAAAAAAATTCTACGTGGTGCCCACATTGCGTTTATGTGTTTTGTACGGATCTCAGAACAAACAGCAACTTTTGCCTTATAAATCATTAAGAGATTGGTTTTTATAATCGAAGTGGTGAGTTAAGTGGTTAACAGACAATTACTGTCAAACACAACAAATGATTTAGTGTAAAAAAATTCAGTTTTTACATAATTATACTGCCAGTTTCAGCCATTCCACGTATTACAATTTTCAACACCTGAAACACAACAGTTAAAACACCAAAGTCAATGTACTCCTGTTACTATTAATTCATTTTAATATCCAATTATTAAGATATTGTAGAATTTTAAGCACATCCTGGCAAGTGATTGGAAACTTTACAACACTGTTACATGGAAGTAAATACGTATTTATTACACAGCACTCACCTATGTTATCTATGACAGTACACATACACACTAACATGGCAGTAATTGTAAGGGAAAGAATTTTTTCACAACCAATATTTACCTTCCTCTGCATGTTTTTGTAGAGATTTTGTCTGATGATGGCTATAATGGCTGAAACTTGTAGCATAATCATGTAAAAACTGGCTGTTCTTATAACAAAGCACTTGTTGCATTTGACTGTAAGTATCAACTGTACAGTTCAGACAGCACAATGGGATGTACTCTAAGATCAACAAGGTTAAATATACACAAGCCACACAGTACACAGACCTCAGTACATGGCAGCTCATCATCATATGTGTCACATGAAGAGAGTACATGAAAGCTATATTGTTAACATTCATTTGTTACTGGCACAGACAATGCTACTATGTATTCAAATGAGAGATATGGGCTTCGGAGAAAGACTCGGAACACGAGGGATTAAATATCCCTTTGCAATGCCTTCCTTCCCATGAATTTCACCCACTACCTGTGTATGCAGTTGTTACACTGTGCCAATTTCCACATTTTCTTCACCCCATTAAGGTGGGGCCTGGTATATGCAAGTATCTTGCTTACCAGACTAAAACCAGGATTGCAATTGCTTAGGGTAAAGAGGACACAGGTTCCTATAACACCACAGCAGTGTGAAGTCTCAGTATGTGGTAACTTGGCTGACAGTGCTGTTGAAAATGTTTTAAAATGTCTTGCACAAGAACAAAAAGTCACACATCGGTACCAGCCAACCCCACTGTCTACTTCACTTTAGAACTTCTCTTACCCAATGCACTCACATAACCTGTGTCTCTGTCAACATATTTACATAACACCAACAAAAGCAAAACAAAAAAGAAAATGCAGTTACTGCAGTGGTATGGAGCTGCAATAATTAACTGTCAAAAGCCAAATAGGAAATCACTCAATGAACTTTTACATAGGTTGAGAGACAGTGCAAAAAAATCGATAGGAGCAAGCCTGTTCAGAGAAATTGTTTTACTGCACCTCTCAAATTCTCAAACAGATCCACACCATCAGGCTGTGGTCACATTGGAAGCAACTTCATATGACTAATTACACACAGACAACTATTGCTAGATTAGGATGGTCACACTGCAATTGTGTGTGTACTACTTCCAGTCGCAAAAATTAATGCATTATGTGAAATTCAGTTCCTCATTAATAGTGTGTTGTGCAGTCTAGTTATGGACGAAACTCACAGGGCTTACTGGGTTCATGATATCTACAGAAAGAGACTGACAGAATGAGAGTTTAATAAACATTTTCCCCAACCTGAAGAAGGATCGGAACAAGTGTCTTGGGTATTTCCACATGAATCCAGAAACATTCGATCACAATTTAGAAAAAACTTCTCCGAGGCTGGAAAAGCAATCAAATTTTAGGAGTTGTATTAAACCAGTGGAAAAACTACTTCTAACACTAGAGTAAGTGTTATTCCTGTCCTTTAATTTTTATAAATATCCTCAAAATAATTCTCACTTTTTTTTTGTTTTCTCCCTCTAAGACGAAATTTTTGCCACAGCCTTCCAACACTTCTGGATATTCCCACGTAATGAAACCTAACTTCTTTCTCAATTGTTAATAGGTAAATATGACCTTCCACTATACTAAATAATTCATGTTACAGGGAAAATTAAGAAGACCCAAACAGAGACCAGTTGAAAATAAAAATTTGGTTTAATAAGTCACAAAAAGTTACCATTTATTCATTCCAATATTGCTGCCAAACAAAATACAATCTCCATCACACAAGTGTTACATTTGTTGTTCTGTTGTACCAACATGACAAAAAAATGATCAGATTGGAGTATCACAGCAGCTGTTTCAGTGCCGCTTTGTAGGGATGCTGTCCCATCACTTGGCTCCCGACGCTTCATTGGAGTTAAAGGCGCTTGAAAATGTGAAAAACTGTTGTCACTAGAAGCTGGCCTTCCAGGTGAATTTCCACTCAATTCAGGAAAATACTGTTGCTCTTCTAGTAATATTTGCTGCATTCTTATCCAGGCATGCAGTTTTCTATGTTCAGGACCCTTTTTCAGAAACTGGTAGTCAGGATCTCTCAGTGTTGTGGATCTTATTTGAATATCTCCAAGTTTTCTATGTCCTTCCATCAATTTTCCCACATCAGGTATTTTTATGTTTTATTTTTATTTTTTATTATTTTTTTGGTTTTTAATTTATTGTTGGTGGAGGAAGCTTAAATCTATGCCGTGGACTTGCAGCACAGGTTGACAGCCAGAATGGTAATTCTGATGTGGTAGCAGTCAAATTCTTTACAGTGTCATTTTTTGTCCCTCTAATATAGAGTTGCTGTTACTGGCTGGTAGTTCCAGTTCTTGGCATTCCCACTGCTCACACTGTTGGTCTTGTTGCAGTTCTTCAAGCAGTGGACTGTTACCACAAACGTTTCTACTGATGATCACATCCTTTACGAACATATGACGTTGAAGTAAACCCACTTTGGTTTAATATGCCACCAGTTTTACCACACAGACCTTTATTCGTACTGTGTTTCATCTGCTCTCTTCAGATGATGTACCTTAGGCCTCTCCACTTTCATTTAGCTGCACCACCTGTGAATCAAACAATCACTCACTACAGAACTAGAAGCATATTCCATTATATATATATTTTTTAATGTTCTCATCTAGTGATTTCTCACCAGTTTCAGGTATTTGTCAACTGGAACAGCAGTTACAGGACTCGCATTTTCATTCTGGATGGCACACATTATCATTAGTTCAATGATACTTGAAACATAAAGCTGTATCAGATCTGTTACAATTACTGCACATGCCATTTCCAACAAAAGGAACATTTTCCAGAATATGGGATGACATTTGCACTATGTGGAATTTCCCCAACTGCATCCATTGCACTGACGGCAAACATGAGGATAAAATAACATACCATTCCGGTTTAATGTCCTACAATTATAATAGCTTTTACTCAACTGTGCTCCAGGCTCTTGCTGAAGCAAAAAACATGTTTAACTTGCACTGATCTAGGGGGCTATTATAAAGAACATGACAGTGGGAATTTTGCACATTCATCTCTATCCAACCGATTAGAAAATGAAACTTTTAATATTCCACTGCCTAGAGCCTTTCCTGGCACATACATTATACTGCCCGATGTTCTTCCAGGAGATGAAACTTACCCTTTGAAAGTACACTTAATGACGCCTTACCCTCATATAAATGTACATCCGTGACGAGGAAACCTTCAAAAGAGTACATTCAAGTGTCAGAAAAGTAGCTAAGCGTGTGTCTGGCATTATTTGTGCTAAATGGAGACAACTACTGAAGGGTACAGAGCTTGGTCCTGATAACACAGATATAACAGTGAAGTGTATCAGCCTACTGTACAACATTATAATTGACAAAGAAGGCATTCCACAAAGCACTATATGGAAAAATTCTTCAGGGGCTCTATCTAGAACTACTAGACATCAAGAAATAAGAGAGATGGTAGAAAAAAAAAAGCCTATGATATATGAGAGGAATTCAAGAAGTATTTGTGTAAAGAGAGAACAACTGCATAATGAACAAAATGGACTTAAATTACATGTTATGAGACGAGAAGAAAGAACCAATCCAGAAGGTTGCTGTCAGCACTTACCAGTGGCTATTGGTACTGATGAAACAATACTACAACCATACGCAGGTATAATATAACACGTAGCATTATTCATGCAGGCTTCATCATAAATTAAAATTGTTTACACAAGAAAAATGCAGCACACCAGTACTGAAAATACAAATATGTAGTACTCACATGGTTCATTCAGTTCCTCTGATACCTCCGCCCAGAGTCTTCTCCCTAAATCCTGATTCGGATACTCTTTTCAGGTCTGCTCCCATAAAAGTTTCCTATTAAACACTGAAGAAATCAATTTCTCCACGTCCATTTCTAGGTCAGACTTTGTCACACTGAACACTCAAAAACAAACTTTTTTGTTTTGAAAATGAAGTCTGACGACTAGGCACGACTACGGACGACCAAGCAGCTCCTAATGTGACCACGCACACCTGTACCTGTATGCTTATTTCACACCGATGACTGCACAAGAGTAGGTACAATCATTTAGTCATATAAAGCCAGTTCCAATGTGACCACAGCCTTGCTTTCCACCATGTTTTTGTCACTTTGCTACCTTGAGAAAGAGAAAATGTACGTGTGGGTGAGGCCGCACTAACGGCAAACATAGACAAGGACCTTCAAACCACACGTAACAATGAAAAAGTTAATAGACAGGCCCTTGCTACTGTTCAGTAACATTATGTTGTACAACAAATAAAAGTGACAGCACATTCTAAACTGTCCTTACACAGAATTATGATTATAAGCTGTTATTCCTACTAACAGACTTCTGGCATATTCACTGTTCTCCAGTATCTTGTTATTCATAATTTGTAAACCATACACTGGATTAACGACAGCATCTACAATGAATTTATCTGAGGATTTTATTGTTTAATCCTCTTTGAAGTTGGTTTTTGGTTCATTCAAGATACTTCTGAAGCTGAAGTCTTATTCAAATTATATACTTTACATTAACCTTTAAATGACGTACATTTGCATATGTAAACCCACATAAAAACACCCCCACAAACTGATTTTATATACTTGGGCAACAAAGAACTTTATACCACTTTTAAAACATACTGTGTAATCTGTTTTATTTTCCACAAAATGCCATTGATTTCCTAATTTTATCTTTTTCTGTTCAAACAATACATTTTTCACAAACCATGGGAAAAAACATAAGCACCAATATGATTGCTTTCAAGTTAAACCAGTTACCAGTCACTACAAAAGGGTACTGTGCATCCCCCACATGACTGATGGGAAAAGTGGCATACCCCGAAACTCGCATAAATGTCTGGTATCGATGAGAAAACATTTCTGCTTGAAGCCATAATCTCTTTGGTCAAGAAACAGCAAGAACATTCGCAACATAGAGATTCATGTCTGATGTATGTTACATTCTGTACCTCACCCATATACAATCAGATAAACTGAGTACGGCAGAAATGATAACAAAGAGTTCGCAATCCTTATACCAATATGCGCCATGGCTGCCGAACATTTTTCCCCACACACTGTTTAACTGCAATTGTTTCATTTGTGAACATAAGATAACCGCATTCCACATTAGTAAATATGGTGATTAATAATGCAGAATTTATGATGTATGCCTGAAAATTTGTACGCCTACCATACTACTGCACTGCTGCAATTTAAGCATTACATGTCAACACAATGAATGAGGTCTCCCTTTGCTCAGGCCAAAGTGGTGAAATTACAAATCACAGCTAACATTTTTCTTTACTTGGTGTTTAATTTCACTTGTCCCATTCATATTAGCTTGTGTCAAAAATCTTTCCATGGTTTTCCTCAGTTTACTGTACATATCCGTTACTCTAACCGAGAAATCTGATATTGGGGTCATACTTAAAATCCACTCGCATACATATTTCATAACTCTGAGGAATGTATTCTGCATACGGTAGTGATATTTAGTATCAGTAACTAAACACATGTTGAAGATTCAAGCATTGTACAATCCTAGGAAATGTCACTAACTATACAACAGTCAAGATGATGTAATATCCCAGGAGGTTTGAATCTTCAACAACAATGATGTCAAAACCTCAAATCTCATACTATTTGTTTCTTGGCCCAGTGTGCTTGTGACATATTAAGACACAGATTGAAATTCATCAGACTACATCTTAGTGCTCGCTATCAACAGCAGGCTACTGTGAAACAACAATATAAACACAAGACAAACTGTAAATCCCCCAGCAAATCACAAACTGACAAAATAGAAAAGTTACACACTTCCTCAACTATAAGATGCACTACGAATTTACAAGGCAAATTTATGGAAAAATATTTTGTACAAGCTCAAATTCACAAATACTTACTCAACAAAACAGCAGTGCAGAATGAAGTCTCTACTGATCACAGAATCCCCTAAAATCTTCATCACTATTATCACACTCATCATTAATATTGTTATTGTTCAAACTTTCACTTTTATCAAACACTACACCATCTTCAGTATCATCTCGGGCTTTACAGATCTCACGTTTCTTGAAAGACTTCACAACTGTCTCTTGTTTCACAGTCCATGCCTCTTCACAAATCTGTAACACCAAGAAGTCGTCCCAGCAAAATCAGTGATGCCATGTGCTAACACCCATCTTCTCGCTTCAATAATGATCAGTTTTGTAGACAGAAATTCCGTCGTTTCTGTGGTCTGTTATCCAGTTCTTCACATTCGCTTGTTGGTCAAGCCATTTTGCAAAATGCTTAAGAAAAGTGTATTCTTCTCTAACTTCTTTAACTTATCCTCTTGCCTTCACCATTCATGTACCATTTTCTCAGTTGGAGGTGGAACAAAATGCCTTTCAGTTATCTTATTACTGTGCTCTTTCGCATATTTTATCACATTTAATTTGAAACCTGCAGTATACGGAATCCTCATCTGTTTACTGCACATTCCAAGAACAAATTTATCATCAATAAACCCACAGTCACTGCATCCTACAGAACAAAAAAAAGCATGGAACAAAGCAGATTTTTCGCACCCTCCAAGGATCACTCATATGATAACACTGTTATCCCTCCAACGAAGGTGGGAATCAGTTGCTCTGAAGGTCATATTGACACACGTTTGGACAGTAAGTCGGATGAGAATTTTACACACAGTTTTTCTAGTAGGGGGAAAGAGTCTCATGGTCTGTAAAGTTGAGTACATTGCGAGGTTCCTGACCGTCAATCAGATCTAAACATGTTTAGTTCAAATAGCAGTCTCAAAATTATTTGACCACAAACCAAAAGCACAATCAAATAGCCTTTGTGACCCAAACAATACCAGTATCTGGTCATCACCCCAACAAATTGCCACACACTCACAGCACATTAAAAGAAAACATTTAGCATAAAATTTAGACACAAATGCTCAACTTCATAGAATCTTAGTTTTTCCTGAATAAAGTTAAACTGTTGAACACAGAAAGCAGTAAGGTGCCTTACTCTGGGAGTTCACAAACTCTCAGAAGTCTTATGTCAGTGTAGTGTGAGCCACAACCTCAGTTTTGAGAATTCTGCGATCTCGTCTAGATATATTATATAACCAATTACATGAAAATTCATATATGGAAATGTCTCATTCTGCAGAGAAAAATAATACAATTGAAGCCATGCAAAACATATTACAAAGAGTGTACTACAAACCTCATTAAGTGAGTCATCTGGCTCTAGCTTTGGCCTCTTTGCAGGAACTGGATCAGCTGCAGCTGGGCTAAGAGATGCAGAGATATCCCGTGAGGCGAGTGGATGACCAAAATCTTCACAACCTGGTGCAGTATGTATAGCTGCCACAGCATCCATTTCTGCCTTCATTCCCTCAACTTTAACTGCATCCAGTAGAGCTGAATTTGTATCACTGCTCACAGACATCCTACGAATGTCTGACGACTTCTGTCTTGCTCTAAAATGGCGAGGCTTAAAAAAAACAAAAAAAAACTAGAAAGATTTGTGTGTGTTTCTGTAATATGAATTCAAAATACAAAATCACCAATTATCACCACACATTCATAATCAGGGAACTATGTTTTAATAAAATTCTTGTCATGTCGCTATTCACACTTTGCCACCACAATTAAATACCGAAGCAAAGGCCAGAATTTAAATAAGAACTGCATAACAAAGGCCATAATTGGCCATCAGCAACAGGGACATTTGGCGTTTTGAGCATCACATTGCAGGCCACCACCTGGTGATGCAGGTGTCGTGTAGTGTGACTGTGAAACATCTGTGGCACCTGTGTGTAGATAAGTTACATAAACAATTCCTGAAAATGAGTTCATGACACTGCAGATTTAGTGACAGTGCCTGGAACTATTGACCACCCCGTATGGTCTACCAAACAGCAAACCTGTGGAATCTGAAGATGTGTACTGCAACAGTTTTGAAAAAAGAGCAAGACAAACCATGCCTGCAAATATATCAAGGAAAAGGTAAACATCTGAAATGAGATGTGAACGTGTTAATGAAAAGTCAGTGACGGTATAGTTAAAGGTGTAAATAGAACTGTGAATGAAAGGTTACAGGCAGAATGGTTAGATGATCAGATACAGGTGAGAACGTGTTAACATAGCTGCAAATTACACAAATTCAGCACATATATGCAATAAGTTCACAAAAGCATTAAAAGGTTGCAACTTTTTGGTCCTACCATTTTAAGGCATTTCCCACTTAACAAGTCAGATTTCCTTCGAATTTTAAGAACGTCTTAAGAGGGATCTACTGTGCGTAAAAACGGAAGCACGAGAAATTCCTCTAGGTTTCTGAATGAGATCACAGCACAGATGTAGGAACATATATTCAGGGAGATGCTTGCCACACTGCTATTCTAACAAAGTTTCTCTACACAGAAAATTATAATACCAAACCACTAACCCTGTACTCAACATTCTTCCCCTCCTTGCAGCACTTCGGACACTCCCAACTGTTTGGCAGGTCCTCATTCACAATTCCCTCCACACCAGGACACTGCAAAAGAAACAACAATATGAATTTTAAACTTCACAATCCTGTAGCATGTAGTGTTCACCCAAGCCTACAAATAAACATCTACTGTAATGATCACATTAAGACTCAACACACCAGCATCGATATTCCACTACGACCACAAATTCCAACCAAACACACACAATAGCACACATGACTTTGAACAACATGTCACACAGATGTTTTCCAACTTTCTCAAATACATTTTCACAGAAGCCAGATTAGTGTATTTGGTATAGTGACTAGGTTACAAGCTGGATGGTTGGTTGCAGTTTAAATTCCTGCATGGGCAAAAGATTTTTCTCTTCTTCAGTATGTCCAGACCTGCTCTGTAGCCCACACAGCCTCCTATTCAATACGTACCAGAGTTATTTCACAGGGGTAAAGAAACTGGGGCATGAAGTTAACCACTCACCTCCATCTCGTGCCAAGGTTAAGAATGAGTGGAGCTATACCTCTACTCCCTTATATATCTTCATGGCATGGACAAAGAAAAATTTAACATACATTTTCAAATACAAATAGGAGTGAATTAACTTTATGACAAATATACTTTTGAGTCCTTCAGGAACAGAATTAAGGCATCTTTCCAAAGTTCTCTCTCAAAAAGTGAAGGGTCGCAGTTAAACCATGGCTGTACTCATACGAAACGGCCATGAAGCAGCTGCGCTCATTCTGCAACCTCTATACCCTACTTCTTTATGACCCATTTTAATATTAACCTGTCTACCCTTAGTAGTAATCACCAGGATGATGTATTCAGTATAATAAACTCTCTATGGACTGGATGATTCAGGGTTTGAACCCTGATGGCAGCAGGATTTTTCCTACATGTGTAGACCAGCACTGAGGTCCACTCAGCCTCCTGTACAAAGGGTAATAGTGGTAAAGTGGCCACGGCATGGTCTTAACCACTCATCCCCATCTAGCACTGAGGTTAAGACAGAGTACAGCTGTACCTCTACTACCCCTCTGGAACTTCATGGCCTGTTATACAGTGAAATTTACCACCTACCCTTAGTTGTCTCTCTTTTTCAGGGGTCCCAACTGAAATTCTGTATGCACTTCTTGTTACATGTCTGTTCATCTTACCTTACCTGACTGAACCTCGCTCACTGGAATAATATTTGGTCAAGCATATTAACTGTGAAGCTTCTCTTTTCTCTTAAGAGAAGCTTCACTCTTAATTTACACACATACTTCCCAATTTTTTAATCACATGGTTATTACTACAGAATGTCAATACTAATGCCTATCCTGTCATTTGATACAGTTCTTACACACTTTAATGACATTTCATCAACTGCTTAGAACAAGTACCTTTAATGATAGTACCATTTTAAAGAATTAAAAATGATGTGAAAGTGACCATGACCTATATTAAGGTACTAGACCAGTGGCGCACAAATTTTCCAAAAATCTAGAAGCCACCTCAAAATTCTAGGCACCAGATGGCTGACATGAAGGAAGTTCCAGATTGAGGACTGACAGATGTTAGAAGCCAACATACAAAATTTAGTCGCCCAAGAAATGTGGCATCCCTCATTTGTGCATCCCTGCTCTAACCCAATTATTTATCAGAACACCGAGTAAAATACCAAAAAAAGTCAATCAGCCAGCAGGTAGTCACAATGAATTAACTCAAAGTTCTTTCTCATTTGAAATAAAAGTGTGAACCATTACAAATGAATTGTTCATGCAGCAAATATATACTCACAAGTTTGGCAACACAATCTGGATGGATAATTTCATAACAAACACTGCACTCCATCAGTGAGCTGGGAATCTCCCTGTTCATCTTCTGAATTGGAATGACAGGTTGCTGACCCCAGCCATCAAGACCACAACTGGCACAGGCTGCAGTAACTGGGAGCATTGGCTGCAAGTAACGTTACGCTCCATTGCAGGTGTTTTCGACTATACATTCAAAGTGCCACATTTTTATGAAAACCCCAATACCCTACGAACCCCAGCACACACACACACCCCCTCTCTCTTTCTGACATGCGTGTGCGCACACATGCATGCACGCATGCACACACACACAAACCATTGTTTATGTAAATTTTGTGAAATCTTATACTAAACACCTCTAAAAGTACATAATATGCAGCATACACTAATTTTTATGTTAGGATCATTCACTTTCACTACAAACTTGTACACCCACACTGCCAATGGGTGACACTTTTCCTAAAATACAAACTGCTTCTTGCTGGTGGGATTTTAGTCCTAGGTCAATGCCACATCCATGAACTGCTGCCTCCGACTTTTATACATTTAAAATGCTCTTCTATCACTTCAGAAACCACCATTACATTTCTTACCAGCCACAGAATTTTCATTTCTTCTGCCTCTTGAATTATTTACAGTTTTTCTCTGCATACAGATTGCACAGTAAAATTAATTAGGTATTAATTCAAAATACCACAAAATTCGAAGTGTCATTTCCCTTTCTCAGGAGCATAAATTTTAGGCCTTCTAATTAACATAATCAAGCCCAACGATTAGTAAAATTTCACGTAATATAAAATTATTACCCATTACAGACAGTGACTTGTGTACAGATATTGTGTGCACTCATAAATACTCTGTATGCCCACATAACTTCCTCTGAAGCGTGTAAAGGTAGTTGACCAAGTGGCTACCTCCACATGCACGAAGAACAAGAGAGAACTGGCCATCTACTAGAGGTGCCATTTCTGCCTTTGTGTGAGGGTTTCTGTTTTGTGTATATGTACTTACCCTGTCTAATTCATATATAACCAGTTTTTTTGTACATAGTAGGATATTCACTATTTCTATCACAAGAACATCACAGTTACAGTGAAAGTAATTACACAGATGGTGAAACTATTCAACTGGGGAGATATTCCACACAACAGGAACATACCTGTAAGCATTGCCTCATGATGCACGTCTGTTTAGCTCGGCCTGAACCACCAAACTTGACCATATCCAAGCAGAATGAACAGTCACCACAGTCACTCCGCTGACAGGCCTCACATTTTTTGCATCGTGTTCGCCTTCTCCGTGGTCCTCCACCCTGATTTGTCCCACCCTTACCTCCTGCACGATGTTTGCCCTGCTTACTGCCGGGTGGCAAAGGAGAACTACGATTACCCGAGTTCTTCGTCAGAGGAAGACGTCCACCACGATGCCTGGGCTGAAAGGGGAAAAAGAATTTTCAATCACAATCTAAAATCTGGAAGGTAAAACATCATAGAACAATACAAGTGACACAGCTGAATTTGAAATATTGCTATTAATTCACACACAGCCTTTCTCATACTGCCTTCCTCAAACCAACATCATGCGCATGTAAAAATAAAGACAAATTACTTCTCACCCTATGCGGACATGTGTCCAGCACATGAACCACTTTGCAGCACTGCCACTTCAGTGAATAAAGGAGGCATTAGGCCCCACAACATTAAGACTTTATATAGAACTGTATGCTGATAATGAACACATAATAATAAAAAACACACTCGTCCTACTGATCTACCAGTATCAGATTTAACCTTCAACAGCCTGGGGGTGGATATATAAATTTTGGTGCACTCTTTATGTAAAACACGAATATTACATGGACCAATGAAGATAAAATTATGAAACAGAGGGCACTCTGTGGGAAAAAGAACAAAGATTGTGCAGCATATTTTAAAAATGCAGTACGAATCTTTCTGCCTAAATATATAAACCATAATTTTTGGTGCCCAGCTGTACATCTGTCCTGCACATGGGGTGCCCAGCTATTGATGGTTCATGAAAAACAGTTCCACTTTTAAAGCATAAATCCTACACACAGAATGAGGGTAGGTTCTTATTTCAATCTTCAGACCAGTGGATTTGTTAAAGACAGGTAGGCAGCAACTTTACAAACAAATACACTCACCATAATTACTCTGTCAGACTGATCTGGTGGTCTCAATATTGGTTTACCCGTGACAGCTGCCTCAGGACTATCATATCTATGCTGTTCCACGAGAGTGCGGACGTCTTTAATGAGGGCAATGGGATCTCGAATTAATTCTGGCACATTCTTCTTGTTGGTGGGCAATGAATGGAGGAACATTACAATGGCTTTAAGACCATGCAGCTCCTGTAATTCAAAATTCATACATTCGAATGTGGTTTGGTGATTGGTTATCTATGAGCTATTTCATGTGTAACCAAAGTTTGGTTACATTGGTTACAGGTGAAATAGCTCATAGTTTAGATGCCTATGGCAACTGCAGCATATGATACCCCCCCAACAATGGTGGTTTGACCACCAAAACATGTTGGGATAACATTAATTAAATATAAGACACCATTAAAGGTAAAGCAGTCCCATTACAGGCCTGGACAGGCCCTTAGGGTGCCAGGAGGTCAAGGCTCCTAGAGTTCTAGATAGTCAGCACATGAAGGTGGTAAGGTTGTCAGCCCTACGCTCCGGCTGCCTTTACCCCCCAGGAAATATTCCTGGTACTCATTTCTGTTAGAGACTGAGTCGACCCCAGGGCCATAGTGCAACCGACAGGATTATGCCAATGAAAAAATCCAGTGACACCATCGGGAATAGAACCTGTGACCTGCCCGTTTGTAGCGCAGTGCCTCAACCAACTGCGCCACCGCGGCCCCCACACCATTGTTAATAGTGTGCATATTTGTTGGTTTGTCTTAATAAGGTGACATGAAATTTGGTATAGAAAAATAAAGCTTTCTGCAATTGCTTGCCACAAACCAATAATTCATGTGTAGTTCCCTACCTGTGGTGTTAAATGAATATGGGTTTCTGGTGTTTGTGGTGGAGAATTCTGAGGTTTTGGAGTGTCTGATCCAGGACTCCCTGTGCCTCCACCACCTCCTTCGTCCAAGTGAGAACGTCCCAGGAGGCAATGGACATAGCGCTCAAGAACATACCACAGCATCTCAGTGAAAAATGGGTATCGGAACTTCTGTGGAACCTGCACAACACATTGTTTTATACAGTAATAATATAAGAATGAATGTTACAGAAATACAGTGGAAAGGTGTGGAGTGAATGTGGAATTTGTTAGAAGATGACCTTCACACCAACAAACACTAATGATACTTTGGTACAGATAAAGAATGCAATTCCATTCCATAGGGTTCTGATGATGGGACGTCACATTTAGCAGAATTAATTTCTCGGACTTCATCCATCATTCACTGGCTTAAATAAACCCACAAAAAATGGGGGGGATTAAACCACAACACTTCACAGGAAAGCTCTGATAAACTGGCAATTTTAACTTCAAGAAATTTACGTACCTGCAATAAAAACCACATTTCTTACAATTTCAGAACCTGTACTTGTTGAGTACCAACCCAATACAATGGTTATACTGCTAGTACCACCACAAAAAAGAACGAAAGAAAAAAGAAATACAAGACACATCACACAGAATGTTTACCTAATACATCATTATTATAATTCCCAGTACAAAGTTCTCTTATCACCTACTGAAGTTTCAAGAAAACATGCATGTAACATACATGTGTGGTGTCTTCAACTTGTGCAGTCTTCAGCTGTTTCTCGATTCCAAAGGAATGAAGGAAATTTCCCCCAAAAACAAGTGAGTCTAGTGGTGTGAAGACTGCGTGAATCCAGCCAGTAGGAATGAAGAAGGTATTTCCAGCAGTTAAAGTCACTCGGCCACATTTATCGACAGTGTCACCAAAGAATACATCTGACTGCTTTCCTGACAAAACCCAGTTTTCATACAACTGGATATTCCGTTCTGTAGGAGGAATCAACCAGAAAATCTGTAATAAAAATGCATTTTGTTATGACTTACAATACTCTTTTTCATCAGTGAGAAAGAATATCCAAGCCATAGCCATTCAACTTACCTGACTTCATTATATAAAAATTATGTTAGCAATTCTATATTACCAGTTCAAATAGGTGTTGGTACATGTGTGCGTACACACCACATAAACAAAAACTCCTTATGCCAATCGAAGTTCCAGAAATACGGAACATTTAAGTTTGCATAACACCAGACGCTTACCAGTTCAGTTACTCGTGTAAAGGCAAAGTTTGCAAAGGGAGGACAGACACCAGTCTATTCAGCCTTGTGCAAGGCTTGTGAAACTGAAATAACATGAAAGCCATAAGCACCAACTGTCTTAGTCAATAGTGGGGAAGCATTTGCAAATTAAAAGCCAGAAGAACTTGAAGAACTCTGTACGCAATAGTGCCCCTCATACCACCAAACCCTGGAAAGCTTTCACTGGTGGAGGTATGTCTGATTTTTTTAAGGTTGACTTTGAAAATGCATAGACATTTGCAACATCCTTCTTGTATGTGTGATAGCAAAGTCCCTAAAGTTAGGCTCCATCTACATATATATGTACACTTCAATACATTTTGGCCCCAAATCACTAACAAAACCCATGTGACTTGCTTATACAACCACAGAACTCATATAAATTGCACAATCTGATGTAATATGTCAACGCAATGAAACAATTAATATAAAAGCATATACAGTGTTACTGTTGCATTTACTCTAGCTTGGTATATGGTGTGCCTGATGCGCCTACTGCATTCAACAGCCTGGCCCGTCACACTATGCTGGCCCATTCTTTAGAATAGAATATATGACAGGTTCAAACTCTTGAAGATCGAATGCACATAAGCCTTTTTTAGCCGACCCACTTTGCTAACCACTTCTCTCTAGGAAAGAACTTTACCCAAACCCACAGCCTTACTGTAGGCCACAACTGATCTTAGACGAATTCTCCTAATAACCCGTAGGTCCAGCTTTCCCCAGCCGAGAAAGGAATATCGAAGTGTGGATGAAGCATGACACTCATATAACATATGGAAAGATGACCCAAACATGGGGGGGAAGGGTCACCAACCACGGAGGCCCACACAGGTGGAATGCCTACATACAATGGGGTGCAGCCTGGTTCCCCAAAGGGATCGCTTATAACACTGCCATTACTACCCCAGTGTCATGCAGCTTTCAGCATGATACCTTCCACCTTGGCCTGGAAAGACCGGAGTGCTGTTAGCCAGTGTGTGTCACAGTAACCCTCTACAGGGTATACCCTCCACACCTGTTACCACCTCCCATGTGACCCAGGGTACAGACTGACAGCATGTGTCACAATACACCCCCCCTCACACCCATTACCACCTCCACACAACCCTGAGGTACAAATGAACGGTTGCATTTATGGGAAGCAGGCCATTCCTTAAAATGCAGTCATACACATCTGAACCTCATAACATGTGAACATTCTTGTTACATTGTGCTGTTACATCAAAATTTCAAATGGCGAATGCTTTGGCACCCAATGTCAACTACAGTCAACCTGTAGTGTGCTGGTAAAAATACCAAACGTCCATTAACCTTTTAAAGCCTAGCGGTAACTTTACATACCACCAGGTTAAACCCTTTGCCGTCCCTAACGCTCCAAAATACTCGGGATTTAAATGTCCCATGCCGGCCCAAACGCTCTTAAGCGCTCTTGTTGTCCTGTTCGTAAATCTACTGCGTTGTGTGAACGAAACAGGAGCTCTCTGTTGCCTGACGTGATGAAATCACTTAGGAAGCATATCTGCACGTGTATAAACATGATCCAAGCATAAACATCGAAGTAGGTCATGGAGATTCAAGTTCGAATGTTAGTCTCTTCCTGAGGGCTCAGTCGAGGTTGAAATAATGGCATCTACATCTCGTGCCTCGCGTAAAAGGGTAGAAGATGCGGAAATTTTGCAAGTGTTAGAAGAAACTACAGATGGTGATGTCACAATATTTTCATCTGAGGAAGATGAAGATGGTAATGAACCCGACAGTGACGAAGATGGACAAGTGGATGACAATTCTGAAACAAATGAAAATGGAGGCACTCGTACTAGCGGCCCAAAAACTCATCTCAAATGGACGAATACCCTAAATTTCAAGGAATTAGAAAAATACGAAAATTTATCAGGTCCTAAACATTCTTTACCAGTTGGCAGCAGCGAGAAAGATTTTTTTGAGTTATTTGTGACCAATGATTTTTACAACAAAGTTGCAGAAGAAACAAATAAATATGCAGCTTTATCACAAAGAAAAGCTGGGACAGTGGATAACAACTGGGAAGACACAAATGTGGAAGAAATCCAAGCCTATACTGGAATTCTGATTTATATGGGCCTTGTTGACCTACCAGAGATTGAGGATTATTTTCAAGGCGATTTCTGTGCCTGTCCTATAGTGAGACAAGCCATGACACTAAAACGATTAAAAAAACTGGGACAATATGTACATCTGAATAATGAAGAAGACAGACCTGACCAGCAAAGCGCAGATTTTGACATCCTGTATAAAGCAAGACTAGCTCTAGATCTGATGGATAAATTCGCACAGGCATACATACCAGGCTGCGAACTTGCTGTGGATGAGGCGATGATTGGTTTCAAGGGGAGATTTTTTCTGAAACAGTATCTACCTAGAAAGCTAACTAAATCGGGGATCAAGGCTTGGGGCCTAGCTGACAGTACCAATGGTTATCTTCTAAAAGGTGACATTTATAAAAGAAAAAAAGAAATTCGACGACAAGACCTTCTATGAGGGGAACAAGTTGTACTACAACTTACAGAAAATTTCTGGGGAAAATGGCATCATATTTATTTCAACAATTTGTTCAGCTCCACAAATCTTATGAAAATGCTATTGGAACAAGAAATGTACAGCTGTGGCACTACAAGGGCAAATAGAAAAAATTGGCCAACAGAATTTAGGAAACCAACTGTCTTGAAATTGAAAAGGGGCGGAGTCCAGGAAAATGCAGCATGAAGATGTGACGGCAGTAGTGTGGCAAGACAAACGTGTTGTTCTCCTCCTTTCCACAAATTCCGATCCCCGGATTGATGGTTCGGTCAAAAGAAAAACAGGAAAAGGCAATGAAGAAATCGAAATTGCATGTCCTCAAGCTGTCATAAATTACACGAAACATATGGGAGGTGTGGATGTAAGTGATCAGAAACGCGAGTACTATGGTGTCGGCCGATCTTCAAAAAAATGGTGGAAATTTATATTACATTTTGTCCTAAATGTGTGTCTTGTGAACTGTTTCATCTTATATGACCTGACAAATCATCCCCCCTCTACAGCACACAGGAACATGCAACTGACCTTCAGATGAAACTTGGCGCGTCAGCTGATTGGTACATTCACGTCTCGCAAGCGTACAGGCAGGAAAAGAAGTTTGCCCATCGGAACTGCATTCCCTAACCTTTTCCATACTTTACAAAAAATATCAGGCTGTGCAAAAGTGTGTGCTTTGAGTATAGAGAAAAAGAGAAAAGCTCCATCCGGAGGGGGTAAACAGACAACATATAAATGTAAGCAGTGTGACCTTCCATTGTGCCGTGTGGGGTGTTTTTTTGGAATACCACGAGCAGCGAAATGTGGAGGTGCAAAATTAGGCAAGTAGGTTATTACATGAATAAATTTATTACGAATAAGATGAAAAAAGAGTTATCACTCTGCCTTTTTTAATTGTTATGATTTTTTTCCTGGAGGGGAGACCTGTTTCTGGTGTAGTACGTAAATTTAAATGCCCACTGAAAAAAACGCGGTCTTTCTGCCCATGCAGTAGGGCTTTAAATAGGAGTGGCAAAGGGTTAACATTAAAAAATTCTACGTGGTGCCCACATTGCATTTATGTGTTTTGTACGGATCTCAGAACAAACAGCAACTTTTGCCTTATAACACATTAAGAGATTTGTTTTTATAACCGAAGTGTAGAGTGTTTACAGCGCGGTACGCACTGAGTCCTTATATAAAACAGACACACTTCGTCTTTAAAGGGTTAAAGCCCATGGCAAAGATGTGTCAATTATAGGACATTTTGTGGAGCTCTGTGGCATATACAAACCCCTGCAGATCCTGTGCTATGCCAACTTGGATGCAAAGAGGGATTTTTTTAGTCAGGCTTTGCAAAAGATTTCCAGTGCTTAAGGGCTAACTGCAATCAAAACCCATGCCTCACCTTACTTCCTTTAAGTATATGGTACCAAACTGAAGTCCCACCAAAATCCACGTGGAAATCTGTATAGCAACCCTTGACAGACATGAGACAGTACTTCTGAACTTTAGGGTACATCATTTCATCCAGAACATTGGTGGATTCAGTCTGTGCCTCTTTCAGGTGTCTCGGCCACACAACATCAACCCAATCAATCTGCCGTACCTACGCACACAAGAAAAATAACATGAACAAACAACTAATTTTGAGGTTTTAACTTAAATGTTCCTGATATGTTCACGAGGGAAAAAGTACCCAATGGAAGTGTACAAACCTGAAAACTTCCCAACTTGTCTTTAATAGTGCCACTACTTTTATACATATTTATCCCACAAAATATTGCAATTCAACTATTACAGCGTTTGAAAACATGATCCCATGCTGAAACAAGAAAACTGAACATACTAGAACATAGCAACACACAGGAAGTTTAACATTATCCATGCTCCGTGCGGTGAACTAGTTCACAATATTTATTCCAACAACTGCACTACAATAAAAGAACAATAGTTTATTAAAAGATGACACTCCTCTTACATGTTTTGGCCTACAACAGCCATCTTCAGTGAGGTGGTTATCAAAGGAAAGAAAAAAGCTAAAATACATGTGTTAAATAAAACCACATGATAAAATGTTTGTAACTTGGCACAGATTACATGTATTCACATGTATCATGATACTCTTTCTTGTTCAAATGCAGATAAACATCTATCACGATATTTTTCCTTGTTCAAATGCAGATACACATCTATGTTTAGAGCAATCATCTTGTTGTTCAGGGTCTTATGTTGCAATGGCTAGCTAGTTATCATACGTCAAACTAATGTGTACTAACCACAGTTGGAGTCTGGACATAATTTTCAAGTTTTGTATGAGAGAATTCGAGAGAAATGACATTCAGCAGCCTGTCCTTGCTGGGATCGTCATAGTACCGCTGCCACTCTTTCATCGACATTTCCACATTTTTCTGCGTGTTCACATCCATTACATCCAGCACTCGCCGTGACCCTAAAATCGACAGAAATTATTACCATGAGAAAACATGAATACCTACTACAACGATGGTGGCAGAAATTATATAAAAATACTCACCAACACACATCCGAACATCATTAACTGAAAAATTTGGACTGGGAACTCGTAATCCAAGCCCAGCTTTGTCACGAAATAGCAAAGGAGTGTTAAATCCATGTCTCTGCAAATATGCTAGGTTGAAATCTGGAAAACATTGACAAGATCACATTATAAAGGTATGGAGTCAACATGGGTGAAAGCATCAATGCCTTGTTATGTCACCTGAATCTCAAACTGTCAGTACTCTTTACTTTTCCATTCTTATATCAAGCTTACAGTCCCAATAAAGGCACAGAAGTACACAAACCATCTATCTCTCACTACATATTTACCAATTTATAGTAAATTTACACTCTTACATTTTTAAGTGAAAGTGACACATTTACTGATACTGGAATCCATGTGGTAAGTAAGAAAATGAAATCCATACATTAACACAACAGGTTTGAAGACACTCATAAAATGAAGAGTTCAAGCACTATGAGTCACAGGGGGAAACACATCAATATAAAATAAAATACACTTCCAAGCATCAACATACCTTGCCCTGCCATCTCCTTAACAAAACACTGTGGGAAACGGTCACTTTCCATCTTGTCCTCCAATCGGAATGAACGCCGACCCTCAATTTCTTCATCTCCAAGGGCCCAGTCATCTGTGTAGTGTTTCCGTTCTTTGCGATCTCGCTGCAATGGAAATATGTACAAACATTCAATGAACACAAGACAAGCAACTGGACACTTTCTCAGCATGTATGTCAAAAGAAATCAGAACCTCATACAGCAATGAATAATGAATGTGACTACTTCGGTCACAATATTAAGTACAGACTTAGATACAAGTGTGAGTTCCAGAGTTTCATTAATATATTAACCTTTCAAAGCCTAGCAGTAACTTTACATACGACCAGGTTTAACATTCAAAAATTCTACGTGGTGCCCACATTGCGTTTATGTGTTTTGTACGGATCTCAGAACAAACAGCAACTTTTGCCTTATAAAACATTAAGAGACTGGTTTTTATAACCGAAGTGGAGAGTGTTTACAGCACGGTATGCACCGAGTCCTTATATAATACAGATACGTTTCGTCTTTAAAGGGTTAAATTACACACAGCGTGTTATTAATTCGTTAGGTCCAGAGAAAAATAACTAATTTACAACTTGTGAAAATTCTGTGCTCATGTAGTTGTAAGAGTGATATTTGGATATGTGAGACATCCTGTGCATGGCTTGAAGATTTATCAAGGACAAGGGCCTTGGGATGCTAGATTTTTGGACTGCAGACACAATTTTCAAATGTGCCTTTATTGGCATGGCCTTCCTCCTCACCACAGCAAGAAACTGACTGAGAACCCTCCCCATGCCTCATCTTCCAGTAATACATACAAGCCCCTTACCACATTTTCAAGGAAGCCTAGAGCACTTGTCTTAATGCCATTTCTTGATAAAATGAATCACTGGATTCATTTACACCCCAATGGGATGCAACTGCAACAGTCCTCATTCCCATGACCAACTTATCCAGCACATCCACGTTAACAAAGACATAATCCCCACCCCCCCCCCCATTCTATAGCACATATGCCACCCTTTCCAGATGTAATTAAAACATGTGGGTAACAATCAGTTCCAAAAACTGAGAGAGATACAGTCGAAGTACATTCCGTATTGCATGATGTCCAAGCAGTTACCAAGTGAAACTAACGGGCAAATGCAACCTCCTGTGTATTGTTCTGCACACATACGCAAGCTTGACCACAAATCAGGGACCTACACTGTGATGTATGATGGCTATTATAATTCTTCCATACGTGAGCGAAACAAAGATGTAGGAACCAATAAACAAGATGGAACGGCTTTATCACTTTACAGATCAGCATAACTTACACATCCTTCTATACCAACAGTTTGCACAGTAAGGGGACCAGGACAGTTCCTGGATGATCCAGGGTTCAAATCCCAGCACAGATGAGATATTTAACACTTCTTCAACACATCCAGAATGGCTCTGAGGCCCATCCCATACCACTCAACCTCCATCTAGGGCCAAGGTTAAGAATGAGTGCTGTTACAGCCCCACTCCCTCACACGCCTTCATGGCATGTACAGGGACAACTTCACCTTTTTATGCAAACTAATGTTCTTCCTCTGACATGTCCTCCCTGACATCTTAACATATACAGCAAGATTCCATCAATCTGAGACATACAAAGACCAGACAGGTGCCAAATTACTCAATATTCCACAGACAGCACCTGTAAGTCCTTACAGGTAATTTTTTTTATTACTGCTCCTTTACTTGGGCTGCACAACTACCCAAGGAGTCCTTCATCTCCTTGTCCAGGCCAATCAGGGTCCTCTTCTGTTTTTCCTGAGCCTTCACAGCTGAGGAAGTTGATGGAATAGGAAATGAGGGGTCAGGCAATACAGCAGTTGATATGCAGACACTCTTGGAGACCTTCTTCAACACGTCCCTGGTATCTGTTTCATCGATGAAGCTTTTCTCTTGTACAAAGCAAAATTTCTGGTCTTGGGACTACTTACTTTCAAGCGCTACGTTATCAGGGGTTCTGAATCATCTGACATCGGATTAAAGGAATTTTGCTGTATTTTATATTCTGAAATTGCCTACATATGATTATGAGGGCAGATCATGAAAACACTGGTAGCAGTTCAAGCCTGCCTGTTAAAGCAAGAAAACTAGATTTTTTTATTGTAGGAACTGTGTTTATACATAAAATAACACATTCCTCACTCCTTTAAACAATAAAATTACAAAAACAAGACAAAATGTAAATAAGAAATTCCTATACAATTATAATTCCCCTGAAGGTATTAAAAATTTGCTCGATCTTTACGTGATGAGTACTTTCCACAAAAACTATGATGCTCCTGCGTTAATACCTTTAACTTATAATAACATCAAAATACAGGCAGTCTCCAGATAATAAAATTTTCACAGTTAACATCTACACTGCAACTTCCTACATTGATACCAATGCCCACTCCTCACAATACATACATACATACATACATACATACATACATACATACATACATATATACATACTACATTCGATGGATCCATAAGTTTGTCACAAGACAATACGACATGGAATAAGTCATAAACATACAAAAAATATATACAGGGCTTTACAGTGCAAAAAATTATAAACATTTTATACAGTCTTACAGTTAAGTATTACAGGACATTTGTACACATGAAAAACGAATAGACATAGTAAAAGGAATGTGCACTGAAGTATCTTCTTAGTCCTACTCTAATTTGTGCCTTTTCATTCTTAAGATGTGCGAGACTACGTGGTAAACTGTTGAAAATTCTGATGCCAGAATAGAATGCACTTTTCTGAAAGCATGACAGGTTGGCAACTGGTCTTTGAAGATGGTGCTTATTCCTTGTATTCATACTGTGCACTGATAAATTTGTTTGAACATTTTCTTGATTATTAACAATGATGTTCATTAATGAAAATACATATAGGCATGTAACAGGTAAAATGTCTAATTTTTTAAATAGATTTCTACATGGAGTTCTGGAACGTGCACAATACAAAAATGAGGGAAATTTTACCAGATTAATTCAAGCACTGTATGTAAATACTGGCAAATTCTGTTGGCAAAAACAAGTCCGGAGCACTGAGTTGAGAAAGCATACAGACTCTCCCAACTATCAGAAATAGCAACAGATACTTCTAAAATATGTGACAAACTTTTAAGCTTACCAATGCTCACTTGTAAAGGTGGGCATCCTTGTGCTTTACAAGTCACATACAAGATTTATATGCTAGTCTATGCTACGCTTATAGTAAAGGGAAAAGATTGTGGTTTCCACTAACAGAACGTCTTTATAGTTAGACGGTGTGCACTTGCTTTTGCCTTATGTACTGTAATTTCCCACAGAGTTGGGCCTTCCATGAGAAGCACTCACAAAGATCCTCTAGAAACTTCCCATCTTGTATGCAAATGAAGGTGATTACCATCTTCATAACAGACCACAATATAATACTCCATTATTGTTTCATTTTTTTTTTGGTATATGCAGGAAAGCGATCCAGTTGATCTAATGTTACTTGACAAATGCACACTATATATCATGCACCAGGGTAGCTCAGTCGGTACAGTAACTTGGTATGGACTGGACAATCTGGTGATCGAATCTCGGTGGGGGCGAGATTTTCCACACCTGTCCAGACTGACCCTGAGGCCCACCCAGCCCCCTGTACAATGGGTACCGGGTCTCTTTCCCAGGGGTAAAGCAGCCAGGGAATGGTGCTGACCACCCACACCCATCTGGCACTGAGGTTAAAGAAAAAGTAGAGCTACACCTCTAACTCCCCGTCTGGGCCTGTTCTAGGGTAAACTTTTACTTTACACTGTATATCAAAACTGTCACTCATCAGTTCCTGTCAGCTCACTTAACTTATCAAACCCAGCAGGACTTAATACACACCAAATAACATATATGTAAGCTGTTACTTATGTCACCCAGCAAAAAGAAAACATTTCTGGCACATTCTTTAACATTTCTGGCACATTCTTCAAATGTGATAAGTAAAAACCTGATATTAAGTGCAATACAGTAGTCTCGATGTTCATGCTGGAATTGCACCACTAAAACTGTCGCAATCATCACAATCCGTTTGTGATGCACAATACCCATAATAACTTATGAAATTCCAGTAACAGAACTATGAAATAACCTAAAAAAGCATTTTGAGCACACAAATTTATTTATTTTTAATAAAATATGAACACTTTTTGCAAGCATTAAATACCTTAATGTCCCTGTTTATGATAAGTTCCTGTAGGTCAGTGTTTCTCAATCTTTCTTCGATAGAGGAACTCCTCAAATAATTGTTAGTATCCCTGCCTATTAAAATATTTACAGGCCAGAAAACAAAGATGCAGTTGGTACAGCACAGAGATTACTCTAAGTCTTGCCCAACTGTCAGACAAAAATTCCCACATTTCATGGGATATCTGGAATTTTTCACAGTGTAAAAATTTTAATGTATTTGTTCCACAATTTCTTGCAGAACTCTAGTGCAGAAACACTGCTATAGGTAGTAGTTTGCTAAGTCTGTGGAATAAATTAGTCTAACAAATAAAAATTACATGTCTGCAATAATGACAAACATAAGAATGAAAAATTCTCCATGTTGTAACATGAAGTATGCCACAGACAGACATAAGATAAGATTAATCTCAGCAAAATAATATAACATGCCAAAAAGTTCTAAATAACTGATCCAACAAATTATAAAATCATTAGTTAGTGTGAAAATATTCGTTTTGGTAAGTACTATGTCAGAAAGGTCAATTTGAATTCTGCAGCTGGAAATTGTTACATTATTCTCATTCTCCCCCTACATATTTCGAAGCCAATTGCCGCCCCCCCCCCCCCCGTATTTATACTTTAACTACAAATGGTTCCAAAACATGACAGGGTTAACAATGTCTGCAAACTAATCCAGTGCCTCTAACTATGATTTCCATACATAACCCTTCAACTGGTCCATTTGTATATATTACACTCCTAGAGGGACAATATAAAAAATCACTTAGCTGAATATTCTGGCCTTGCCATTCCACTTGCTCCATGTATAACTGCATGTATGGCCAGCTGAACATAAGAACTGCAATACCCAGGCACTGAACAAATGCAGTATGCTCTGAAGTGTGAAACACTAATAAACTTTTCTTCTCCGGCATACTACAGGATGTTAATGGGCAAACATTACAGAATCATATTTTGATGAAATACTAAAATATGAAGAAGGAAGGGGTTTCCAATAGGTAAAGGTTTGGTGCTGGCAGGAAAGACAAAAACATTTAAATTAAATTTAATGCCCAATCAAGTGTACGATTCCACTTACCCTAGACACGTTACAATTTCAAAAGGCAAGTGGAATCACAAGTTTCCTTGCTCTCAAGCTGTACTCTGGATATTTTCTACTGCCGAAGTTAAATCTTTGGTTTAAAATACTCCACATTATAAAAGAGACCTCTACAGCAATCGATATCAAAACAGCAACTACCAGAAAGGGTGAGGGGTCTCACTGACTTTGAAGAACATCAATTTCTGAACAGCAAGTAACGTGGGGCTATTTTTCGCAAAAAGTATGGAACTGCGCCTCTTACAATTTATAATAAGGGGAAAATAACCCTTGGATTACAACTGGCCCGTCACTACACATATCGCAGTCCAACATGTAACAATTCATAATCTTAATGCACAGTGCCACTCTGTTGTTTCTTATAATGACGATGTTCTACACTGCTGGGTTGACATAAACCGAAAAAAAATTTATGTCAATTTAACGTTCCGAACTCTTAACGTGAATTTACGACACGTAACATGCTTTGGTAAAACTACAGAAAATATAATTCCGCTGCATAAAAATTGCCTATTCCAAGTACTTGCTACGTAAGTACGAATCCTTTCCCAAACTTGTTGCCCGGGTTGAACCACGGGGTGGTTCTAAACGTCACCCCGCGTTAACCGTGAAGGCCTGTTCTGCGCACGAATATAATCAATAACAAGGCCACAAGCAAGCGCGGAGCAAAATCGGTACTTCAAATGATACTCTTCCCCAAAGTACTGAGTATTCTTCGTATTATTCAACTGCATGGAACTAACACAGCAAAGACAACACCTTGTACACATGCCTATACGTAAGTGGAAGCTTCGCGCCTTCTGCTGCAGCACGTACGCGCTGTTTTCTGATGGCGTCCCTTCAGACAACATTCACGTCATAATTAAACGGTAAAGATCTTGAAACAGGTTACCTTACACGTACTTATTTTCAATAAGCACTTACAAACAATGGAAACAATCACTTTCAATATTCTAGAATTGGTTACATACCGGGCGAATAATATATTCACGCTGCGCTTCAGAGCGCCCAACATCACACTTCCTAACCGTCGACGCCATTTTGACCAACTACCGCTGCGTGTTCTGACCGCTCCGAAAGTGCCACGGTACAGTCACAAGTGAAATTATTTTACACATAACAAAAGGGAGTTTTGAAAACTTTTCTTCTCTTGAACAAGGTTATATTAACACGTTATTGGGCTTCAATTTTCTGGCAGAACAATATCTGATCCAAATACTGTAACAGCACAAGTTTACAAAATTGATTCCAGTCACTGAATTACATTCACAAACAAATATGCTGTAACATTTAGTGTCCTACATAGCTATATGTTGTGCAGTGGAAATGTTGAAAATTACACGTGATTCCACAACAGTTTTACAAGTACTGCGTGAACGTTACATGCTTAACTACCTTAAAACCCTGTGTAAATGCAAAATTAGATTTCTTTTAGAGGCTGGATTTTACAAAAACAAAACAACGCAAAACAAACCAATATGCCATGCCATTACTTGTAAGTTGCTACTGTTTTGAAACTGTAACGAACAATTGCAACGTATTTGCATCACTGAATCTTGCTGCAGCCAATATATTTACATCCTGCCATACATGATGCTGAAGCAGGTATTTTCATAGTGAAAATGGCATGTCACACCTTTGAACACATTTACGGGGGATGGGTTGAATCGTGTTACCTTCACGAACAGGGCTCATAGCGCATTATATCAGATAAATTACAAATTATGTTCTCACAATGTCAGATTTGGACCCTTCCAAACTTACAAACTTTAGTCCTAAACTCATATTACGACCTCAGAACTGTCAAGCATGGATAACAACAATTCAAAGATGCTGTAAAAAAGACATCTGATACTGGAAGTGCAACAGTTCGAACGCTGGTCAACACCAGTACCTCTGAAATATTCATAAATAATTTAAATAGACACGTGACAACGAAAATGTGAATGACAAGAACTCAGCTACTTGGAATTACAGTAATACCCTGCACATAGGATCAAAACATATGCACCAGTAATATAAATCAGCTGATGAGGTTACACACCTGCTACTGTTTACATTCCAACACCTGCAATTTAGCGAATCCTGACCCACTTCGTTAAACGTAAATGGACCCTACATTTAGTGACGGCACCTGAACATGCCGTTATTCTGGCGCAAATAACTTATAATATTGATGCTACTAAGCTCACAGCGTAGTTAAAATTGACAACTACCATTGTTGTGATTCAATATAAAGTTCTCCGTACATATCGTGAGTTCGTGACAGACACAATGCCCATGATGGCGACTGCAAATATATCGGCGAAAACCATGAAAAGAATTACAACAATGGTAATAATACTACAAGTAAGTAAAATGACTCTCTTACAAGTTGTCTCGTTAACACTCGCTTTCCCGAGATGCTGTCTCCCATGGTACATACTCCGATCGTTCGGACTCTTGCGAAATAAATTGCTTTACCACTTACACAACACCGCCTGCTCCACTCAATTCCTCACCTCGACTTGCCTCGACTCACGCAGATCGGATACAGAAACGTCATACAAGGTTACCACGGCTGCAGGTGTAGTTTTTTTGAAATCACTACTTACAGAACCACTTTCTCAAGCAATGTAAGTTGGCGACATTGGAGCAGTGTCACAGCACAACCAAGCGGACAAAATTTTAAACAGGATCCCACAGACCGCCATCTGGTAGGTGAACTGTGAAATATATCTCATTTACGATAAATGTGAATTACAGATGGCAAAGGTGCATATTCTGAGACAACTTGTGTGCTTCGTAGCACGTACCACGGCAGTGCGAAGTACATGCACGCCAACCAGCGAAAGGTGAAATAAATACGCCCTTTGTGTCTGTGGGGTTTTGTAACTATGCGTAATAAGCGATATTTAAAATATATTATGTCAATGGTGACGCTTGTTACAGAAAAAATATAAAATTCAGTTACTGTAATACTATAAAGTCGTCTTAGCCTGAGACATTAAACTGAAATTTGCTGGTTATTTGATAACTGCTTATGTATTCTACACATATGCTATGTATTCTACAGAATTCGTGGACTGATTTAAGAAAGGTATTGATACTTACACATACGCTTAAGATACATGAGGTGATACAACTGAAAACAAAGGAATACTCTTATAATAATAAAAGTGGTCAAAGTATTTCTATTAATAAATCCCCAAATCGAATGAAAATAGTAATATTAATGCAAAACATGATATGTATATTAGGTTATGTTACGTTGGCGTAGCTTAGTATACATTTGTTTGTCTTAAGTTCGGTTAGGTTAGGTTAGGTTAGGTTAGGTGACAGACTTTTTGGCTTGCTTCACGTATGGGTCGAAGCCCGTATGTTAAAGGGTGCCTGTATGAAGTCGCACACTGTATGAAATCTCATCTCATTTTTCACGACGAATATAAACCTTTTTATGTGGTACGACAAACACATCATACTTTTCAGGAAACAGTAGGCACGAGGCTGAATTTTCTTCAAACTTACCGAACTCAATCTCTATCTTTACCACCTGTAAAAAAATAAGTTTCTTCGTGCAACATTTCACTTTTCAAGTTTCTTATTTATGTGATATTAAAAGTATAGTCTGGTAAAATTATACCAGTTTTTGAGGAATATTTTTTATCTGTCTTCAGGCTAGATAGAAAGTTTCTTCGAAGCACTGGTAAATTTCTACCAGACTGCAAGGCGTCATATTCCAAATGACAAACCTTAATGCTCAATCTTACTGTTCAATTCTACATACAGTCTTTGTTTCCAGTGTTATATGCGACCAGTTACCACACATTACTAAAATTCCCGATTGTTGAGGACACACATGTAGGAAAAAGGAAAGTGAAACACCGCAAATATTTCTCACTACTTATGTCTCTTTAAGCTTAGAGTTTACTCTTGGACTTTCAAAGGCTTCTCGTATTAACCTTTTAAAGCCTAGCGGTAACTTTACGTACCACCAGGTTTAACATTAAAAAATTCTACGTGGTGCCCACATTCCGTTTATGTGTTTTGTACGGATCTCAGAACAAACAGCAACTTTTGCCTGATAAAACATTAAGAGACTGGTTTTTATAACCGAAGTGGAGAGTGTTTACAGCGCGGTATGCACTGAGTCCTTATATAAAACAGACACACTTCGTCTTTAAAGAGTTAATAACCTAGCTGGTGAAGGATTGTGCTTTCTGCGTTAGGGCTGAAGCTATCAAGTCTGCTACATTTTTTTCGGCTCGTATTTTACAGGCCTTTGCTCTCAAGTTAGGCAATCTATGGAATCCCTCAGCAATGTGTGAAACAACAAACACTTCGCACATTGCTCGAATTTATGCTCTTTCCATACAGTGGCCAGGAATTTTATATGGCATGCCATGACTAATTTTATCCCAAATATTTTATTTTTAAATTCGGTTCTTACAATTTTCGTCTTCTTTTTGTACAATAAATATGTGACCAATTTTCCAACTTCATTTACACTTTGCTCCGGAAAGTTGGTTAAAGATTCTTGTCTGGATTTGTAGAATTTTTGGCCACCTTCGCGACACACATTTGCAAACATGTGTGTCTTAGCTCAGCCATGCTTTTCTCCCCCTATCCTTTTATCCGCATGTAAGAAATGAAGCAACAATTGAGTGGGTTTTAACCCTTTAAAGACAAAGCCCGTCTGTTTTACATAAGGAATCAGTGCGTACCGCGCTGTAAACACTCTCCACTTCGGTTATAAAAACCAGGCTCTTAATGTTTTATAAGGCAAAAGTTGCTGTTTGTTCTAAAATCCGTACAAAACACATAAACACAATGTAGGCACCACGTAGAATTTTTAATGTTAAACCTGGTGGTATGTAAAGTTACCGCTACGCTTTAAAAGGTTAATGGGGTTCAATATTATGGAGTTTTACTAAAATTTGCGCATAGTCAGAATTTTTGTTAACATCGGTTATTACAACGAGCACTTTACGTCTTTACATGTATGTGTGTCTGCTTATATCATGCGACAAATTATGGGAAATAAGAAGAATTTCGAAAAAATGTTGTAAATAACAATAAAACACTTTATATGCTAAATAATTTTTTTATTTAAAACTTGATTTTAGAGAAAATTGAAAACATTACTTATGCATTTTTTTGTTCCTAATTTTCTTTCTTCCGCTTGTGTGTTTCCACACTGAGAAGAATTCCATTCACTTCAAACACACTGAACGGATTTATTATACAGTTTCGTGAATTAATTGGTTTTTGTGTTTTCTATGAAAGGAAACTTGCTGGGCATGTGATAAGCTCTGTTACAGCCATCTATTTCAGCGTTATACTAGTTTATTAGTTCGTCGTCTAATGTGCTACATTGCCCATTAACTGGTGTCAGGTTCTTTTTTTTTTAATCCCCCCCCCCCTCCGCCCCATTTGACATAGACAAATGTTTAATTTTCGAATTTCTCTTATGTTTCCTTTTTGAGGCTATTCGATATTCGTCCCACGTGTTACGCAATGAATTTTCGAAATTTCCGCGTATTTTTTGCGAATATGTATACACACGATTAACTAAGGAAATGCACGTTTCATTGTAGTGACTAAATCCCTTTCATTTAAACGTAACCCATACGCTTAGTTATAGCCCTTTAACCTTTTAAAGCCTAGCGGTAACTTTACGTACCACCAGGTTTAACATTAAAAATTTCTACGTGGTGCCCACATTGCGTTTATGTGTTTTGTACGGATCTCAGAACAAACAGCAACTTTTGCCTTATAAAACATTAAGAGACTGGTTTTTATAACCGAAGTGGAGAGTGTTTACAGCGCGGTACGCACTGAGTCCTTATATAAAACAGATACGCTTCGTCTTTAAAGGGTTAAACAGCCTGGAGTGAGCTGAACCTTATACGTACTTCATACCACCACAGCTGGCTGTCAAATATACTGCAGAAGTAACAATTTGGAGCCCGTGCGAAAAAAGTATGTAATTTCGTGTGCTGTTTATAAAGAACGAATAATGCAAAAGGCATGAAAATTGATACTGAGATCAAACACACACACACACACACACACACACTTGGCTGCAGATTTCATACGCATCTTTTGTGTGTGTTAAGTATTACAAGCCTGGCACATATGCGAAATTTTGGAATAACATATGATAAATTTCCCAATGTGTAAATGCATACTCGTACACGTTACCAAACGAGACACATTACCGCAATTCGTTTGTTTACTATCCGCTATAAAGTACAGTTGATTTGTAAGTCACACCCTGCCTGTGTTACAGGTGATGATATTTAATTCAGGTGGCAGTGTTATGAAGCAGTCAAGGAGTACCTATGCTTCAGTCGGCGTTGCAGCTTCGTACTTTGACGATAATACCTATCAAACTGTGTCTTCCGAAATTTTAAAATTGATGGTATAAATGCTCGGAACAATTTTATTAGTTTACGATGTATTCAGAAGGTAGAGCACGATTAACATGACATGGCACACGGTGACAGGTGTGAGGGGAAGTGAAGGGACAACAGGAGAATGGAGTAAGTACCCACCAAATCTAGCACGCTCGCGGAGCATAGCCTCTCCAGCACAGTGCCAACGCTACCAGCTGACCCGCACATCTCGGCTGCCAGTAGTTAACTGGACTGTCGCCCCCGCCGAGTCACATGGACTCGTCCGTATCGCCGAAAGACGAAATCTGGTTTCTGCGCGTGTGCAATCAAATCGCAACTACTGTGTATCTAGGACTCCGGCCAGTATTGCAGCGTTATATTTACCGATACGTTTTAACAAGCTGTCTCGTAAGAATTTTTACAATTTATGGTGTAAATGTTCATCGAAATTATGACTTGATAGTATCTAGGGCTACTATATCTACGAATGGATCAGTTGAATGGCTGGCTGTGAAAGTCGTGGGTAGATGTGGAAATTTTCAAAATTTCCCGTTAAATTCTAATGGGTTTTATACTTTAATCATCCACATACACCAACTAAGGCATACAATTTATATAAAATCGCAGATCATCCAATACATGAAATTTGTTACAAGTTTCAGTGATAAATCGCCATTCTCAGGGAGATATTAACCCTTTAAAGACGAAGCGTATCTGTTTTATATAAAGACTCAGTGCGGAGCGCGCTGTAAACACTCTCCACTTCGGTTATAAAAACCAATCTCTTAATGTTTTATAAGGCAAACGTTGCTGTTTGTTCTGAGATCCGTACAAAACACATAAACGCAATGTGGGCACCACGTAGAATTTTTTAATGTTAAACCTGGTGGTATGTAAAGTTACCGCTAGGCTTTAAAGGTTAAAGACGAAGCGTATCTGTTTTATATAAGGACTCAGTGCGTACCGCGCTGTAAACACTCTCCACTTCGGTTATAAAAACCAATCTCTTAATGTTTTATAAGGCAAAAGTTGCTGTTTGTTCTGAGATCCGTACAAAACACATAAACGCAATGTGGGCACCACGTAGAATTTTTGAAAGTTAAACCTGGTCGTACGTAAAGTTTAGGCTTTAAAGGGTTAATACAAAGGAATATAAAATTAGCACACCTAATTTCCATTTACAGTGTTAAAAATAAATAATAGCAGCTATAAGTAAAAAGATGTGGATGATTTATACTAATTAATTTAAACTTCGTTGTGTGTTCCTTTTGACAGGTAGGCAGGCTAAGAAATTTCTTCCCGGGATTTCTTTTCAGTTCCGTTCGATTTTACCAAGTGGCCACATAATCATTTTCTGTGTTTTAAGTTTAACATTGGTTACTGCATTATCCGCATTCTGTGCGATTCTTTATGTAATTCAAAGCAACGGAGGCTGCTGTTTGTAACACAATGGAATGAATAGCGGCAGATTGTGTAACTCCTTCAATATTTCCACGGGAAATCTTTTATACATTATAGTCATTAAAATGTTTCAGAAAACGTATTATTCTGAAAGTATGTGTATTTTTTCGAAAGGGCAGTACCTAATATTTTGAAACGGCCTTCAGCTTTTAAGCCACAGGAAAATATTAAAACAAAAGTCTGCAACACTGTAAGAAATCTCATTCCATGAGAAATTATCGTGTGCTCTTTGTACAGAATACATAAAATCAGAGCAATATGGAAAAGCAGACCGTGCCTCTCTGTTCACTATTTTGCTCTGAAATTACGCGATGTGTTTCCACAAAACTTGTTACAAAATTTAATTTAAAAATTGTAGTCTAAATCCAGTTTCAATTCATATAATCCTTCATCAATCAATTTTATCAAAGCTATTCCAATTTATCTTCACTCAATTACAACTTCTTCCTTTTTAATATTATTATATAGCTACACGCTTCGGCCTATGAGTGGCCATCACGAGGCATAAAATACAAAATTTAAAAGAAAGGTGTCCAGGTCGAGGACTCCCCCTTTTACCTCAACCTTGACACCTTTCTTTTAGATTTTGTATTGTACGCCTGATTATGGACACTCATAGGCCGAAACATGTAGCTACATAATAATAATAGTAAAAAGGAAGAAGTTTTGATTGACTGAAGAAAAATTGGAATAGTATTGTACAAGCACAAAGGGCTGGGACATCTGAAAATTGTTATCAAAGCTGGTTAACCTTTTAACGCCTAGCGGTAACTTTACATACCGCCAGGTTTAACATTAAAAAATTCTACGTGGTGCCCACATTGCGTTTATGTGTTTTGTACGGATCTCAGAACAAACAGCAACTTTTGCCTTATAAAACATTAAGAGACTGGTTTTTATAACCGAAGTGGAGAGTGTTTACAGCGCGGTACGCACTGAGTCCTTATACGTATAAAACATATACGCTTCGACTTTAAAGGGTTAATGATACAAAAGTCAATTGAAAACTATAACCAACTATATGCCTGATTACGAGATAGAGGTTTCACTTAAAACATTTCTCGATGTGATGGAAGAAAAACAATTCGATTCTATGCGGTGTTATATTGGTACGGCGATAACCAAAGGTGCAAAAGATTGATGTATGCAAATCCGCAAATAAGATGTGTTCACGTTATAATCAGAAACGGAGCACGATCTCTTATACGTTAGCAGAAATATGATGCGATCGAATCGAATGAAAAGAGCGCAGTCCCAAATACGGAATGCAAAACATCGGGAACAGATTACCCACAGAAGAAAGGAATTATCCAAAGTGCGAAATTTAGTTGAACAGATATTTTTGTTTGTTTTGTAACTTTAAATTAACTGTACTGTCAGCGTTATACCTTCCACATAGCTATCCCTATGGCCCTGAGGGTTCCAGGAGGTTGAGGTTCCCAGATTTTAAGACAACCGGCACATGAAGGTGATAAGGTTGTCAGCCATACACATCGGCCACCCTTACCCCAGGAAATATTCCTGGTACTCATTTCTGTTGCAGACTGAGTCGACCTCCGGGCCATAGTGCCGCCGGAAAGACTATGTTAATGAAAAATTCCAGTGACACCATCGGGAATGGAACCCGCAACCTTCCGGCTAATAGCGCCGTGGCTCAACTAACTGCGCCACAGCGTGCTTCATTCAGCCTACAGTGATGATGTAATTAAGTTGTAATCACAAAGACAATCCATCTTAATTAATAGGCTAATGACTGCTTAAGATATTTGCGTCATGCAGTTGCATTGTTCGTTTCCTGGTAAGTCCAACGAACGTCTTTAAAGAGTCCTGTGGGAAAGTGAGACAAAAAATTTTTCGTTGCTGGGTTCCTGGTCACGTGGGCTGTAAGAATTATGACTGAGTCTGCTGACCTAAACAGGATTTGACTTTCATTCTGACTTTTACACTCAAGGATGTATTTTAAGTACAAGGTCGGGCTTCGCAGCACAATTTTTCACAATCCAATATTAAACTCCAGCAAAACTTCCTACAACATGTTCATATCGCGTGCATTTTAAAACATTGCGCTGACCGACAGGCAAAAATTTTTCTGTTATTAGAGTCTAGTTGCTGAAAGCAGGGATAAATATACGATACACTTTCATGGCTATAATCATTAGAGCTAGGCATGTGAACTAGCACTTGCGCGGAATTGCGTAAGAAACAAGCGCCGCAAACTTTCGCAGTTCTGTAGCAGGACGAAAGGTGGGGAGGCCAAGGAGGGAAAGACGGCTAGTTTTAACCCAGTTTAACCATTTAGAGATGAAGCGTATCTGTTTTATATAAGGAGTCAGTGCGTACCGCGCTGTAAACACTCTCCACTTCGGTTATAAAAACCAATCTCTTAATGTTTTATAAGGCAAAAGTTGCTGTTTGTTCTGAGATCCGTACAAAACACATAAACGCAATGTGGGCACCACGTAGAATTCTTTAATGTTAAACCTGGTCGTACGTAAAGTTACCGCTAGGCTTTAAAAGGTTGAGCACAACCTATGAGTATTTCAGGACAAATACGAAACATACACATTGCTCCGTGAATTGTATCCACTTCACACAAAGTACAGGAGCAGAACTCGCCTTTTATGCGAGGGATGCGTTCCTGAATACATCGCGCAATTCAAGAATAATTTTCCCACCAGAATGAATGTAAAGTATACGGGGGATGCGTTCTCAGAGGGCAAAAATCTACAATAATTGTAGCGAATTTTTACTTGTAAACATACTTTTTAAGCACTCGTAAATAACTGAACAATGAAACGTAATCGAATGGCAATTTTATTAATTACAGTCGTACACTGCCTGAAAAAGTTGGGGAAAATAATTATTCTCCGAAGACACTGAAGGAATAGGAAACACGACAAGAGCCTCACTAGGACCCTCCGTCTCCCCCAGTTTTTATTGAAGGCTGGTCGCAAGATTTTTAGTGTTTGTGAGTGAAGTCACGCCGTATTAAATGTAGTGAGTACGACGAAGCCAGTGCCAATATCAAGTCATAATATATTAAAATTGGGTTGAGGCACTGCGCTACAAACCGGAAGGTCGCGGGTTCGATTCCCGATGGTGTCACTGGAATTTTTCATTCACATAATCCTGTCGGTCGCACTATGGCCCTGGGGTCGTCTCAGCCTCTAACAGAAATGAGTACCAGGAATATTTCCTGGGGGGTAAACGCGGCCGGTGCGTATGGCTGACAACCTTACCACCTTCATGTGCCGATTGTCTAGAAATCTGGGAGCCTCGACCTCCTGGAACCCTAAGGGCCTGCATTTACCTTTAATATATTAAAATAGGTCACGATCACATTAACCGAACTGCATGCCCAGAGTCCGTTATGGTTTTGCCGTCTTATTCGAAATGCTGTTGCTTTGTATACTGACATGTTTTGGGGGCGTGGAGGTAAACACCAAACATTTAAGGTCTCGGACCTGATGCACGTGGAATGGCAGCTTTTATGTCATACGCATTTTAACGTTAGGGAAGGAGCACGTGGTGTCGCTTCCCCAATTCAGTTAGAACCCTACTGTGTGCGCTATATGGGTAGGATGCTGCCGAAAATGGGTGTTGGAATGCGCTGATTGTCGCCATATTTCATATAGGTATAACGCATGTAGGCCACAAAACCGGTTCCTCTCAGACACTTGCAGAGTGCCATGGCTCAGGCGGTTAGCCGCCGGCCTCCCACCGCGGAGGCCCGGGTTCGATCCCGGGTCAGTCCATATGGGATTTGTGGTGGACAAAGTGGCACTGGGACAGGTTTTTCCCCGAGTTCTTCGGTTTTCCCCTGTCAATTTCATTCCACCGGTGCTCCATGAATAGAAAAAGGACAAAAATAATAATCATCATCATCATCTTGCACATTAAGCCTCATGGCTGCAGTGCGTCCGTAGCGTCTGCTGAGGGGCCCTTCACCACTAAAATAAAAAAAAATGGCTTCTGATCAGATTTCTGGCTGTAACGGGCAAATCAAGCTCGTAAGTTAAGATGCTGCCGATCCCAGTGACCGCGCGGTCTTAAGGCGTAGGTCTGCGGCCGAGCGCTTGCTGGGATAGTGGGTTCGAATCCCACCGGGGGTATGGATGTTTGTCTCTTGTACAGTGTTTGTGGTGTCAGGTAGAGGTCTCTGCGACGGGCCGATCCCTCGTCCAGAGGAGTCCTACCGACTGTGTGATCAAGTGAAAATAAAGAAACCTCTACACCTACTGTGAACAAGTAGGTAGAAGAGGGAAGGACTACGAAACGAAACGAGGTTAAGATGTTGTGTGAATTACAGAGATTATCTGAATGTTGTTATATAGAGAACAATCCTTGCTCCTAAAAACCAATCACTCATTCTCAAGGCCCTTATAATTAACACTCGGGTCACGATCTGAATCTACAAAGAAAGGGTAAGTTTTATGGAGCAGCGTTCTCAGCTAGCATTACTGTGTATTCGAGTGGAATGCATTAGGCCTTAGAGCCATTTCTATTACTGGCATCAACAGAAACTGGGCTCAACCGTTTCGTTAATTTAGGTTACATCAAGCTATATAAAAAAGGTATCAATGTTACCTAGCGACGGCAAACTCTTGACCCCAGTGCCAAATCTGGCACATAATGTGTTATGGTACCGCAGAGATAATAACAGGTGCTGTCTGAATTAACCCTTTAAAGACGAAGCGTATCTGTTTTATATAAGGACTCAGTGCGTACCGCGCTGTAAACACTCTCCACTTCGGTTATAAAAACCAGTCTCTTAAT